>JAJPUD010001756.1:8436-139082 GCA_023553655.1 Myrmecobius fasciatus
GGCTGTATCCCACAAATTTTGGTATGTGGTCTCATTATTGTCATTCTGTTGAATGAAATTAGTAATTGTGTCTGTAATTTGCTGTTTCACCCATTCATTCTTTAGAATAAAATTATTTAGTTTCCAATTGGTTTTTGGTCTATTTTCTCCTGGCCTTATATTGCATGTGATTTTTATTCCGTCATGATCTGAAAAAAATGCATTTATTATTTCTGCCTTCCTGCATTTGATTTTGAGGTTTTTGTGTCCTAGCACATGGTCAATTTTTGTATAAGTTCCATGGACTGCTGAGAAAAAAGTAAACTCCTTTCTGTCTCCATTTAATTTCCTCCAAAGATCTATCATACCTAACTTTTCTAACATTTTGTTTACCTCCTTAACTTCTTTCTTATTTATTTTGTGGTTTGATTTATCAAGTTCTGAGAGAGGGAGGTTGAGATCCCCCACTATTATAGTTTTGCTGTCTATTTCTTCTTGCATCTCTCTGAACTTTTCCTCTAGGAATTTCCATGCTATACCACTTGGTGCATATATGTTTAGTATTGATATTGCTTCATCATCTATGGTACCCTTTAGGAAGATATAATTTCCTTCTTTGTCTCTTTTAATTAAGTCTATCTTTGCTTTTACTTGGTCTGAGATCAGGATTGCTACCCCTGCTTTTTTTTTGTTCACCTGAAGCATAATAGATTCTGCTCCAGCCTTTTACCTTCACCCTGTATGTATCTCTATGTTTTAGATGTGTTTCTTGTATACAACATATTGTTGGGTTCTGGTTTTTAATCCACTCTGCTATCTGCTTCTGCTTTAAGGGAGAGTTCATTCCATTCACATTCACAGTTAAAATAACTAATTCTGTATTTCCTGCCATCTTATTTACCCTAGCTTATGCTTTTCTCTTTCTTATCCCCTTTCCCTCCTCCCTAGTATTTTGCTTTTGAAAACCACTTCCCTCGGGTGCGTGCCATCCGGGTGCGTTCCATCCGGGTCTTTCCCCCCCCCTTTCCCTCCAGTTTCCTTATAAGTACGTCTATTATTCCCTCTGAGCCAAATCTGATGAGATGGAGATTAACCCAATTCTCATTCCCCTCCCTTTTCTCCCCTCAATCATTATAGGTTTTCTTTGCCTCTACATGAGATGTAATTTCCCTTATTTTACCTCCTTTTCCTCTTCTTCCAGTGTTATCCCTTTTCTACCTCTAATTTCTTTTTCAGTTTATACACATTTGTTTTATTGTTTCTTGATTTCTTTTAAAATCATTAGCTTCCATTTGCTCAATTCTAATTTTTTAGAGAATTGAGGAATTATTTACCTCAATGAGTTTTTGTACCTCCTTTCCCATTTGGTCAATTTTGCTTTTTAAGTTATTCTTCTCATTAGCTTTTAGTACTTCCTTTTATGTCATTCTCAATTTTCTTCCTAATTTTTCCTCTTTCTCTCTTTATTGATTTTCAAAATCCCTCTTGAGCTCTTCCATTGCCTAAGCCCAATTCTTATTTTTCTTGGAGATTTTGAGTGTAGGAGTATTGCTTTGTTGTCATCTTCTAATTGTGTATTTTAATCTTCTTTGTTACTATAGTAATTTTCTATGGTTAGAATGCTTTTCTCTTTCCTGCTCATTTTTCTAGCCCATTTCTCTTTGTCAAAACAAGGCTCTGTTTCCAGGGTAAAGCAAGGATGCCCATTATCATCACTATTACTCAATATTGTCCTGGAAATGTTATCTATAGTAATAAGAGAAGAAGAAAAAATCTAAGGAATTAAAAAAGGCAATGAGGAAACAAAACTATCATTCTTTGCAGATATGATGGTATACTTATAGAATACTAGAGAATCAACTAAAAAACCATTTGAAATTATTAACAACTTTAGCAAAGCTATAGGATATAAAATAAACCCACAAAATTATTAGCATGTTACACAACATGCCCAGAGATAGAGAAATTCCATTTTAAATGATTGTAAACAATATAAAATAGTTGGCAGTCTACCTGCCAGAACACTTTTCACATAAATAAGATAAGATATAAACAATTGGAAAAATGCCAATTGTTCATGAGTAGACAAGTCAATATAATAAAAATGACCATTATGCATAATTTACTTATTTAGGAACATACCAATCAAATTGTCCCCCCCCCAAAAAAAATTAATAGATCTGGAAAAAAATAAGAAAATTTATCTGGAAGAATAAAAGGTCAGAAGATCAAGAAAATTAATGAAAAAATGCAAAGTAAGGTGAAGCAGCAATTTGAGATCTCAAACTGTATAAAATGATAATCAGCAAAACTATTACTTGTAAATAAAGAGTAGATCAGTGGGATATATTAGACACAAAAGACACAATAGTAAATGATCATGGTAACTCAGTGTTTGACAAGCCCAATAAGACTCCAACCTCTGGGATAAGAACTTACTATTTGACAAAAACTGCTGGGAAAAAAAAAAGCCCAATAACAACCAATATGCAGATATAAGATATAGATTAACATCTTGCACTGTATTCCAAGATAAGGTCAAAACAGGCACATGATTTAGACACAAATGATGATAGCATAAGTAAATTAAGAGATCAAGGAATAATAGTCTATCTATCAGATCTATGGAGAAGGGAAGAATTTGTTACTAAACAAAAGAGAGAGAGCATTACAAAATATAAAATGGGTGATTTTTTTACATTAAATTAAAATCTTTTGTACAAACAAAGCCAATGTAACCAAGATTAGAAGAAAAGCAGAAAGCTCGCATAAACAATCTTTACAGCAAGACTTTAATGAAGGCCTCATTTCTCAAATATATAAAGAATAGAATCAAACAAGCCATCCCCCAATTGCTAAATGGTCAAATGATATGAACAGGCACTTTTCAGATGAAGAAATCAAAGCTACTTATAATCATATGAAGAAATACTCTAAATCCCCTTTAATTAGAGAAATGAAAATTAAAACAACTCTGAGGCATCACCTCACAACTATCAGATTGACTAATATGACAGAAAAGGAAAATGATAAATATTAGAGAGGATGTAGAGAAAATGGGACACTAATGCACTAATGGTTGAATATTGAACCTATCCAACCATTCTGGAGAGCAATTTGAAACTATGCCCAAAGGATCAGAAAATTGTGTGACTCCTTTGATCCAGCAATACTATGACAAGTTCTATGTCCCAAAGAGATCATAAAGGGAAAAGGAACTACATACAAAAATATTTATAGCAGCTCTCTTTGGGGCAAAAACCTGGAAACTAAGGGGAAGCCCATTAATTGGAGAATGGCTGAAGAAGTTGTGATATATGAATGAGTAGGTGGAGTTCAGAAAAACCTGCAAAGACTTTCATGAATTGATGCAAAATGAAGTAAGAGCAACCCAGAGAACATTGTACTTAGTAACAGCAACAGTGTGTGATACATGATACAAAATGAGGTATGTTTATGGAGTAATAACCACATTGCAAAGTAAAACAACTTTGAGGGACTTAAGAACTTAGATCAATGCAGTGACTGACCCCAGCTTCAGAAGTCCCATGATAAAGACTATTTCCCACTTCCTGACAAAGTACAAAATGAGACATACATTTTTAGAACTGACCAACATGTATTTCTTTTGCTTAACTATGCTCTTTTATTGAGAGCATTGTGATTTTCTTCTTTTCAGCTGTGGAATAAGAAAAAAGTGAATTAGCAATAATATATAGTAATCAGCTCTACTGAAAGTGCTCTCTCCAAGGTTACCTGTAAAATCCCAATAACTAAATCTGCTGGTCTTTTCTTGGTTTTCATCATTCTTGACCTCTCTTCAGGTTATGACACTATTTAACACCTTCTCCTCTGATGTGCTTTCTATACCCTCTTTTTATGACATTGTTTTCTCTTGATTTTCTTCCTGCCTGTTAGGGATTGATCTACCCCAGTATCAGAGTTGGACTTCTGTGGAATCTTGAAACAGCACAATCTGATGTACCAAAATTGAAACTCACCTAAATAGGCTGTGGCATATTACCAGCATTGACTTGTGCATAAGTCGTTGTACAAGGGTCATCCCAGAGAATAAGCTCAGAGTTGCTTCTGGCTTCTGGCTATGTACAGGACTTATTGTTGAGGGCCCAACCCTTTGAGATGAGAGTCCTCTTACTGGTTTAAGAGCCAGTAGAGCTGATGGCTCCATAGATTAAAAAGAGAACGTTCAGTCCAATACCTCTCTTATTTTCTGTCTGTGAACCACACAGGACAATTTTGAGATGCTTCCCAAGAGTTGAGGGAAGGAGGAGAAGCTTGCTTCCTTACCTTGATCACCATGCAGTTGTGAGCACATGCCTGGCCTAGGCCAAGCCTGGATTTGGGCTACATTCTTTGTATTTGTCCTTTTCTGATCTTTGATAATAAAAAAAAAAAAGTCCCTATCTTAAGTCCCTAGGGTTTGGCAAGGACCTTGTAAGTCTAGAAATCTGGAGGCCTTGGGTCGTACAAAACCAGAGTTAGCTGGTAACAAGGGAAGATTGTACACTAAAGAGAATGGTCATTGACTTGAGAATCAACCAAAGCTTAACCAATCTTGCCAGCCAACAAGTACTAGTTTGCTAGTTTGGCAGAGCCAAGTTGAAATGTAAAAATGCCTAATTGGCAATCTTGAAAATTACTTAATGTCTTGATTGGGTTTAAGTATGAACTGTTCAGATTTTTATAACAATATTTATGTTTCTGAGCTCTGTTCTAAGTTTGTTTTGGTTAAATATACATTGTGAGTTCTATGTTTACCTTCCCTTTTCGTATCACATTAAATTACCTATCTCATACCTTATTCATATTATACATTGATATCTTCCTTTTTCCTTTTTCCTTTTAGGGTAACCTTTCTGTTACCCTATATAGTTACAATATATATGATATACATGCTATATAATATAATCTATTTATAACATATTATGAATCTGCCATATAACATATATTACAATCTATAATAATATATGATAATAAGAGTAATCCTCTCATTAGATACCAGGCTTACCTAGGAATAACCTAGTCTGAAATACATTCTTAAGTTTCCTTAGGAAAGAAGGTATTGCCCCTATTCTTATTTTTTGTATTTAATTGTTTTATTTTTTCTGGTTATACTTGTATATTAACTTTTAAAATACACATTTCTTTATGAATCATGTTGGGAGAGAAAAATTAGAACAAAAGGGGAAAACCATGACAGAAAATAAAGCAGAAAAAAGTAAACATAGCATGTATTGACTTATATTCAATTGCCACAGTTGTCTTTTTGGTTACAGATGGCATTTTCCATCCAAAGTTTATTGGGATTGCCTTGGATCACTGAACTGCTGAGAAAAACTAAGTCTTTCATAGCTGATCATTTTACAATTGCTGTTACTGTGTATAATGGATTTCTGGTTCTGTTTGTTTCACTCAGCATCAGTTCATGTAAATCTTTCCAGGCCTTTCTTGTTCATCATTTTTTTTTTCCTGAGGCAATTGGGGTTAAGTGACTTGCCCAGGGCCACATAACTAGACGTGTTAAGTGTCTGAGACCAGATTTGAATTCAGGTCCTTCTGACTTCAGGGCTGTCATCATTTTTTATAGAACAATAATATTATATACATTGTAATCTATAATAATATATCATAATAAAAAGGTAATCCTCTCATTTGATACCAGGCTTGCCTAGGAATAACCTAGTCTGAAACACGTTCTTAAGTTTCCTTAGGAAAGAGGGTAGTGCAGAAAAGGTATCATCCAGGAAATGTGTAGTAAGTGTGGAGATTAAAATTACTGCACTTACAATAAAAGAGACTGAGGCAGAACTGAGCCAATGGCACTTTATTTAAAGGTTCCATGGTTCCCTCTAATGAAGTGAACCTCAGATCTTATGATCTGAGATTTCTCCTTCTTCCAGGGCCCCATTTTTATAGGGCTACATGTCCACTCATTCAAGAACAGCTATGCCAACTACAGAATAATTCCACTGATTGGCATGTGACACATAAGGTAAAAATAAGCAAAATAATATGTCAGAAGGGTCATAAATTGGGTGAGGTAAAGAATATCACCTACAAACCTAAGGCTTCTCCTTAGTTTGGGCAGAAGGAAATGATACACGTTATCATGGTCAGTGTCCTAAGTGGTCATAAGATAGTCACCTGGTTCTATTGGACGAGTGATTGGTCTGGAGGTACAAAAATATTTTGGGGGACTTTCCATGTGGTCACCATGGCAAGGAAAAACAAAGGTGGAGGGCCTTTAGTTAACTTCCTATGACTGAGCAAGTGAACCTAGGATTTATAGCTCATATCTCTGGGGCCTTATATATAGAACGCTGATATAATTCTATTAAATTGATTAATACTAATTGGAATAGAGTAAGTATTCAAATAAATCATCTCTCAGAGAAGGAATGAGCCAGTTTTGTAGCAAGAGCAAGGAGTAACAAATCAATGGATGGCTTAGGTGCTGCCCTGGCATAGATTGAAGGCTAAAATACCCAAGAACAGGTCAGGTTGCCCCAATTTTTATTTTTTTTAATTGGTCTGTTTTTTCTGGTTTCTTTATGAATGATGTTAGGAAAGAAAAATCAGAATGAAAGGGAAAAACCACAACAGAAGGAAAAAAAAAAGCAGAAAAAAAGTGAACATAGCATGTGTTTATTTATATTCAATCTACATATTTCTCTTTCTGGATGCAAATGGCGTTTTCTATCCAAAGTTTATTGGGATTGCCTTGGATCATTGAACCACTGAGAAAAATCAAGTTTTTCATAGTTAATCATTGCATATTCTTCCTGCTACTGTGTACAATGCACTCCTGGTTCTGTTTGTTTTGCTCAGCATCAGTTAATGTAAATCTTTTTGGGTCTTTCTTGTTTATCATTTTTTAATAGAACAATAATATCCCGTACTTTCATATACCATAACTTATTCAGCCATTCACCAATTGGTGGGCATCATTTTCCAGTTCTTTGCCATCATAAAAAGAGCTGCTACAAACATTTTTGCACATGTGAGTCCTTTTCTCTCTTTTATGATTTCCTTGGGATACAGACCCAGTAGTGGTACTGTTGGGTCAAAGGGTACATAGTTTTATAGCTCTTTGTTGCCCTTATTCTTAAAGCATTTAATTTGACTTTTCCTGCCATTCAACAAACAGGCATATTGTCTTATATCTCTACTTCTTTTTCCAAACTTCTAGGAAAACCTGGCTGAATACACTAATCTCACTTTTCAATTTCTTTCAATCTGACTTCTGACACCATTACTCTACTAAAAAACACTTTTTCCAGGGACCAGTGAAATCTTAATCAATGATACCAAAAACCTTTTCTTGGTTTGGGGGCTTCTTGATCTCTTCAGTTTTTGATACTTCGTCATTCTCTCTTGTGCGAAGTCTCTTTTCCCTCCTTCCATGACATTTTCTGCTAATTTTTCATATCTGACCAATCTTTCTCAGGCTCCTTTGTTGTAAGTACCCACAACATTTATGACACTGAGTATCTTTCAAAACTCTGTCCTTAGCCCTCTTTTCTTCTTTTTTTTTTCTTTTTACTAAGGCAATTGAGGTTAGGTGACTTGCCCAAAGTCACACAGCTAGGGAATGTTAAGTGTCTGAGACCAAATTTGAACTCAGGTCCTCCTGACTTCAGGGCTGGTGCTCTATCCACTGTGCCACCTAGCTGCCCCACTCTTTTCTTCTTTTAGCTCTTAAGAGTTGAATTTCTACCTCTCTGCACATAACTATTAAATTTGTATGTCCAGATCCAAATTCTGGCCTGACTTTCAATCCTACAGCACTGGCTTTCTGTTGGACCTGTCCAGCTGGATATATTTTCAGTGAAACTCAACATGTGCAAAATAGAACTAATTACCTCCTCCCCTAAACCTGCCCCTTCTGCAAACTGGCCTATTTCTATGAAGGGCAGCACCACTGTCCTGGTCACCCAGGTGGGCAACATCAAAGTCATCTTGAACTCTTTCTCTCCCTCACTCTGCATAGCCAATCTTATGCCAAGCCTTTTTAGTTCTATCTACATAACATTTATCATGTCTGTACTCTTAATTCATTCACACAACTATTGTGATAATTCACACCCTCATCATTTTTTACCTAGCTTCCTAATTGGTCTTTCAGTTTCCAATGTTTCCTCTCTCTAATCTATTCCCCACATAGCTGCCAAAATAAGCATATTACACTCTTACTAAAGAACTTCTGTGGTTCCCTGTTGCCTCTGGGATAAAAATTAATCTTCTCACTTTGATATTTTAAGCCCTTCACAACCTGGATTCAATCCACTTTTTTTTTTCCAGACTTGCTCCACATTATTTCCCTGCATGCATTCTACAATACAACCAAACTGGGAATGATTGTTGTTCCTAGACAATAGTTCAAAACTTGGTTTTCTGGGCCAATTAAATCTTACAGATAATTTCAGTGCCTTTAAAGGAAAAATTTCTGTATTTAGTCAGTTAGGAACCCAATAAATATTTATTAAACACATACTATTTGCCAGCCACTATGCTAAGCAATGGGGATATGAGAAAAAAAATCAAAAAGATGATCCCTACCCTCAAGGAGTTTATATTCTAATGTAGATGACAACATGAAACTAATTACTTATATATAAGATAAATGGAATGTGAATTGGTTGGATGAAGGAGAACAGCTTCCTACAGAAGTCAGGATTTGAACTGAGTCTTAAGAAAGTCAGGAGGTAGAGGAGCAGATGGAGAACATTTCGGGCATGGGAAATAGTCAATGAAAAGGCATAATTTTAAGAGATGAGTGTCATATGTTAGGAAATGCAAGTATTCCACCATCATGAAATCAAAGAGTGTCTGAAATGGAGTGAAGTGTATAAGACTAGAAATGTAGAAAGAGGTTGAATTGTGAAGGGTCTTAAATGACAGAGAATTTCTTATTTGATATTAGAGGTAATAGGGAGCTACTGGAATTTTAAAAGTGATGGGGGGAAAGAGTTATATGTGACATGTTGGAACTGAAATTTAGGAAAATCACTTTGGCAGTTGAATAGAGAATGGAGAAAGATTTGATGTAGGGAGACCAACCAAAAAACTCTAACAATAGGCCATCCAATCCAGGCAATGAGAACCTGCACCATGGTGGCAATTGTATGAATTAAAAAAAATTTCGTGAAGGCAGAAGTGACAAGACTTATCACAATAAGCATCAGGGTGAGACTTCTGTGGTGTCTTGGAACACCACAGTCATTGTTATTGTTGTCTTTGTTCATCCTTTATTCTCAAAGAGAACCAGTGAATCACAAGTATGTTATTTTGACTTGCATGTGACTTGGATTTGAGTAAGGCAGAGCTGCACAAAGTTGATAGCCTTGCTCTCTCCTCCAAAGTCATTGAAATTTGGTAGCAACACAAAGGTCAAGGTGACTGGCAATGACCCAGGATGTAATGGGTTATCTTGGTCTTTCTAAGTTAGTCTTTTTCAGGCCTTAGTTTGTCTGAAGCCAAACCCATCAAATAGCTAAGAGCTAGATAAAAATTGAGACAAAAGATGGTCCAATTTACCATCCCAAAAATATAAATCTGTGAGGGAAAGATTCTCAGAATTTCTGGCCAGAACAGAAAACAATTGCTATTTACTCTCATTCTAAGTCACTAACACTAAAGGATGAGCCATATGGGCCAATGGGCTGGGCCTATTATTGGTCATTCAGTGAAAACTGAATGATTTGGGATTAAAAGTATAGTCAAGTAGTTCCATTTAAAATATAAAGGGCTTTTGTAAAAGCCTGTTTTTCAGAGTTATATTACAAGAAGTTAAAAGTGAAAACTGTGCATGACAAAAGTAAATTGTCCCAGGTTTAAAAACAAAATAAAGAGGAAGAGTAAGGAAGAAAAAGAAAAAGGGGGGAAAGAAGAGGAAGAGGAGGAAAAAGAAAAGGAAGAGGAAGAAAAGGAAAGGAGAAGAAAAAGGAGAAGAAGCTGTGAGAGGAGTAGCTTTAAACTTAGACCATAATAACTGTGAAGCACAGATAAAAGAAGTATATGTGAAAATGTTTAGCTCTGGAAGTCCTTCTCTGTGTACAGACCTTATACAGAGCCCTTGTTTCTGTGGTTGTTGGTGATGAGAGGACCTGATGTGCTCTCTCCTCCAGAGTCATCAGAAACCAGTGACAAGACAAACATCAAGAGACTGTTGATGGATTCTGGGAGGAGTTTGGTACTCCCCTCTCCAGCCCTCCAAGCAGAGGGGTGAGAAAGCTCACATAGTCACTGAAGAATCAAAATTGGAATAGCTGGCTTACCTAGCTTATAGCATATTACCAACTATGCTTTGCCACAAGAAGTGAGAGGCATTCTATAGAGCATACTCAGAGTTGCGATTCCTGGTTCTAAGAAACGCCAGGGAAGCTTTGAAGGGATGGCTTCCAGTCATGTTTGATTCTGGATCCAATAGACTGAATATATGGAGTTAGTGTGAGTGAAGAGTTGAGAATGACACTGAGGTGGTGAGCCTGGAAGAACTGGGGTACCTTCAATAGCTTAATATTTGCAGGGGAGGGCAGTGACTCCTGCTTTAAACATATTGAGTTTGAGGTGCCAATGAGCTATTCAGTGTGAAATGATATGTGATAAGGGCTCTGGGGAGAGATTAGGGCTTTATAAATCTGGGATTTATCTACTAGCTAGATAGCACAGTTGCTAAAGTACTGGAGTCAGGAAAACTTAAGTTTGAATCCTGCTGTGTGATCTTGGGCAAGGCACCTTACCTCTCCCAGCTTTAGTTTTCTCTTCTCTAAAATGGAGATAATAATAGCATTCTTATGAAGATCAAATGATAATAATACTTATAAAGATCCGTGTAAACTTTAAAGTGTTATAGAAAGACTAGCTATTATTATTATACTTATAAGAGCTGATGAGATCACAAAGCAAGAGCCTTGGATAACCCACAGTTGGCACCTGACCTGAATGAAAACCCAGAAAAAAAGACTAAGGAGAAGAATAAGGAGAGAGAGCAGTGTTCACAAAAGCTAGATAGGAGAGAGTATACAGGAGAAGAAGATCAATAGAGATTAAGGTTACAAAGAAGTCAAAAAGGATAGGGATTGAGAAAGGGTCAGGAGATTTAGCAATTAAAAGGTCACTGGTAACTTTAGAGAGAGCTAAAGTTCAGCTTAATGATGTGGTCAGAAGCCATAGTTCAGATAATTTAGATTCAGGGCTTAATCCATTTTGTGTCATAGACCTCTTTGGCAGGTTGCTGGGACCAACGGACCCTTTTAATAATGATGTTTTTAAATGACTAAAATAAAATATTTAAGGATTCCAACATGACATGTGGATTGATTGAAATGAAGGAAGAACCAAAGGTTCAAGCTTCCAAGAATATCAGTTTATTAAATAATGCATGTCAATTGCATAACAAATCAGATCCAGGTCTCCTCAGTTTGGCCCCATTTGGGAGTCAAATGATGACAAATTTTCTACATCAAGAGAAAATAATGAGCAGGATACCATATTATGTAATCTGATATCTAGTTGGGGGAAGATTAGGGACTTTCTAAGTTCGGAGGGGGAGAACAAACAGGTGCAATTCCTTGAAATCAGAAAAAGAGGTGTCCCAAGTATCTGTGTTCAATCAAAGGAACAAGGAAATAATAACTAGTTGAGGAAATAATAACTAGTTGACCAATATGGGATCAGTTTTCAGATAAGATAAATGAGTTGCTCAAGATGTATAATTGTGAGAAAACACCTTGTATCAGTCTTTGGATCTGATTGGGTTTCTGGTCAGTATAACTTCAGTTCTTAATTAAAGGGTCTCTAAATAGTAGGTAAGGGTGGTTCGGTGTCCCAGCCACACAGGGTTAGGTTCAAACAGTGCAATAAAGTTTTCTCACAATTCCCATAATTGAATAAATTTTCTTCACAAGATGGAAATTGGACTAGACCCATAATTTAATAGATAAGAAACTGAGCTAGATCCAGAATTGAAACACAAGATGATTCACTCAATTCCCACATTAAAGGAAATAAATTATCTTGAGATAGGAATTATAAAAATATTTTTGAAATTAGCCCATAATTTCTAGCTAAGAATGCCTAGTTTAAAAGAAAGAGAGAGGAACAGAAGTGGGGTAGGTTCTTTGGAAAGAACAGCCGAGCCTGCATAGTAGGAACCCTATTAGACATTGCTTCTACTACACTGACTATAGTAATCCTTCTTCCTTTTTGGAGCTGTGCTCAGGGTATAGCATGCAGTTCTATTTCCAGCTCTGAACAAACATTAATTTCTGCTCTCTCATATTTTCTCACCACGGACCCAAATCCTTTTTTGTCTATTCATCATTCTCTCATCATCACCACCAGCCCCTTAGTGATGGTGGTTCCTTGTAGAAGTGACATGGATGAGCAATTTTCTCTTTATGTCCAGGTACAACCCATGTTATCTCCATAGGTCTTGTTGATCTTGTTACGTGGTAGTATTGCTTAGTATTTCCTAACATGAACTCTTCACTATGTACATTCCAATCTTACATTTCTTACTATTTTCTTGCTCCTTTAATATCTTCTTCTATCTTCCCATCCTTTAAGGCATCACTCAAGACACCTTCCTTGATCTTTCAAATCCATAGTGATTTCTCTTTTGTATTACTGATTCGAAACTTATGTATTTCACTTTTCTATTAATTTTTTATGTGTGCTTGCCTCTCAAAATAGAAATTAATTGAGGGCACACAACGTATCAGTCTGGTGCTGGAATTCAAAATACAAAGAAATAACCTCTCACTCGGCTGATCTAACTTGGGGCTCATACTTATAATTTCCAAAATAGTAGCCAAAGATGCTGAAGATTCACATGCCTGATGGTGTCAGTGCCATTTGGGTCTTACCTTTAGCTCTGATTTTGGAAAAAAAATAAAGTAACAGAACCAACTGCTCCCAAAAATTTATTTAAGTCACTTGGCTTGCCTGCAAGGTGAAAGAAAGAAATGTTTCTAGTTGGAAAACCAACTGGAATATGACAGTCAAATTTTATAATACAGAAATACAATTTACATTTTTACTAGCAGGTAGAAAGAAACATAACTCATTAAAACATATTTCAAGAAAACAGCATTGATGGGGAAGTCTGTTAGGCAGGAGTTGTTTAAAAAACAAAAACAAACAAAAACAATAAATGTTTTCCTGTGTATACCCTTTGATCCAGCAATATCACTTCTACATCCGTATCCTAAAGAGATCATAAAAAATGGAAAAGGACACACATGTACAAAAATATTTATAACAACTCTTTTTTTGTGGGGGCAAATAACTGGAAATTGGGAGGATATCCATCAATTGAGAATAGCTGAACAAGTTATATTATAAGAATATAATGAAATACTATTGTGTTATAAAAAATGGTGAGCATGAAGAATTTGAAAAAGTCTGAAAAGACTTATATGAACTGATGCTGAGGGAAGTGAGCAAAACCAGGAGAACATTGTACACAATAATAGCAACATTATGGAAAGATCAATTATGATAGACTTAGCTTTTCTCAGCAATACAATGATCTAAGACAATTCCAAAAGACTCATGATGGAAAAATGTTATCCACATCCAGAGAAAGAACTATGGAATCTGAGAGTAGATCAAAGCATACTATTTCCACTCTTTTTCCTTTCTCATGATTTTTCCCTTTTGTTCTGATTCTTTCATAATATGAAAAATAAGGAAATATGATCTATATCAGATTGCTATATTGGCAAGGTGGGAAAAATTTAGAACTCAAAATCTTATAAAAGTGAATGTTGGAAACTATCTTAACATATAATTGGAAAAGATAAAATACAATTATGTGGAGGAAAAGAAATAAGTGGAATGGAATAAATGCCATGGAAAACTATGACCAAATCAATGGGTCAATTGTGAAATCAACCAAGTCCTTTTCATCAGTTGCTAGGCAACAATATAATTCCCTCCCCCTTTAGCCCCACATTTCTTCAGATCTCAGGCCTTTGGGATTTCTTAATTACAAGAGATACCTCTTTCAGCCTCTCAATATATTCATATTCAAACAACAAAAAGCCACTTAACAATCCTCAGCTGAGATTCACCTGCTGTATCCAAACCTTAGGTAATGTACCATTTTATATTTCCAAAAGTGTTTTTATATTTTGGGCTACATCTGTGATTTCTTCAATATGAAAACTTCTTCCAAAAACTGGTTTGTACTCATATATCACATAGTCTTAGAGGGCTTCTAGTACACTGAGAGGTTAAATGAAATTTACACAAATGTATCAGAGGCTTTACTTAAACCCTGACCTTCTTGATACCAAAATAAATCCTCTAAACCACTCCATCTTGACTTAAAAAACAAACTAAAATTTCTGGAAAATACTCACCAAAATCAACTACTTTGAGAAGAGTATATATCTGGATCATTGTAGATATCAAGAATCAAATTTTAATTCAGGCATGGACTCTGCAAAGTAAGAGATTAAAAAAGAACATCCCTTATTTCCCTCTCTCTCAATAGTCCATTCACCAGGAAGTTGTGAGAACTGGAAATAAAAGGAAATAGAAGTAAAATTTTAGACTAAAATCTAATTAAAATAATGAGATTAAAGTTAAGAATTAAAAAGTTAAAGTTAGAACAAGACAACGGATTTTGTGCAATTTATTACAGCCACTTAACTTTTTCAGCTAAGGTAATGGAATCATGGAATTTGAAGTAAACAATTTACCTAAATTCACACAGGTATTAAAAGACAGAGCCAGGATTTCAACTCCAAGTTCTTCAATTCCAAATCCAAGTATTTTTCTTTTTTCTTTCTTTTTTTCTTTTTTTTATTATTAAAGCTTTTTATTTGTATAACATATATATGGGTAGTTCCCCAACATTGATCTTTACAAAGCTTTCCATTACCAATTTTACCCCCAGTTCCCTCTCCTCCCCTAGATGGCAGGAAGTCCACTACATGTTAATAATGTTGAAATGCTTGAGAAGTTATGCAAGAAAAATCCTATCTACAAGAAAAAAAAAGAATCAGAGAAAGGCAACACAATGCAAGCAAATGTCAATAGAGATCATGAAAATGTTACGTTGTGGTCCATATTTCATTTCCCTCTCTCTGGGTGTATATGGTTTTCTTCAGTGAACAATTGGAACTGGTTTGAGACAATTCTTTGTTGCAGAGAGCCATGTCCATCAGAATTGATCATCATGTAATACTGTTGTTGCTGTGTATGATGATCTCCTGGTTCTGCTCACTTCACTCAGCATCAGTTCATGCAAGTCCCTCCAGGCCTCTCTGCAATCATCCTGCTGGTCGTTTCTTACAGAGCAATAATATTCCATAACATTCATATACCATAATGTATTCAGCCACTCTCCAATTGATGGGCATCCCTTCAGTTTCCAGTTTCTAGCCACTAGAAAAAGGGCTGCCACAAACATTCTTGCACAGGTGGGTCCCTTTCCCTCCTCTAAGATCTCTTTGGGATATAGGCCCAGTAGAAACACTGCTGGGTCAAAGGGTATGCACAGTTTGATAACTTTTTGAGCATAGCTCCAAATTGCTCTCCAGAATGGTTGGATCCGTTCACAGTTCCACCAACAATGTATCAGTGTCCTAGCTTTCCCACATCCCCTCCAATTTTTGTCATTTTCTTTTCCTGTCATTTTAGCCAATCTGACAGGTGTGTAGTGGTACCTCAGAGTTGTCTTAATTTGCATTTCTCTGATCAATAGTAAATCCAAGTATTTTTCTACAACACAATGATGCTTTGCATTCCTTGGGGATTTTTTAAAAAATTCCATACTCTTCCTATTTCTAGTTAGCATTACTAATTGATAGTTTTATTTCATACATGCCTATATTTCATAATACACATCTATATCAAACTTTCTGTATTTATACATATATATCTATATGATATATCTATGTACATATGTATATCTACATATATATATCTATGCTGAATTTGATGTGTATCCCCCCAGTAGAATGTAATCTCCTGTCTCATGTTTATATTTATATCCCTAGCATCTGACACAATACTTGGCCTATAGTGATTGATTCCAGACCAATAAGAAGACAAATTTTGGGCACACGATTCTTGAAAATGAATTCTATTGGTTTTCCAAATTAGCTCAATGAACATATTGTGTATGGCCACCTCAGGGAGGAAGAAAATATTGTGTTTGTTTTGAATTGCAGGGTTGTTTTTTTTTTTTCATGGAAACACTATGGATTGTGTTTAAAAAAATAAATATTTCCTTGACGCTGTTTATGAAATGCTACTTTTCTAAAACTACTTGAGTTTGTAAGATATTGACAATTTTAAAATGATACCGAGATTGTTTTTGCTTAGAACTTCTAGATTCTACCCTTGAATGGAAACTTGCTAAACTTGATTTTGAAGAGGTACTCTCTTTAATAGGAGGTATTAGCCAATTACCTCCCTCAAGAACCAAGTGCTCAAGATTAGGATCTTGTAGTCTCTGCTTTTATTGGGGAAAATAAATTTTAAGTGGGAACTTTAGACTGATGTTGCATAAGTATGGACTGACTGATATTGCATAAGCATGTACTGTGTAAGTCAGTCAACTGGCATGTGTTGATTTCCTGTTTCGTTTTCAGCACTGACCTAAACATCCTAAGGGAAACTGAAAATAGAAAGAAACAGAAGGTAAGGCACTTTGCCTTCAAGGATTTTATACATTAATTGGGAAAAAAAATAGAAACACAAAATGATGACAAACTGATCATGACTAGGATTACAAAGATAGTGAGACTTATCAAAAGGCAAATGTCTCTTAGAAGATTTGATACTTTATATGCTTTTCATCTTTTATACCTTAGAATTAGTTACATATATTTTTCCTGCAGACAAATTTTGATAGAGGAAGAGAAAAAAATAAGGATATTAAATGTCATTTAAAGAAAAGGACAAAGGTAAGAAAAATAGTGAAGAATGGAAAGTTTACAAATCTAAAGACAAACTTTATTAAGAAATTTTTGCCTAGGGCTAATCCTTATCACAAAGTTACTTTACTAAGAGCAATCATTAATTATAACCTGTATAGTCTATACTCTTAATCTAATGAGTAAATGTTGCCATTTAATACTTTCTAAGCATTCACAAATACTATATATATCCATTAAGTTCAGATCTTTTTGCAACAAAATTCTGAAAGTCTAAAAATTCATTGAATAGCTATTAATTTTTTGTTGTTGTTCAGGATTATGCTTAACTTTGCTAGGTATAAAAATTTTGGCTGCAATCTTAGTTCTATTGCTCTTTGATATATAGTGTTCTAAGATCTGCAGTCTTTTAACATAGCCACTTCTAGGTCTTGTGTGATTCTAATTGTGGTCCTACTGTATTTGCATTTTTTTTTTTTGCTTGTAATATTTTCTCCTTGATCTCCAGTGGGGTTTCAGAATTTAGCTATAATGTTTCTGTAGGTTTTTCTCTTTTAGTATTCACTGGATATTTTTTTTCTATGTCTAATTTTCCCTCTTGTTCTAACACTTGAGGGCAATTTTCTTTAATTATTTCCTGTATTATTGTATCAAGATTTTTTTCCTTGATAATTGCTTTCAGGTAGTTCAGTTATTATGTTTTTCTCTTCTTTATCTGTCTTCCAGATCTGTTGTTTTTCTTATGAGATGTCTCATGTTCTCTCACATTCTCTTCTGTATTATTATTTCTTAATCTCATATAATTTCATTGGCATCCATTTGTCCAATTCTAGTTTTCATGGAGGCATTTTCTTCCTTGAGATTCTGGATCTCCTTTTCTAGTTGGTTGGCTCTACTCATTATCATCTTATTTTTCTTGAATTTTTTAAAAAAAGTTTTCCTCAATTTCTATCAAAAGTCTTTTTTGATTTCTTGTTTGAATTCTTTTTTGAGTAACATTTGACGTTACTCTTTGGGGTAGGAGAAGCTTTTTTTTTTCCCTTTGGTTATTTCAGTATCTTCTTCTGAAGAACTTTAGTCTTCCCTATGGGGTTGGTGCCTCTGGCCTCAAGTTCTCTTTCAGTTCTCTCCTCTGGTCTGGAACCCAAAACCAAGAACTCCCACCCTCCTATATGTGCCCATAGTCATTAGCATCTCTGTACCACTGATTCTACACTCACTGTATGTGTGCTGATTCCTTCCCACCCAGGGCCAACTTCTCTGCAGCACAGCTGAGCCTGGAGTCCCTTACCATCAGAGATTCCCCCAATCTTTCTTTCCTGTGTTCAGATGCTAAGTCCCCACACTATCAGGGAAGTGAAAATTTCTGTGGCTGGGGCTGAGATTACCTCCCATCTCAGCTAACTCCAGGACTTGATAATACTTCAGAGGGGCCAAATCTTGGTCCTGCTATCTTTCTTCAGATTTGTTCCAGAAGGACCACTGTTCTGTCCTAATTCCTATTTGTTTGTAACTATTGCTCTATGTTTACCCCAAGACACCCAGTTTTGTCTTGTTTGTGGGGAAATCTGGAGAGCTTGGAGTATTCTGACCTACTTTGCCATCTTCCCAGAATCTTCTTCTGTTCCATTAATTTTAAAGGCAAAGTAAGTAAATAATGTATTTATATAAGTTACTACTGAATTGACTTTATTTATGGAGGAAAAAACTAGCAATAATGACACAAGTTGAATCACAGATAAACTTGAAAATTTAACTTTATGTATCTAGGTGATTCTGGTCCTGAGAATGGCTGAGGCAACTGAAATTTAAAAAGATCCAGATTAAAATCTAAGATGTTGTAAATGTATAGTTATGATATTGAAGGTAGAGTTTTAAATGCCTCAACACTTTTAGTCCTTTGTGGGTGGTGGCTATTGTATTTTAGATTCTTGTTTTTCCTTTTCACTGTCCCCTGATTTTGTAAAGAGAAAAAAACAATTAAAGCAAATTCTCAAAGTCCCGCTCCGCTTTTAGCTGTATGATTTTCAGCACAGCCCCTCAGTCTAATCAAAGGATAGAAGAAAAGCCATGGCAGTAGAGTTAGGGGGACTCCAGGGAAGGATAATATGTTTAGAGGATTTGGACTGTGTGCCCCCCATGTTTCTGTTTTTTGAAGAACATCCCCCAGCAAAAACAAAACAAAACAAAACACAACAATAACAACAAACTAAAATAGAAAACTATTTGTTTTTGTTTAATTGTTTCAGCTTTTGAAGCCCCTATTTGAATTTTTCTTGGCAAAGATACTGGAATAGTTTGCCATTTCCTTCTCCAGCCTCATTTTACAGATGAGGAAACTGAGACAAAAAGGGTTAAGTAACTTGCCTAGGGTAACACAGCTGGTAAGTGTTGGAAGGCAGATTTGAGCTCAGGAAGGATGAGTCTTCCTGATTCTGAGGCCATCTCTCTGTACCCTGTGCCCCCTGGCTGTTTAGAGACTAAAGCTATAGAATCTTATATAAATGTGCCTTTATTTGGACTTTAAAAGGGAAGAGTGACTGCAGGAACTCCTGCTTCCTGTGAGTAACTTATCTTTCTATTGTTTGCTATGAAACAGGCATTTTATGGTAACCTCATAGAATATAATTTTCTCTCCACAGATATCATCACTGAGTCTTCGGAGAACTCACAAAATTTAAATACAATGTCTAATTCATCTGAAGTGAGCAGGGATCTATTGGAGTTGAATGAACAAAGGGATAGTCGGTGCATGGTGGAATACAGTAATTATATGGACTGGCTGAGACATCAGAAAAGACATTTTTTACAGAATCAACATTTGGCTATTATAGAAATCAAGCAGATTGTTAATTCTGACAGTGGCAGAAGCTCATGGGCAAATCCAGCCCACCCTGTTCACACTCAGAAGAGACATTTCCCACAGAGAAGTAAGTAACTGTAACTAGATTCTCAAAGACAGTTGAAAGCTATCTAGCAGAGATAATTGGGTAACAAAATATAAACTAAAGATTATCTGCATATGAAGGAGGTGGAGAGAATATCTGCATAGGAAAGAGACAGATATTAGATTGGGTAACTAAATATTGTTTCATCTCTCTATCTTAAAATTTCTAAGGTAGCAGATAATTATTGCAGAATAATAGAATCGTGGAACTGTCAAAGTATTGATAATGCTCCTGAAAAAAGCTTCCACTTGAAGATACTCTAGTAGTAGGAAATTCAGTGACTGCCTAGCCAATTCATTCCTTTTGGGGCCAATTTTTTTTTTAGGTTCCTTCTATTGAATCAAAAATCTGCCTCTGATTTCCATGTATTTAATTATAATTCTGCCACCTGGAGTCATAAGAACATAGAGTTGGAAATTACTCCAGAGGCCATTTAGTCCAAGCCCCTCTGTTGTGGAGATGAAAAAACTGAGGACAGGAAAGGTGAAGTTACCACTTGTTCCTACAGTCATCTCGTAGGTAGTAAGCAAGCATCAGAAGTTGAGTTTAAATGAAAGTTTTGAGTCTAAAGAGTCAACATCTCTTTTGTCCATACGATATAATCTTTTAGGCTCCAGTACAACTCTCTAAATATTTGAAGGTATGCATGTGGCCCCCCTCTGGGTTGCATCCCCAACAAACAATACTACCCCCAGGCTCAAGAATGTGAATCTGCAGGTCCCTATTCCTAAAACTCTATCTCACAAGCTCCCATTTGTGAGTCCATTTTTAATAGCTAGCAAGTAAACACAATAAGCTCAAAGCAACGGTATTTAAATGATAGTTAATAACATTAGACACAAACTATCCCCTACTCATCCCCACAAAAACAGAATCCATGAGAAAAGTGGACACTCCTTCTTAGGGCCTGGATTCTTCTTACCTGGTGGCTCATGACATGACCGATTGTAGTGCTAGCAAACACTTTACAACTCTACAATGAGTGTAACCAATCTTTAGCTAGCCTATGGCAATTGACCCTTCCAGTTCAATGCTTTGTAAACTTTCTGAATCTAGATCAAGTGACTTCACACTTTGCTACAACAGATACATAGCAACGGGAATAATTTTCTTTCTTGGTTTAATACCTCATTATTTCCCCCTTACTTTAGGTGATTATATCTTTGGTTGGGGATTGGGATGGGGGGGAAATCAACAAAACATGAAATTAGAGAGTTGGACCAAATGACCTTTAGTGCTCCTTTCACTGCTAAGTTTTTATGATTTTTTGTGATTTCCTTCCCTAATTACATTCAGTATCACATGGTGGAAAAAGTACTGAATTTTGAACCAAAGGACTTAGGTTCAGATTCTGACCTCAATCTTGGTGTGATCTTGAACAAATTGCTTAAACTCTGTGTTCTCTCATTGGTAAAATGAAGAGCTTGGATGAGATAACCTCTCAGGTACTTTCTAGTTCTAAATCTAACACATGTCTTTATCTCTGCCATCTCCCTAGATTGTTTCATTTCTTGGCTGAATTTCTTCCTGGAGAGAGTTTAAATCCAGTCTGCCTACAGTTTAATTAGTGAGGCTCTTTTGTCCTAAGCTCTAACAAAAACCTTTTCGAGCCCACCAGTCATGTAATCAGGAAAAAAACCCCACCAAAACATTTTGTAAATACTACCTACTGTTTCTAACTATGCTTTTCTCAAGCCCCTGACCCAGTTCCAAATCAATGGCCTTTTGATAAAATACCAATAAAATAATTTTATGACTTTTATTAAATATCACATGGATATGACTAATCTACAACAGAAAGGAAGTAACATTAACAAAAATTTTAAAAAATCAAAGGCACATATTCAGAAGCTTATACCCCTAGATGTTCAAACACTTTTCATTTTAGCCTGTTGTTTCTGGGGTTCAAAGTAAGAACAGTAACCAAGAAAGCAGCAGTATGCTATAGTGAAAAGCATAGTCTTAGAGTAGGAAAAACTTGGATTCATATCAATCTTGGGACATTTACTATCAGTCAAAAAGCAAGCATTAAGTGCCTACTGTGAACCAGACATTGGGCTAACTAATCTTGCTCTGGGAGTACGATGAAAGAGAAAAGTCAAAGTTTCTGCTCTCAAGGATATTTTTATAATGGGGGAGATAACATGCAAACAAGAAAATATGCAAAATAAATTGGAGATGATCAAGAGAGGGATGGCATCTCGAAGAACATAAGATTGTAGCTGAGATTCGAAGGAAGCCAGGGAAGTTAGGAAGCAAAGAGGAGAAGGAGAGAGTCAAATGCATGAGGGACAGTAAAGACAAATGACCAGATTGAGGAGAATGGCATGTCTTAATGCAAAGAAGACAAGTGTTAGTACATCACAGAGAACAAAGGTGAGGTTTAAAGAGTAAGAAGATGGAGAAGGTTGGAAGGACAAGGTTAAAAAGGCTTTTTAAAAGTCATCAAGAAGACTATATTCTGAAAGCAATAGAGAACCATTAGAATTAATTGAATAGAGGGAATAGTGTGGTTAAACTTCTGCTATGGAAATGATCAGACAGGCAGCAGTATCTCAAAAACCTAAAGAGAAAAGTGTGTCAAGGAGAAGCAGGTGATTGACAGTGTGAAAAGCTGAAGAAAGGACAAGATAAATAATGATAAATTAGGACGTGGAAGTTGTTTTTTTTTTTTTTGTTTTGTTTTGTCATACTAATAGATTATGCTGCACCCTATCTCTTTTGTGATCAATCATATGAGCTTATAAGGTAAACTTAGCTGTATATTTAGTTCAAACACATGAAAAATGGGATTTTCAAAATCAAAAATATTATAGATTTTATTCATGATTATAAATATATTTTATATGCATATATACACAGAGATCTTTATATGTATTTGCATATAATAGAAATTTATTCATTTATATTCTTGTAAGTCATTTAAAAACTTGTATTTTTTTTCTTTCAGATAATACCATATTTGGATAAAAACCATCACCAAATGTCTTTTGTTTTGAACATTTAACATGTTTGAAAATAAACAAAAATACACTAGTGTGTACTTCACTTGAATTCAATGTTATAACTTTAGTTTTTTTTCAACTTTTTTAACCCTACCTGAACTATGCAATATAATTTAGGAAATAAAGTTATTAATTTAGAAGTTATTCCACCAAAAATTTCAGTATGGTTTAAACCATACTTTAATTTTCACTCCCTATTTTCAGATGAAAGTTTCATGGAGAAGTGAAGGAACCAAAGATGTGTCAGTTCAAATACCAATCCAATCTGATTAACACTTTTTATGTACCTACTATATCCAGACACTGTGCTAAGTGCTAGGGATACAATTAATAAAAGACAATCTCTGCCCTCAAAGCTTTAGGACCTCCACGTGTTAGCAAACTCCTCATATAACCTAAAAATGTACATCTTCTGAAGTAATTAGCACCATTTACTGTATTAAAACAAACAACCAAACAAAACTTGTCTTGCTTTACAAGGCTGCTAACTCCTTCAAGGAGTTTATTGTGGTGAGTGCATACATCTCATTAAATGTTTTTGCTTGATTTGGAGACTATCTCAGTACTTCGTTCTTTCAGATGATACCATGACTACATATCTGGTACCCCCACATTTAGTAGTCCATATGGGGAAGAATATCTAACTTAGACCCCCTCCTTTTTAAGGTAAGGCCCACACTTTAGCCAGTGCTATCCAAGTACCTAGCAAGGTTTGGTGGAACTTTTTAGGTCCTGGTGCTCATGGGACCCTTGTGCCCAGCAAATTCCCTTTGGACCAAAGATGTTCCATTTGGGAACTTTGTATTGAACTCCTGTACTTCTTGTGTATGTCACCACAAGACACTGTGTGATGAGGCAAGTGGCTATAGTGAGGATTTTCCTTCCAGTTTTAAGATTGCAGGAAAGAACTGAGACTTTGGAGGTAATTTCAGGAACTCACCCTTTCTGAAATATTTTAATAAGTTTTGAGATATCACTGTAGAATTTATTTTAAGGAAAAATAAAAATTAAATCTTAAATAAAAATTTTTATTAGTGTTTTAAAAGTAACTGACAAGATTAATAGCTTCATTGTTCTAGGGCAACAAAGGAAAGGCAGTTAGCAGAAAGCCCAGAATTGAAGGGAGTAAAGCCAAAAAAAAAAAAAAAAGAAAAAAGGCAAATAGCAACCTCTCATTAACCTTTCCTTGACTATTTTTTACCTGAGTCCCCTTTTGCACAATTAGGAATAGAAAATATGGACCCCTTCAAATAAAGTCTACAGTAAATGCCGAAAAAGCAAAAGCACTCCAGAAACTATTGAGGCACCTTCTTCACAAGTCTGATTCTCAGCCTGCCTCACTCCTTTTCCCTGGACTCATGAATATATCTCAGCTGTGAGAATTGCTAACAAGATCATTATAGCCCACATCCCTCTGTTAATTCCTCTCATTTCAGATCTGATCAAAAAAAGAGAACATTGGAGAGTTGTAGGGAAAGTGGAATTCTGCTCCACCTGGCAGAAAGGGTGAGCAGCACAGTGCCCCCTCCCTGACTCAGTAGCTCTCCAACCTCAGCACCCACATCAACCTTCCCTAAACTCTGCTACTTGGAACTATCACCAAAGAGAGATCCTGCCACCAGCCACCTTAGTCTCTAGGTAGTGCTCCCTCCCACTCCCCAAAGGCCAGGAAGGTAATGTCTCTGAGGTGGATCTAGAGCTCAGCAGTTCTACCCAGCTGGCTGGCTGGGAGAGCCCAGGTGTCCCTGGCATTGCTTAACATGGTAGTATGACAAGGGAGCCTATCAGTCTCTGTCTTTGGTAAGCCCCTCCTTCTCTGTTCCAGTTGAGTTGTGTAATTTATAGCAAAGTATTTTATCTCTCTCTGCCTCAGTTTCCTGACTCCTTCAGAGTCTTTGGAATCCAGTGGCAAGACAAAAGTGAAGACAGCTGGCCATTGCCCAGATTTCCAGGAGGAGTTTGGTACTTTACCCACCTCCCTTGCTAACAGAGGGGAGAAATGGCTGAGGAAGGTGATATCAATCAAGGCTTGAATTAGCAGTATGATGGTGAGTTTACAAGAGATGAATTTATCCTGGAAGGGGCTTCTTGTGCATGAGTATAAAACAGCGAGGGCAGCAGATATAAAGTGGAGTTAGTGCCCTAAAACAATTCTAAGTTACTTTGGATAATTGAACAAGTTAAAACATAATGTAATGGAAAGAGTATTGGACTTGGATTCATGGGAAACTTTAGCTTGAATACCTTCTTCATTAATTATGTGATCATGGGCAAGTTACTTACCCTGAGCCTCAGTTTTCTTTTATAAAATAGGGTCAATAAAAGCACATATTGGGGTAACTAAGTGGTGTCATAGTGCATGGCATGTTAAGCTGGAGTTAGGAAAACTCAACTTCCTGAGTTCAAAACTGGTCTCAGACATTTACTAGCTAGGTGATTTTGGACAAGTCATTTAACCTTGTTTGCCTCAGTTTCTTCATCTGTAAAATAGTTTGGAAAAGGAAATGCCAAGCTAATTTTAGTACCTTTGTCAAGAAAATCCCAAATAGAGTCATGAAGAGTCGGATTATTATTCTATTTGTACGAAATCTTAGGGAATTTCAATTAGTGATCTCAAATGAGAAAATACATGGGCTCTAAAAGTATATGTGTAATGTATATAAAAGCTACTATTAATAGCTACTACCACACCCACAAATAATCTCCATGTTAAAATTCTATGAGAAATTGATATTAAAAAGGCAGATTTGGCATTAGCATGTTTGAAATATTGGACTTGAATTATATCTATACTCCTTTACCTTCCTCCTTCAAATATTGGTAGTTTGAGAAAAATATTTTTAAAGGTCAAGCCACTCCCCTGATTGCAGTCCCTTAAGTGGGTAAGGAGTGTCCCAAGCTATATCTGAAGGTTTGACACATTTCCTACTAAACGCTTGTGACCCAAAAAGTTTTATATTTGTGAATAAAATCACTTATCTAAGCCAACAAAAAACAGAAAATGGAGAAATTGTACAGATTAGAATATACTGGGCGAATACAGATTAAATGAGCTCTCCAACTGAGAGACCTGGTAATAAGATGTTTCAGTTCAACCAAAAGAAAATTTCTTCCAAGATTCTAGTATTATAAGACTAAAATAGGAGTATTCTCTCTCTCTCTCTCTTTTTTTTTTTTTTTGCTTTTTTGCTGAAGCAATTGGGGTTAAGTGACTTGCCCAGGGTCACACAGCTAGGGAATGTTAAGTGTCTGAGGCCAGATTTGAACTCAGGTCCTCCTGACTTCAGGGCTGGTGCTGTATCCACCGTGCCACCTAGCTGCCCTAAAATAAGAATATTCTCAAGGCATAGATTTCTCTACATTTTTCCAGGCTTCTTCCTGGAGTGTTTTTCTTTTTCCTGGTACTTCTCCTTGGAGACATCTTGGAACCTTGGGTGTCTTTTGTGAAAGTCTCAAGCCAGATAAGAAAATATTGCTCTTCTCCTAAATTCTTACCAACTCCAACTTTCATGCAAGCATTGAGTGTTGTGCTTATATAAATGCCCAGACTTGAACCTTGAAGTACATTTACATTCTATGTTGCTATCCTTGGTATCTCCTTTTTTTTTAAAAATGATTTCAAATGATTCCTTTTAATTCCTTCATCACCCTGATCAATCTGTAAATGTACTTCCTAAAACATTAAAAAGTGTGGTTTGTTCAAGACAGACAATATGATCATCCCCTTTATTCTGATCACTATAAATCTCAATTCAGTTTGAAATCTTTTTATTTATTTATTTATTTTTTTGGCTGGCATGTCATACTATTGAATCATACTGAACTTGCTGGCAACTGAAGTAATCTAAAATTGGAATCAAACAATCTGAAAGCCTTCACTACTAATGGCTAATAAGAATGAAAATAGATGAGCCTAAGGGAAAGTCAACATAAGCAGAACTGCCAAAAAGTCTTAAATTTGTACAAGGATTTTACCTCCAAGTATCATTAGGGGAATTTCTTGTATTAAAGAAATAACATAAACTTTATCCTTGACCAGGTTTTCATTACCTTGTCTGAACTCTTATAATTATATGTCATCATAAATCACATGATCTATAATCTATATAATATCATCTCTTTATAATAATCTCAACTCTTATAACATTCTAATTGGTCTTTGTACTTCTGGTCTCTCTGCTTGCCAATCCATTCATAATCTAGCTGCCAAAATAACTTTCCTAAAGCATAAATCTTACCATGTCCACTTTCCTGATCAAAAACCTTCAAGGAATCACAGAATCAAAAATTTAGAGCTAAAAGTACCCTTAAAGATTACCAAATCGAGCTCCTTAGGCTACAGATTAAAAAAACAAAAACAAAACAAACAAACAAACAAACAACAACAACAAAAAAAAACAACTGGTCCCCTGCTGCCCCAAGGAAATAAAAACAAAAATTCTTCAGCCTGGAATTGAAGGCCCTCTACATTCTGGTTCCTAACTAGTTTTCTTTCTTTTTTTTAATTATTAAAACTTTTTATTTGCAAAACATATGTATGGGTAATTCTTCAACATTGACCTTTACAAAGCTTTCTGTTACAAATTCCCCCCCCCCAGTCTCCACCTCTCCCCTAGATGGCAGGAAGTCCACTACATGTTAATTATGTTAAAATACTTGACAAATCGAATATATGTATACATATTTCCACACTTATCTTGTTGTGCAAGAAAAATTGTATCTATAAGAAAAAAAAACTGAGAAAGGAAACCCAGTGCAAGCAAATATCAATAGAGAGTATGAGAATGTTATGTTGTGGTCCACATTCCACATCCCTCTCTCTGGGTGTATATGGCTTTCTTCAGTGAACAATTGGAAGTGGTTTGAAACATTTCATTGTTGAAGAGAGCCATGGCCATCAGAATAGATCATCATATAGTATTGTTTTTGCCGTGTATAATGATCTCCTGGTTCTGCTCATTTCACTCAGCATCAGTTCATGCAAGTCTCTCCAGGCCTCTCTGAAATCATCCTGCTGGCTGTTTCTTACAGAACAATAATATTCCATAATATTCATATACTATAGTTTATTCAGCCTCTCTCCAATTGATGGGCATCCATTCAGTTTCCAGTTTCTAGCCACTACAAAAAGGGCTGCCACAAACATTTTTGCACATGTGGGTCCCTTTCCTTCCTTTAAGATCTCTTTGGAATATAAGCCCAATAGAAACACTGCTGGGTCAAAGGGTATGCACAGTTTGATAACTTTTTGATCATAGTTCCAAATTGCTCTCCAGAATGGTTGGATCCACCTAACTAGTTTTCTAATCTTATTTCACATTGTTCTCCTTTAACTTGCCATTTCAGCCAAACTGGATCTGGATTAACACATATTCCACTTATTCTTCATTCTATTTTCCTTCTCTGCATATTTGCTAAAATAAACCCAGAGAAGAAGATATTTAAACTTAGAAGAGAGACAGATAAATTGGAAACCAAATTATCCCATGCCTAATACCTCTGTTTGTCTTGACACTGAGCAGGGTTAGCTCAGTTGCCATTTCCTCTGTGAAGCTTTCCTTTGTCCTTCTAGTTATTCTTTTTTACTTCCTAAAACTGCCTTGCATTTCATATCTGGGTACATGTAGGACTACATTCCTCCTTCCAGAGTATAAGATCCTTGATAGCAATGACTTTTGTTTTTTTACTTTGTATCCACTGAACCCAGTATCTTGCACATGATGTGCTTAATAAATGCTTTTTGAAGTTGGACTGAATGGGATGGTAAGTGAAGTAAACAGCCACATATTCAATACTCTAAGGGTTGAAGCAGAATCAAAGGCACCAAGGAAATACATCACGGCCCCAAGTTTGTTCATGCTCCACAGAACATTCTCATTAGTTTTAAGTAGTTTGAGAGTATTATCCCATTTAATCTTTAGTCTTTACCCTAAATGCTTAATAGAGAACCATGAACACCAACAGTTCCAAATATTAGTTGTCAACTCATTTAATACAAGGACTTGAGATGAGTAGGGTTTCTGAGAGTCAGTCAAGAATATTTTTTTTTTGCTTACTGAGTATTGAGTACTCTCATAGGTATCACAAGGAAAAAAAGGAATACAAACAGTATGTCTATCTTTTCAAAGACTTTGCACAGGAAACTGATCTCTTGGTTAAACTCACTTTGAAAATTGGGTTCTTTTAACATTTGCTTAAATATATGTTATGATGAGGGAGACTGGATATATATATCTACCAAAAAGATATAAAATACAAAGACTTGTACCTCCCAAAGTGTTAATTCAAATTCTGAGGATCCTGCTAAGAAGAAAATGGAGAGAATAGCATAACTGAAACTAGTGAGAATTAATTTCAACATTTTCATGATCCTGAGCCCCCAGTGCTGAACTAGAATACTTTGGCTTTTTTTTTTTTTTTTTTTGAATTGGGCATGACTTGGACTGACTTAGAGCTATATTTAATTTTTAAAAATGTTATCTTTAATTTTTATGTCACTCAGTATATTCTTCATTACTTCACAATTCAGTCATTCCATATAATAAAAGAAGACAAAAGAAAAAAAAAAGAAAGCAATTTGGGAAAACTAACCAATGTATCAACTAAATCCAACAGTTTATTTCACGTTTCCCACTTTTGCTGAGAAGAGAGGAGGATCGTTCTCATAGCTCTTCAAGGACATTTTGGGTTAGAAAAAAAAACAAAAAAAAAACAAAACTCCCCTGTACTTACTAAGATTCAGATTCAAGATTCCAGAGCTAAGTCAGAAACCAGTCAGTTTGGTGTAAGGAGTAATGAAGGGACATTAATATCTTTCCTCTCCTTGTCATTACAAGAAGGTATCTTTTCAACAGAAGGACCTTTAAAAAAGATCTGCTCTAGAAGGAGCATTTTTGATTTGCTAATTATAGAAACCAGTTAAAAGATTAATTTATTTCTTCTCCTTTATCATACTTTTGTATAGACAAGAACTGACAAACATCAAAAGCAGGAGAGGACCTATAGCCCCTGTGAGTCCCATCAACAAAAGTCAGATTACTGTGTATCAGGTATAACTTGGAAGCATTAAAGTTTCTGATTTTTGAAGATAACTGTGATCCTGTTTTTAAAAAAAAAAAAAAAGTAAACTTTTTCCTCCCAATTATCAGCTGAATGGCATATTAGGATTGTGGTGAGTATTGAATGAGTTAATGTGTAAAGCCTTTCCAAACTTTAAAGCATTATATAAATGCTAGCTAACTATTATGATAAATAAAATTTTAAATTCCTACAAATTGTATATACCAAAGAGATTGTTAAAAAGGGAAAAGGATGCACATGCACAAAAATTTTAGTTCTTTTTTATGTTAGCAAAGAATTGGAAATTGAGGGAATGCCTATGAATTGGGGAATGGCTAAACAAGTTGTGGTTTAGGAATATAATATATTGTGCTATTAAAAAGGATGAACAGGTAAATTTCAGAAAAACCTGAACAGATTTACATGAACTGATGCAAAGTGAAGTGAGCACAACCAAGAGAACATTATGAACAGTAACAGGAACACTGTGCTATCATCAACTTTGATAGACTTAGCACTTCTGAACAATGCAATGATAAAAGACACATCCAGAAGACTCATGATGGAAAATGCTATCTAAATCCAGAGAAAGAAATATGGAGACTGAATGAGGATTGAAGTATCCAATTTCAGTTTTTTTTTTCCTTTGTGGTTTTTCCCTTCTGTTCTGATCCTTTTTTCACAATATGACTAATGTGGAAATATGTTTAATATGATTGTATATGTAAGCTTCATCAGATTGTTTGCTATCTTAGGGAGGGGGGGAAAGGAGGAAGAACAAAAAAAAATGGAAATTAAAATCTCTCAAAAGTAAATGTTGAAAACTAAAAATAAATTTAACAAAATAAATTCCTAGCAATAGTACTTGAATAGGTCCCCCTCAGTAGTATTTTATTTTTTTCTAATTGCATGTAAAGAGAGTTTTCAATGTTTACTTCATAGGTTTATTTATTTATTTGTGTTTTACTTCATAGGTTTTTGAGAAAAAGTTTGGTACACATGGACAACTTTGGTCATAAGACTCATAAACTAGCTTTATAAGGTTATTCAACTTGTAGAAGTCACTAAGGACATTTTTTTTTAATTCTGGGAAGATAATACTATCATGGATCTAGGTTGAAAGACCTAGAAGCTGTCTAGACAAATCCCTTCATTGTTCCATACTGGGAAGATAAGATAGATATTTTCTTTTCTTGGCTTCAGGGAGATAATTGGGTAACCTTTGATCATTTCCCTCTTAATTTATAGCCTGACAACATCCTATCTTTCTTGTGTACTTTGATTTTAATTTTTATCTATAGTTTTATAGTTTTACTCTTTTGAAGAACATTCTTTAACATGGATTCTCGCAGTGTTTGTAAGGTGACAATGTAATCTTTTTGCCAGGCACCTTAAAAGTCAAGTGCTTTACCTTGTTGTGAAGAAATTAGTATTGTCTTATGAGAGCAACCATTTCCAGGATCAAAGATTTAGGGACAGAAGAGAACTTAGAGGTCCTCTATGTGGTCCAAGCCCCTCATATTACAAATAAAGAAATTGAGACACAGAGAGAGGTGACTTGCCAGTATCATCTAGGTAATAAGTAACAAAGAGACAAGATTTAAATCCAAATCCGTTGACTCTTTCTTGGGTCTCAGTTTCCTTAATCAAGATGGGGAAATAGAAGGAATCAGTGAAACTTCCCTTTAATTATTCCCCATAACATAAGAATTCAGAAGAGGACCAAACCAAAAAGGCATTGGGAAATTTAAGGAGAAGTCAGTTATCTAGATGGTCAGCCCAAGACCATAGTTTCAACCCCACGGGCAAGTGACCATGGCAGAAGACATAGAAACAGAAGAGATTGCAGAGTGAGACCCCAGGAGAAAGTTCAAGTCTCAGCACTGATGTTCTGGCCTCAGAGAAGGGATTAGGAGTCAGACTCAGCTCTGTACATGGTACTGAGGGCTCTGGGCTCTGCCCCTGGAGGAGAATAGGGGTGCTAGAGCTCTGTCCCCAGATTGGAGAAAATTAGACTTGGTGCCCTCAGTGTAGGAGCCAAGGTATTGTCTCTCTCACCCGAGAGAGAAGCAGCCAGACTCCAGGAGAAGAACTGAGCTTTGTTGCTATTGCTCTTCCTTCAGAAAGGGGATCTTGGATACAAGGTGAGCCCAGAATCAGACCTCAGCACTGTAATTCTGGACCTGAGAGGGACGAACAAAGGCCAAAAGGCAAGGCGATTACTCTGAATCTATAGAAAGTTTGAACTAGCTTTTGAGGGCCCACAGCTGTCTATTGGCAAGTCTGTGGATGCGTTTCCTAGATTTACACCAAACTCTGAAGTCTAAGAAGCCTCAAAGGGCACAACTGGGCCATACCCTTGATCAAACTGTGGAAGGTTTGCTGAAAGTTTATGATTTCCTAGACCAACTTAAACCTGTGCTCAATGAAGAACTTAGACAATACCCAGGAAACAGAGTAGAAGATACCAGCTAAGACAGGCTAGGATAGAGCACAACAGCCATTCTGGAAGTGTGTCCAGCCTAGCCCTAATATAAAATCCTAATCTGTAAGGACAGGCTGAAAGAATGAGTAACCAAAAAAGAAGAATAACTCCAAAACATCTCAAGCAAAGTCTTATACTAAAATACAAGTTGGCTACAAGATCAATTAGAACTTCTGAAAAAAATGAAGCAAGAATTTTTTTAAAGGGTCAAAATGATATTATAAATAGAGTGATAAAGGAAAGAACTAAAGAGAAATGAGAGCTACAGAGGAGACTCAGAAAGTGATTTAACAGCTTAGCTAAAGAAGCACAAAAACTTGCTCAATTAATAACCTTTTGGAAAATCCAAATGTTAATAATAGATGTTAATAATTCCACAAGACAATAAGAAATACTAAAACAAGTTAAAAGCCTGAAAAATAGAAAAAAATGTAAGGTATCTAATACACAATACCCATACCCACACACAAATCGATAGGTCAAAGAGATAATTTAAGAATCAATGAACTATTGAAAAAGCAATTAATCTCACCCAACCCTCATATCTCAAAATATTAAATCAAAAGGGCAAAGTAAAAATAGAAAAAAACCTCATTTATCACTTCTTGAAAGAAAATACAAAATAAAAATTTCCAGGAAAATTGTGGATCAAATCCAGAGATTCTACTTCATTCAAAAAATATTTCAAGCAAGTCAAAAAAAATCTATTCAAACATTTAGGGAAGCACAGTCAGAATGACACAAGATTTAGCAGCTATACCACAGAAAAGGGAGAGAGAACATAAAATAAAAATGCCAAAAGGCAAAATATATAGGTTTACAACTAAGAACAGATTACCCAGAAAAACTGAGTGTCATTATGGTTTTAAAAAAATTTTTTAAAGAGAACCTTCAATGAAAAAGATTTTAAAGCAACCTTGATGAAAACAACAGACTGACTAGGATTCTTAAAATCCAAATATAGGAGTCAGAACAAACATAAAAAGGTAAATATAAGTGAGAAATTGGAAAGAATTTTATAAAAATGAAGTATTTACATTCTAATGGTGGGAGAGATGATGCAAGTGTTCCTTCAGAATCCTAAGATCATCAGGCATCATAAAGGGGTTTAAATAAAACAAAGGGCCTAGGAGTTTATAGTTTTAATAATTTTAAAAGGAGAAAGGAAAGTGGGGAGTGGAAAAATGGAAAGAAGAATGAGGGAACTTGCTATTTTACATAGATTGTACAAGAAGTCTATCCAAATGATAAAGGGGTAGAGAGAGCAAATATCCTTTGAAACTCACCATCATTTGAACTGGTCAAAGAGAATAAAAAATAAACACACAAAGAGTTGAGTGTGAAAATTTATCCAACTCAAGAGGAAAATGAGAAATTAGTAAAGATGACAAAAATTTTAATAGACAATATTGGAAGGCTTGTGAAATGATAGGCACGCTAATTTTTGAAGAGTAATTTGGAATGATTCAAATACAGTGACTAAAATGTTTATAGGTTTTTGTACCAAAGAATCCATTATTGGGCTTATATACCAAGGAAGCCCTTGATAAGAAAATTCCCATATACATCAAAATATTTATAGCAACAATTTTTGTGACAGCAAATAATAAGAAACAAACATCTGTTAATATAGAAAAGCATGGAAAGATATATATGGAGAGTAAAATAAAGATAACAATGAAACAATATACACAATAACTATAACAATGGAAAGAACAAATATACACAAAAAATCAAAAGGAAATTTAACAAAATTCTGAAGGTAAAACGTGAAGGTAGCAGATCCACAGGTTTTACACATACGTTTTTATACTTTTTCAGTGTATTAATCAATTGTGCTGATTTTCCCCTCTCTTTTTCTTCCTTTTATATTTTTCTTTTAAAAAATGCTCTTTGTCAGGATGATTTCAGAAAGGTCTGGAGAGATTTGTTTGAACTGATGCTGAGAGAAGTGAGTAGAACCAGGAGATCATTGTACATGGCAACAGCAGGATTATACCAAAATCAATTCTAATGGCTGTGGTTCTTTTCAACAGTGAGATAATTCAGACCAGTTCCAATGGTCTTGTGATGGAGAGAGCTATTTGCACCCAGAGAGAGGACTATAGGGACTGAGTGAGGATCTCAGCATAGTATTTTCACTCTTTTTGTTTGCATTTTATTTTCTTTCTCGTTTTTTTCCTTTTTGATCTAATTTTTCTTGTGCAGCATGATTTTTTTGTCTACCATAATTGTGGAAATATGTATAGAATTGCATATGTGCTGTCTTGGGGAGAGGGTGGGGGAAAAAGAGGGGAAAAATTTGGAACACAAGGTTTTGCAGAGTTGAATATTGAAAATTATGTTTTGAAAATAAAAAAACTTTAATAATAAAAAATAAAATAAAATTGCTGTTTGTTATATGGGGTGGCAGTCTGGGAGTCAGAGGGAGAGAGATACTGGAGATAACTACTAAGACCAAAAAAACCTAGGAGACATTAATAGAAACTGATTTTAAAAAAGAAGACAAAAAAGCTTCAGCAAAGTTGCAGGATATAAAATAGATCCACATAAATCAGCATTTCAATATTTCAGCAACTAAATTCAGCAAAAAAAAAGAGGAATTTGATTCAAAATAATGACAATGTATAAAATGCTCCAGATGCTACTTATGAAGACACACAAATAGGTACTATATAAATAAAACTACAAAATGCAATTTATAGAAATAGACCTAAATCATTGAAAAAAAATTCGTTGCTCATGAGCAGGCCAAGCCAATGCAATAAAAATGAAAATTAATTTACTTTTTTTAGTGTCATACCAATCAAACTACCAAAGGATTAATTTATAGAACTAAAAAAAAAAAAAATAATGAAATTTATCTGGAGAAACAGAAGGTCAAGAATCTGAAAGGAAGTAATGAAAAAAAAAAAATGAAGGGTTCTTTCCAGAATCAGATCTCACACTATACAACAAAAGCAGAAATCAAAATAATTTACTAGTTAAAAAATAGAAAGATCAACATGGAACATATGTGTACAACATATGGAATAAAATGAACCTGGTGACTTAGGTAAGGACTTAGAATCAGATAAAAACTACTGGGTGAACTAGGTAGCTTATGGGAGAAAATATATTTATATTAATATCTCCTATTGCATATTAAGAAAAACTCCAAATAGATTCAGGACACACACACACACACACACACACACACATAAAGTCACATTAGAAAAATTATGGGAAGAAAACTTCACCTTTTAGATTTATGGCAAGGAAAGAGTTTTGATCAATCAAGGGAGAAAGAGGATCATAGAAGAAAAATAAAATGAATTCTGATTACATCAAATTAAAAAGGTTTTGCATAAATGTGCCCAATGCAAATAAGAGTAGAAAAGAACCAGTTAAGGATAAATCTTTATAGCAAGTTTCTTTTTCAATAGCCTCTTTTTCATAATACTTCTCTGATGGAGGAAAGTAAAAAAAAAAGAAGTCTCTTGATGAGGATGAAAGAGGAGAATGCAAAAACTGGCTTGGAACTTAACATAGAAAAAAAAATCCTAAGACTTGGCAACTGGTTCATCACTTTCTGGCAAATGGAGGGACACAAAATGGAAGCAGTGGCAGATTTAATATTCTTGGGTTCAAAGATCACAGTTGATAGTGACTTCAATTATGAAATTAAAAAACACTTACTTCTTGGAAGGAAAACTATGGAAATCTGGATAGTACACTAAAAAGCAGACACATTAAAGCTATGGTTTTTCCAGTATGACTGTGAGATGCGGACTATAAGGAAAACTAAATACTTTAGAATCAACACTTTCAAATTGTGTTGCTGGAGAAGACTTTTGAGAGTACCTTAGTAAGGAGATCAAATCAGTCAATACTTAAATTAATTCAAACTCTTCATTGGAAGGTCAAATAATGAAGCTGAAGTTTAAGTATTTTGGTCACATAAAAGGAAGATTGAACTCATTGAAAAAGACCATGATGCTGATATGATGTTTAAGAAGTTTGAGAGACATTATTTTGGGGTAATTAATCATTTTATTAATAAATGCTAGGCTATTATTAATAATATAGGTTAATGATACCCTTGAATGCAAAAAACCAATTATGATAGTGGGCTCACAGTTTATGTATCCTTGGAAGAGTGGGTGTTCCTGAGGGTGGCAATCAACTCTAATTGATTATTAGTGAGAGATCCTATTAACTTTGAATGGAAAATGCCATCCACACCCAGAAAGACCTATGGAGACTGAATTTGGATCAATGTATGCTATTTTTACCTTTTTTTTTTTCTTCTTTTTCCCCCCCTTTTTCATAGTCTTTCCTTTTTGTTCTGATTTTTCTCTTCCAATCTGACTCACATGGAAATATGTAAAAAAGGAATGTACATATATAACTTTTAAAAATTAATGAGAATGAATATTATAAAGAGAGATGAACTTATTCCACTAAAGGTCTTGAAGTACAGGACACCAAACACTCAAATCTTGGTCAAAGAAATGTGAGAAATGTTATAATAATCAATATCTTGGGGAGATTCGGAGGCTCACCACTTTTTCTAAATTCCTTATTTTAAAAAGTTCCTTTTTCTTGAAGGATTTTCTCATTCTCATTACTGATAATGAGATTGCATTGATTTTCCTCATCTTGGTTAGATCCCACCCAGCCTTGCAAGGAATTTAATCTAAGGTGTGTAAATCCCTTGTGTTCTACTCAAGCTTGCATGGAGACAAATTTTTTTGTTATGATAATCCAAAGCTGGGAATGGTCTTATATGGCTGGAGGTGGTAACTTTCTCTTTTTGAGGGTGACGTCAGCTATTACTTCAAAGGGTATATAAACTGTGAGCCCCACTACCATAATTATCTTTGATTTAAGAGAGATGGCCAAATGACCATCCTTTTTTTAATAACTTACTGGCCTTATTAATAAAATGATTAAATTACTTAGAAAATATGTCTCATGAACCTTTTAAAAAGTCACAGAGACTTATCAATTTCCCTATTGGCTACCTAATGGGGAAATTCCACATTTTACCAGAACTATTTGAATAAACACCATGAGTAAGAAAACATCCATTCATCTTACTGATTAAATCTTAGCTTTCCTGGTTGGGCAAGTCTTTGAGTAAGATTTCCCAAACTAGTTGATTTCTGGATGAAAAGGGGGAAAAAACCTTGATCCTAATTCAATAATTAGTTATTAAATACAATAAAGAAATAACTACTTGTCTCATTGGAAAAGACTGAAAGCAAAAGGAGAAGGAGGTATGGAGGATGAGATGGATAGATGGTGTCAAAGAAGTAGCAAACATGAGCTTGGAAATTTTCTTGAAATAGTGAAGAATAGAAGGTCCTGGAATGCTATGGTGTATGGGGTCATGAAGAATTGAACTCACTGACAGATTGAACAACAACAACAAAATTCCAAAATATGAAAGGAATTCAAATTCATAAAAGCTTATTATTAATTGGTAAATAACCAAAGAACATGAACAGATAGTTCTCATGTAATAGTTTTGGGTAATGAAGCACTCAATACACAGATTAGCATTTTTAAAAACCATGAACTATATGCCTTGTCCTTTATTTACTTTTGCTTTGGACAGAACAGTTTGATTTTTCACAGGATGACAAAGGCAGAGCAAGGAATAATCAGAAGGCATAGAGAATTAAACTGTTAAGTCTTTTTGCATATATCTGGTGAAGAATCAAAACAACTATTTTTCTCTCTGATTAAAAGTGTATGTATTCTTTTTAGGAAAAGTTACCAAAATGTAAAATAGAAAAATACTAGCTAAAAACATCTGTGTGTCAATGACTGCCAACTAGGTAAGAGCACGGTTGTAGAAATTTCCTTGAACTTTTATGGTCTGTTCTCTGTGTTCTGTTTTGGTTCAGCTGCCCAGTACAGGGTAACTTTTATCACTCCCACGCTGTACAAAATTGGAGATCAGGAAAATGTTTCAACTTCAAAAAATGGAGACTTTCATAATCTGCCTCCAGTGTACCTTCTTCTAGGCTTATTTCATATCATTCTCTTTTATTCAATTAGGTCCAAGTCTAACTGTTACATATTTGCTATTTTTCTATTCTATATTTTGATCTTTACATGACTATTTATCAAGAGGGCTCCTTGCTGGCTCTGGCCTTTTTATGGACATAGATTCAGTATTGGGGAAGTCTAGTTTCTTTTCTTTTTTTGCTGAGGCAATTGGGGTTAAGTGACTTGTTCAGGGTCACACAGCTAGGAAGTGTTAAGTGTCTGAGATCAAATTTGAACTCAGGTCCTCCTGACTTCAGGGCTGGTGCTCTAGCCACTGTGCCACCTAGCTGCCCCGGGAAGTCTAGTTTCAAAGAGAAGGGATTCAGGCTCTTTTTCAAATTCTCCAGCTCAAAGAAAAATCTGTCAAATATTATTTTTTTCATTTCTAATATCTTCCCTAAAAATCATTAACAAGTGACTTGATATAACAGCACTTTTTTTGGTAGCAAAGAACTGGAAGCAAAGTGCTTACCCATATGAATGCAAATAAATATAATGGAATATTATTGTTTTATAAGAAATGACAAAAAGGACAGATTCAGGAAAGCCTGGAGGGGTTTGTATGAACTAATGCAGATGAAGTGAACAGAACCAGGAGAATTAAAAAAAATCAATTTTATTTCATTTTAAAATTCTCTTTCTTCCCATCTCATCCTCCCTCACCTATTAAGAAGGCAAGAAAAATAAAATCATTTACAAATATGTGTAGTCAAGCAAAATAAATTACCATACTACCCATGTCCAGAGAAAGAAAAGGAAGGTAGGAAACATGTTTCATCATGAATCTTTAGGCATTGTGGTTGGTCGTTGTGTTGATCAAATCTTAAATCTTTCAGTTATCTGTCCCTATTGTTGTCACTGTATAAATCACAAGAGAACAATTTATACAATGACTGTAACATTTATTGTGAAGGAAAACAATTGTGAAAGACTAAGAACTATCAATACAATGGTCAGTTACAACCCTGGAAGAGTAAAGATGAATCATATTTTCCACCATTTTTTGAGAGGGTGTCGATGGACTAGAAGGACAGAAATTTCTAGATATAGCTAATGTTTGAGTCGTTTTGTGAAACTATACTATTTGTTGGGAGAGCAGAAAGTTGAGGGGAATCAGAGAAATAGTGACAGTGATAACAAAAAAAGGAAGAAAAGAGCATTAATGAATCATTAAAGATAGAAGAGAGCAGAAAGAAGTTCAGAAGGAATCATAAACAGGGCAATGTTGGAACTATCATGTTAAACTTGAAATTAAAACAAAAATTTAAAGGTATTTGATCTTTATAGAGGTAGAGAACTAAAGATATAAAGTATTAAATATATCAGACTTTTTAAAAATATTTTTAAATGGTTTTAATCTTACTGTCTCATGGAGTTATTATCTTCAGTTTGTACCATTCTAATTTTCCAAGAGCTTTTAAATTTTGTACTTTTATTTTCCCTTTCTCTCTTTTTTTCTCAGGAGGACAAGGCATAGATTGGGGAATGTAGGTCAATTAAAAACAAAAGATATAAGTAAAAAACATTAAAAAAAAAAAACCCCACTAAATATGAGAGGCTAGAGGAAACAGGTGCAAAAGGGTCAAAGGTCTTCCTTTTCAGTACTACTCAGATCCTTCACAATGCAGAATTGATCTTGACTTCTCTGGAAGCCAATGTATGGCACAAGATGCAAGATGCCTTCCCAGTCTTGAAAGCTTTCTAGTACTATTCTCAGTCAGTTTGCATCCTGGGAGAGGCCAAGAACACAACCTAGATTAGTTTATCAAATCAATACTTTTGAAACCCAGAGTTAAATTTCCTTTAAACTAACAATCCTAGGTTGTGAAGAGAGTATAAAGGTTAAAGCAAAAGTGGAAAAGTCCTAGAATTTAGAATCTGGACCAACATTTGATGTATTAATGAAAATTGGGTTATAAATGTGTAAATGAAAATGGGCTTATCCTGATGTCATTTACTCAGAATTTTTTCCAGGGTCTATTTTAGGTCATATTATGAAATATGGCATTCTTGGTTTTATTTTTTTGTTGGATACCAAAGGAAACCTTCTTTCATATTTTTTCTCCATTCTTGACCTTTCTTCTGACCTTCTAACAAAAGACCATTTAAAATCAAACTCTATTTAAAAGAAAGTGAATTGTAGTCACTCATGTATGGAGCAATTTTAGCATTAAGAATAAAAATCAGTGCTTAAAACCATAAGCTAGCATCATATGCAACAGGGGTAAACTGAAACCATTTCCAGTAAGATCAGGAGTGAAACAAGATTGCCCACTATTACCATTACTATTCAATATTGTATTAGAAATGCTAGCTTTGGCAATAAGACAAGAAAAAGAGGTTAAATGAATTAGAGTAGGTAATGAGGAAACCAAATTATCATTCTTTGCAGATGATATGATGGTATACTTAGAAAACCCTAGAGAATCAACTAAAAAACTATTAGAATTGATCCACAACTTTAGCAAACTTGCAGGATACAAAATAAATCCACATAAATCATCAGCATTTTTATACATCACTAACAAAATCCAACAGCAAGAGATACAAAGAGAAATTCCATTTAAAATAACTGTCGATAATATAAAATATTTGGGGATATATTTGCCAAAGGAAAGTCAGGATCTACATGAGCAAAACTACAAAACACTATCCATACAAATAAAGTCAGATCTAAACAATTGGAATAATATCAGTGATGGAGCGAATATAATAAAGATGACAATACTACCTAAACTAATCTATTTATTTAGTGCTATACTAATCAAACTCCCAAGAAATTATTTTACTGACCTAGAAAAAAATAACAACAAAATTCATCTGGAAGAATAAAAGGTCAAGAATTTCTAGGGAATTAATGAAAAAAAAAAAAAAGCAAACGAGGGTGGCTTAGCTGTACCAGATCTAAAACTATATTATAAAGCAAGCAGCCATCCTCAAAACCATTTGGTACTGGCTAAGAAACAGAGTAGTTGATCAGTGGAATAGGATAAGTTCACAGGACAAAACAGTCAATGACTATAGCAATCTAGTGTTTGATAGACCCAAAGACCTTAGCTTTTGGGATAAAAACTCACTATTTGACAAAAACTGCTGGGAAAATTGGAAACTAGTATGGAAGAAACTAGGCATTGACCCACATCTAACACTGTATACCAAGGTAAGGTCAAAATGGATTAATGATCTAGACATAAAGAATGATATTATAAACAAATTTGAAGAACATAGGATGGTTTACCTCTCAGATCTATGGAGGAGGAAGGAGTTTGTGACCAAAGAAGAACTAGAAATCATCATTAATGACAAAATAGGTAATTTTGACTATATCAAGTTAAAAAGTTTTTGTACAAACAAAATGAATGCAGACAAGATTAGAAGGGAAGCAATAAACTGGGAAAACATTTTTACATTCAAAGGTTCTGATAAAGGCTTAATTTCTTTTTGTTTTGTTTTGTTTTTGTTTTAAATTTTTTTTTTAATTAAAGCTTTTTATTTGCATAACATATGTATGGGTAGTTCTTCAACATTGACCCTTACAAAGCTTTCTGTTACAAATTCCCCCCCCCCCATTCTCTTCCCCTCCCCTAGATGGCAGGAAGTCTACTATATGTTAATTATATTAAAATATTTGACAAGTCGAATATGTGTATACATGTTTCCATACTTATCTTGCTGTGATAGAACAATCGTATCTACATGAACAAAAAAAATCTGATAAAGGAAACCCAATGCAAGCAATCATCGATATAGAGCATGAAAATGATATGTTGCAGTCCGTATCTCATATCCCTCTCTCTGGGTGTATATGGCCTTCTTTACTGAACAATTGGAACTGGTTTGAAACATTTTATTGTTGCAGAGAGAAAGGCCTCATTTCTAAAATATATAGAGAATTGACTCAAATTTATAAGAATTCAAGCCATTCTCCAATTGATAAATGGTCAAAAGATATGAACAGACAATTTTCAGATGATGAAATTGAAACTATTTCTAGGCATATGAAAAGTTGCTCCAAATCACTATTGATCAGAAAAATGCAAATTAAGACAACTCTGAGGTACCACTACACACCTGTCAGATTGGCTAAAATGACAGGAAAAGAAAATGACAAAAATTGGAGGGGATGTGGGAAAGCTAGGACACTGATACATTGTTGGTAGAACTGTGAATGGATCCAACCATTCTGGAGAGCAATTTGGAACTATGTTCAAAAAGTTATCAAACTGTGCATACCCTTTGACCCAGCAGTGTTTCTATTGGGTTTATATTCCAAAGAGATCTTAAAGGAAGGAAAGGGACCCATGTGTGCAAGAATGTTTGTGGCAGCCCTTTTTGTAGTGGCTAGAAACTGGAAGCTGAATGGATGCCCATCAATTGGAGAGTGGCTGAATAAATTATGGTATATGAATATTATGGAATATTATTGCTCTGTAAGAAATGAACAGCAGGATGATTTCAGAGAGGCCTGGAGAGACTTGCATGATCTGATGCTGAGTGAAATGAGCAGAACCAGGAGATCATTATACATGGCAACAACAATATTACATGATGATCAATTCTGATGGACATGGTTCTCTTCAACAATGATGTGATTCAAACCAGTTCCTATTGTTCAGTGATGAAGATAGTCATATACATCCAGAAAGAGGCCTAAGGGAACTGAGTGTGGACCACAACACAGCATTTTAATGCTTTCTGTGAATATTTGCTTACATTTTGTTTTCCTTCTTAGGTTGTTTTTTTCTTCTCTTTCTAGATCTGATTTTTCTTGGGCAGCAAGATAACTGTATAGATATGTATACATACATTGGATTTATCATACATTTTAACATATTTAGCATGTATTAGACTACTTGTCATCTAGGGCTGGGGGTGGGGGGAAGGAGGGGAAAAATTTGGACCAAAAAATTTTTGCAAAGGTCAATGTACAAAAATTACTCATATGTTCTGTAAATAAAAAGCTTTAATACAAAAAAAGAAGAATAAATCAGTGCCAACCCAAAGGAGGGAAAAAGAACAGAGAAACATTACATTGTGTATTTTCTTCTACTCCAAACTTCTTAAATAGTGAAATCAGTATAAATTGAATATTAAGGGTAGTCTTGAAAGGAACAAAAAGGTGTAGCACTCTTCTCAAATGTAGTTTTTCCTCAAACGTATTTTCCTTGATAGATTGGGCCCACAGAGAAAAAACTTACTACTTTCAAAATTCCAGTAACACTGTGGGCCTTCTGATACTTTAGCTCTTGAGTCCTGCCTAGTATGTGTTCCATAACAATCTGCTATAAACCTGGTTAATTTTTAGCAAAGGCAAAATTAGAATAGCAAGCACAGTGGGTATAAAACATTATCCTGCAATGCCTAAGGCATATTTTACCACAAATGTACATAGCCTCTCCAGTGATGTTGCAATTATTGCAGCATAGACCTTCCAGAAAGCTTAGACCCTTCTGAAACTCAGAAGATCAAAACCAGTCTCAGACTTATCCATCACAAGATGTTCACTTTGAAAAAGATCAGGAAAGAATAAGTACAAAGAGAAATAGGTAACCATATGCTGATAGTCACATGGAGGCCAGATGGGGGAATGGGGTTAGTTGTTCCTTCCCAATCTAGCTCTCAGAAGGCAGATCAAAGTAGTTCAGCCTCATATCCAGAATGGAAAGCATTATTAAGACTCCAAAAATGTGGAAGCCATGATTCCAACCAGACTGCCATGTGATCAAGCAATGGCTGTGTGCTAATTCTTATGCCTAGGGAGTTTACTGGATTCCAGTGACTTGGGAAATGAAATATTCCTGGAGTTGTAAGAGTATTTCCCTCATTATTAATTCCTGTAGGTATAATGGCTGTTCAAAAATGAGTCCCACTACCCAAATGTTACTGGATATAAGTGTGATAATAGGGAAAGGTTCCTTTCTGACAATTTTGCTTGGAATCCCACTTCTAAACTTAGGACTCTATTAATCCATGAATTATCTAGCTTCTTTAGAAGCTGCATAATGACATCAATTTAAATTACTTTGGAATTATTGGTATAGATATCACAATAAAAGAAAAAAGAAAAGCAGGGTATAATTGCACAAAAACCACATATTTAATAGATGCCAATTCATAATTATGCTAAATGACTAAAATGCCCATTCCTTTTGATTCAGAAATCCTAGTGTTAAGTAAGCTCAAAGGAAGAAAAAGATAAAAGATCTATATTTATTCTATATACAATAATACTTTCTGTGATAGCAAAGAACTTGAAACAAAATATTAAAGAGTAGCTAAACAAATTGTGTTATATGAACTGAAAGAAGAAACAATGAACCTGAAGAATACAGAAAAGAATGGGAAGACCAGAAGACTACATGACCAAAGACCACAACAATGGAATTGCATAGGTAACATCAAAGTGTGGTTAATTTTTAAAAATTAAATTTAAAAAATTAAAAACTTTAAAGCAATTAGAATTTTTAAAAATCAAAATTTTGATTTAAAAAAATTAAAAAATTTAACCTGACATTTGAAATTTTATTTTCTTAAAACCCTTTTTGTTTTAAAAACTTATGCATAAATAATTTTCAACATTCACTTTTTTTTATTAAAGCTTTTTATTTGTATAACATATGTATGGGTAGTTCCCCAGCATTGATCTTTACAAAGCTTTCCATTATAAAATTTAACCCCAGTCCCCTCCCCTCCCCTAGATGGCAGGAAGTCCACTACATTCAACATTCACTCTTGCAAAACCTTGTGTTCTAAATTTATTTCTCCCTCCCTTCCTTTTATCTCCTCCCCTAGACGTCAATTCATCCAATAAATGTTAAATATGTGCAATTCTTTTATACATATTTCCACAATTATCATGCTGCACAAGAAAAATCAAATCAAAAAGGAAAAAATAAGAAAGAAACCAAAAAGCTAGCAAACAACAACAAAAAAATAAAACTACTATGTTCTGACCCACGCTTAGTCCCTACAGTTCTCTTTCTGGGTGCAGATGGCTCTCTTCATCACAAGACCATTGGAATTGGCCTGTATTATCTCATTGTTGAAAAGAGCCACGGCTGTCAGAATTGATCATCCCGCATAATTTTGTTGTTGCTGTATAAAGTGTTCTCTTGGTTCTACTCACTTCTCTTTGCATCAGTTCATGAAAGTATCTCTAGGCTTCTATGAAATCATCCTGCTGGTCATTTCTTACAGAACAATAATATTCCATAGCATTCATATACCATAATTTATTCAGCCATTCTCCAATTGATGGGCATCCACTCAGTTTCCTGTTTCTTGCCACTACAAAAAGGGCTGCTATAAACATTTTTATACATGTGGGTCCTTTCCCCTTTTTTATGATCTCTTTGGGATACAAACCCAGTAGAGACAGGGTATGGATAGTTTGATAACGTTTTGAGCATAGTTCTAAATTGTTCTCCAAAATGGTTGGATCCGTTCAGAATTCCAACCATGTATTAGTGTCTCAGTTTACTCACATCTCCTCCAACATTTATCAGTATATTTTCCTGTCATCTTAGCCAATCTGAGACATGTGAAGTGATACCTCAGAACTGTTTTAATTTACATTTCTCTAACCAACAGTGATTTGGAGCATTTTTTTTTCAATATGACAAGAAATGGCTTTAATTTCTTTGTCTGAAAATTGTCTGTTCATATCCTTTGACCATTTATCAACTGGAGAATGGCTTGTATTCTTACACATTTGAATCAATTCCCTATGTATTTTAGAAATGAGGCCTTTATCAGAACCCTAGGATATAAATTCTCCCCCACCCCCAGTTTTCTGCTTCCCTTCTAATCCTGGCTGCACTGGTTTTTGTTTTGACAAAATCTTTTTTTTTTTTTTTTTTTTTTTTTTGCTGAGGCAATTGGGGTTAAGTGACTTGCCCAGGGTCACACAGCTAGGGAATGTTAAGTGTCTGAGACCAGATTTGAACTCAGGTCCTGCTGACTTCAGGGCTGGTGCTCTATCCACTGCGCCACCTAGCTGCCCCTTTACAAAATCTTTTTAAGTTAATCAGAATGAATCACTTTGCATTTCATAATGTTCTTTAGTTTTTCCTTGACCATAAATTCCTTACTTCTGAGAGGTAAAATATCCCTTGTTCTCCTAATTTCTTATACTATCACTCTTTATGCTTAAATCATGAACCCATTTCAACATTACTTTGCTATAGGGTGTTAGCCGTTGGTCAATGCCTAGTTTCTGTCATTACTATTTTCCAATTTTCCTAGCAATTTTTGTCAAATAGTGAGTTCTTATCCCAGAAGCTGGAGTCTTTGGATTTATCAAATACTAGATTACAATAATCATTGACTATCATGTCTTGTGAATCTAACCTATTCCATTTATCAACTACTCTATTTCTTAGCCAATGCCAAATAGTTTGGATGACCATTGCTTTATAACATAGTTTTAGATATGGAACAGGTAAGCCACTTTCTTTTTAATTCTTTTTTCATTAATTCCTTTGAAAAGGAATTTAAAATTTTAAGAAATTAAAATCTAAAATTAAAAAAAATCTTAAAAGATTTGCCCTTATTGGAAGTGTTAGGGGTTTTAACTTTTTTCATTAAAAACATCTGTGGCAGTTTAGTGAGGCTAGACTTCTAAGAATCATGTTTTTATAAGAATTACTCAGAATTACAAAGGAAAGAGAGTATATTGAAATACAGTGATAAATTTTTTTTTAAAAAAGAATCCTTTACACCTCAAATATTTATCAAACATCCCTCATCCTCTCAAGAAAGAACCTTAAATCGAGGCTTTAACAGTACAACTTTTAGAAAGAGCATGAGATAGGCAATAGCCTTTCCTTCATTCCTTGAAACATAATAGCTAGTATTTAACTGTAGGTGGTTGTTCAGTTTCAGTTTGGTCTGACAAAACCCATTTTGAGTTTTCTGGGCAAAGATATTGGAATGGTTTGCCATTCCCTTCTGCAGCTTATTTTACAGATGAAGGAACTGAGGTTAGTTAAATGACTTGCCCAGGGTCACACAGGTAATAACTGGGAAGGCCAGATTTGAACTTAGGAAGATGAGTCCTCTTTATTCCAGGCCTAGAAGTCTATCTATTTACTGTGCTCATCATCCCAGTTTTAAAATATTATTAGACTGTAAGAAATTAGACTGTAAGTTATTTCAAAGGAACCTAGCAAGGCTTATTTAAACTCATGCACAGTGAAGTGAGCAGAATTAGGAAAACAATTTACACAACTAGGACATAAAAACAAACTACTTTAAAAGCTCAGAAACTTAATTTCAAGGTATTCATAATGAAACAAGGTACCCACCTACTAGGTTTGTGTTTGTGTGAATTACAGCACAATAAACTTTTTACCAAGCAGGAGATGGCATGATAAAAACAATTATTTAGAAAAATTAATCTGGAAGATTGCTGAGACCTGTGGCCCCAGAAGCAGAAAAAGGATCCTTGAGCTTTGAAAATTGATAGCTCTAATTTTTCTCCTGGCTTTGGCACGTTTTTAGGCCTCTCTGAACCTTAGGATAACTTGCCAGGCCTTAATTGGGCTCAGGAAAAATTGGAAGAAGAGTTGCAATTAGGGAGATAGTTAGAAAAGGCTTCCTCATCCCATCCTTTAGTTTCAAAAAGCCTCGGCAGGTGCTGTTGATCATAACAATGGCACTCTGCCTATTATCTGGGAGGAGCAAAGCAGTTAATAAAATTCAGATGGCCTAGTCCCACTAGGAGTAAGCCATGGGGACCAATTTATTGAAATATCAAGTCAGGAGGTGTTCACAGATACTTGGGAAGCTTTCCTCCAGGTATGAGCCTAAGGCAAAGATTCTAGAAATATGCTGATTACTAGTTTTTGGAGCCTGACAACCTGGATCTGACTGTTTTCTCTGCTATTTATTATTTAGTCAGATCTTGACCAAGTCATCACCTCAGTTTTCACATCTTTAAAATAAAGATGTTAAGACTAGATGATCTCCCTCTGTTTCTCCCCACCTGTTTTCTATAACAAGAAGTAGGGATGTGATTGTGTATTCACATGTTTTCTCATACAGGATGTGACCACTCCTATATTGGAATCATTTCCTTCATCACCCTTTTTCAATCAAAATCATGGCTCTTACAGTACCCTTCCAAATAATTCTTTCCCTGTTAATTGAGTCCAAGAGCATAATTTAGCTCCCAGTAATAAACTTACTCATATAATGGACATTGAATACATTTTCAGTGGTATGATCTCTGACCATATTAAAATGGTCAGTTAACCTATATATATGCTATTCAAGGACCAGATTAGTTTAAATTCAAAGGGATTCATCATAAAAGGGTTCATCTGGTCATGAGGCCATGAAATTTTTTGGTACAGCAACTTTTGATTACTATCTCTTAAGGGGAAAAAAAAAAGGTTTGTGATGGTTGTCAGTGGTAAGCTTTACTTGTTTACATATTTCAGAGATCTATTTTTTCCTCGGTATGACTATATTCAATGAAATAGATCTCAACTCCTCTTATAATCCACTATGGTATTCATGAGTTTTTGTAATCAAAAAAAATGTATTACTCTATAGCTAACCCAATGATTAATTTATCTGAAGTCAGGCCAGTCCCTGATAGACAGACATAGTCCATTATTAGGTCAATACTTGGTGCCTTTCCAACTGGAAAGGAATTAATGAAAAAAATCATTAAATGTTTTCTGTGTGCCAAGCCTTAGGAATACAAATAGAAAAGTAAGATGATTTCTGCTTTTAAAGAACTTATCTTTAGGGAAGGAACTCATTAATTGGGTTGTTGTTTGTCCTTTAATTCTAGAAGAGGACCATGACATGAGGGAGGGGATGCCATGACACACAAGTGAATTGGATTTAAGTGAGGGAGGACTGTGCAAGGTTACCTGCATCACTTTTTCCTCCAGAGCCACCTGGGTCCAGTAGCCAGTTATAGAAGAAAACTATACATAAAGAAGGGTTCAAAAGTAAAGTAAATAAAAGGCCTGGTAAGGTAGAAGGAGTAAGGGGATAATAGGAGTCAAAGTGGAAGGAAGAAAAAGAAATGTGTGGGTAGGGAGGTTGAGGGAAAGGGGAGACCAGAGAATCTAGGGTCAGGGCATTGTAGACTTGGGGGGAAAGGCTCTCCTATGGTGCTTGCTAATTGAGACCTGATACACAGTAGGATCCTGGTGTGGCAGGTTAGCTGAGGAAGAGTAGTCAAGACATTGGTGGAATCAGTGTGTCAGAGGTGGGGGCTTGAACCCAGGCCTTGCTAGCTCCAAGATCAGCCCTCTATAAACTATACTAGTAGCAGTATCCAGGACTTCCAATTCTCTTAAAACTAATTAGTCTACCACACCTAAACACCACATACCAAGATAAGATCTAAATGGATTCATGATCTAAAGAGTGATGTTGTAAGCAAATTAGAGGAACGTAGTATAGTTTACCTCTCAGACCTGTGGAGATGGAATAAATTTATGTCCAAAGAAGATCTGGAACTCCTAATTGAACACCAGATAGATAATTTTGATTATATTAAGTTAAAAAGTTTCTGTACAAACAAAACTAATGCAGACAAGATTAGGAGGGAAGCATCAAATTGGGAAATCATCTTTATATTTAATGGTTCTGATAAAGGCCTCATTTCTAAAATATATAGAGAATTGTCTCATATTTATAAGAATTCAAGCCACTCTTCAATAGATAAATGGTCAAGGGATATGAACAGACAATTTTCAGATAATGAAATTAAAACCATTTCTAGTCATATGAAAAGTTGTTCCAAATCACTATTGACCAGAGAAATGCATATTAAGACAACTCTGAGGTACCACTACACACTTGTCAGATTGGCTAAAATGACAGGAAAAGATAATGATGAATGCTGGAGGGGATGTGGAAAAGCTGGGACACTGATACATTGTTGGTGGAACTGTGAACGGATCCAACCATTCTGGAGAGCAATTTGGAACTATGCCCCAAAAGTTATCAAACTGTGCATACCCTTTGACCCAGCAGTGTTTCTATTGGTTCTGTATCCCAAAGAGATCTTAGAGGAGGGAAAAGGACCCACATGTGCAAGAATGTTTGTGGCAGCCCTTTTTGTAATGGCAAGAAACTGGAAACTGAATGAATGACCATCAATTGGAGAGTGGCTGAATAAATTATGGTATATGAATGTTATGGAATATTATTGCTCTGTAAGAAACGAGCAGCAGGACGATTTCAGAGAGGCCTGGAGGGACTTGCATTAACTGATGCTGAGTGAAATGAGCAGAACCAGATCATTATACACAGCAACAACAGTATTACATGATGATCAATTCTGATGGACATGGATCTCTGCAACAAAGAATTGTCTCAAACCAGTTCCAATTGTTCAGTGAAGAAAGCCATATACACCCAGAGAGAGATATATGAAATGTGGACCACAACATAACATTTTCATGCTCTCTATTGATGTTTGCTTGCATTGTGTTTCCTTTCTCTGATTTTCTTTTTTTTTTTCTTGTAGATAGGATTTTTCTTGCACAACTTGTCAAGTATTTTAACATTATTAACATGTAATGGACTTCCTGCCATCTAGGGGAGGGGAGGGGACTGGGGGTGAAATTTGTAATGGAAAGCTTTGTAAAGATCAATGCTGAGGAACTACCCATACTTATGTTGTACAAATAAAAAGCCTTAATTAAAAAAAATTAATTAGTCTACAAGTCTCTGGCCTTTTTCATTTCTTAATCTTGAACCATATTCTTTCACTGTTTTCCCCAAAGTACACTTTCATACTGAAGTTACCAAGTATCAATGTATATGTTACTTTGGTTTGAAGAATCTTGTCCAGTTTTTCATCCTTTACAATAACTGAAGCCACATAAGTTGCAATTATTTTCATGATGGTCCTTTTGCTTATGCTTATTCCCAGCAATGCAAAACAAAATGACAAGTGTCTCATGAAGTAATGCCTCTTGTTGCCTCCACAAGTATGGTAAAAAAAATTTGCTTCTTCTTGGAGGACATTTGAATCAGCCTTCTGTTTAGCTGCCATTTGTCTTTGGTTTTTTAACTGAGAACAAACATATCAATATTAATATCAGTTCAGTTCCTCCAGTAATAGATCAACTATTTGGTTGTTGGATAAGGATCTCACTTCCTGAGTACCAAATTATATTTAATGCTTATTATCTAAAAATGTGTAATTCTTAGCACTCTCTGCTCCATCTTTCCAACAATTTGCCATTATCTTTAAAGCAGAAGGTAGCTATGCAGGAATGAGGACAATATAATATTTTCTCATGTTTTACAGGATGTCACAACTAAGAATTTATCCCCTAATCGTTAACCTATTAGTGATGAGTCTTTCTGTACTTGACCAGGCAGATCTTCAGATAGCAGACACAATCTGTTGTCGAGAATGTAATCTGTCTTTTTAGCTGGGGAGAGCCTGCATTCTGCTGCCGTGAATCAAAAGCCTTTATTAAGCTCATAGCCAAGCTCTTTGGATACGAAGAATGAAACTGTTCTTAGTCATGAAGAGCCTACATTTTAGGTGGGAGGGAAGATGTGTGTGTGTGTGTATACATAACACACATATGCATGTAGCTATATACACAATATAGTGTTTATAGTATAAATACAAATAAAATAAATGCTAATAATGCAATTTCATACAGAGTAGTTTGGGATGGAAAACACTTGTAGTTGGAAAGAATTAGAAGAAGCTTCCTGTAGTAGCTAAGTTTGAGTTGTAGTTGGAAAGAAGAGATTATAAGGGGGATATGGAGGAATGCATCCTAGATAGGCAGAGGGAATGGCTTGTGAAAAGGCACACAAACAGAAGATGATGAACAGAAAAGCTAGTTTGGAGGTGGAGTTTGGGGGTGGAGGCTAAATTGGAACTGGGGGGAGACTTGAGGCAGTAAAGCCTACTAGAAGGCTACTGGAATGATTCAGAAGAAAGCTAATGAGGAGTTGGAGTATGGTGATCATTGTACAAAGTAAGAAAAGAGGTCAAATGCAAGAGATGTGGATATATAGAAGATAAAATCCAGCAACTGACTGAATGTGTGGGGTGAGGAAGAGTGAGGAGTCTTCAAGAGTCCAGGATCATGAAGTATAAAGATGAATATTGTAAAGCAGCATATACCAAATGACAGAACAGTTTTGGGAAAGAAAGAATCGCTGGGATCTGGGATGGCTGGATTAGGAAGATAAATATAAACTGCAAGCTCTATATGAGCCAACTCTCCAAAAAAGATATGATCTTATTCAAAGAGATTACGGCCCAGAATGGGGAGGTCTATAGTCTTTGCTATTCTCTGCCTTGATGAAATCTCTGGCGTATTGTGTTCAACTCTGGATACCACATCTTAAAAACCACTCTGCATAAGGTATAATGTATCCGGAGGATAACCAGGATGGCAAAGAAATGGAGAACTTCCTGTATACTGGAGATTTATCCTGGAACAGAGAAAACTTCATGGAAACATTAAAGCCATCTTTATCTGAAGAGCTGTGTCATATGCAAAGGGAATCACTCTTGGTCTCTAAGTCCCAGAAGGCAGAAGTAGGAGCAATGGGTACAGGTTGCAGAAAGGGAAATTTAGACTACATAAATGAGGAAAATTCTTAACAATTAAAACTATTCAAAAGTGGAAAGGGCTGCTTCAAGAGATGGTGGGCTTCCCTGAGAGATGGTATCTTTCTCCTGAGGAAATCTTCATATATAAGCTGGATAACCTCTAGACTCTTTTCACTCTGAAATTCTGTAAATCCTGTTTTATAGGACTTTATAAGTGACAGTGTCATCTAAAGGTTAACATAACTAATCAGGTTAATGAATAACTGATAAAGAAATGATGACAACTACTTTAGGCATAATCATAGTAGCAAAAAATACAAAGATGAGAGATATAATTTGCTTTATCTGTTTACATATAAATTGAAACTTTCTGTAGTACTCTAAAGGTGGTTCACATATATATTCTTACTTCCTCCCCACCAGACCAGTAAAAAATAAAGAGTAGTAGGGAAATAGGGAAGATCAGAAGTAGGGAAACAGACAAATCAAACATGATTATCTTAAGAGTCCTGGTATGTGCACAGGCAAAGCCTTCTCCAAGATTTATTAGGAAATGGGCATCTCCTGTCTCTGGCTCACATTCTTTATAGCTTTATATACCAAGTTTTACTAATACAGGACTAAAATGGCAATTTGGCAATAGTAATTTGGTAATTACACAAATTCTTTTTGAAAATTATAAACTTATATGTTCCATCATATATGTATACTTCACATTATAAATGTAAAAAGTAATATTGCTATAGCTACTAAAAAAGCAATGATATTTAAAAATCAAACTTTTCTTAATTTATATGAAAAAAATGAAATGTGACAAAATCAGACTGAAACAAAAATGACATATTTTTAGTTAGACATTTGGGTATGGCAGTTGCCAAGAACTGAACAAAGTAGATTAGGCAGCGCCTGTCTCTCACCTACATGAATTCCTTTACCTGAATAAATGATACCATTCTATTCTATGAGGCACTGGTGAAAGCAGCAGCAAGAGCAACAACAGCTGCATTTGTTCCCATCCTCCTCCCTAACCATTTGATTAACTTTTAAACAGCATACAGTTAATGGCAGAACTGGAGCTAAACCCTGGATCCAGAAATGCCAGTCGAGTTAACTTTTCATAAACTGAACTAATAACAACTTAAAGTTATCCATAATTCTATGCTGGTGGCCCCTGTAAAGACCATGTTCTTTCTTTGGTCAAAAAAAATGTATTTTCTTTCAATGCTGCCACCAGGTGGTTTATTAGGAAATCTGGCAGGTTATTTTTGAAGAAGATGCCGGAGTTTGGGGAACAGTTTCAAAGCATTCTGAGTTGTCACTTCTATAACTTCTTCCATTGAAATCCCTTTCACCTGGGCAATGAATTCTGCAGAAATGGAAATGTTCTTAGGCTCATTCCGCTCCTGTAACACAGAAAAATAGATCTGATGAGCTATGACACCTAACAATACCAAATTTCTGGGACCTGAGGGAAATAAGATAAGCAACAGAAGCTTCAGATAGGAATAGATGTGTTGCTTTTTACTGAAAACAAAAATCAAGTCACTGTCTTTTATTTTCAAAGATGCTACAGCTCGACAAAAATATACATGTTCATGCTTTGCCTAAAAAAAAATCACTATAAATCAGTAAGGACTCATAACCCATTAGATCACTTATAAATAAAATTACATTGAAGATGACAATATAGTATGAAATACATTGAACAAATGTAAATATTAAACCTCTACAAAGTCCTACGCTGATGCTATTAGAATGTGGGATCAGACAGGTTTTACCATGCTGGTCAGGCTTTAGATGAAATGACCATGTCTGCTTTTCAAGGGAGAGCCTACCTAGTCAGAGAAGCCCAATTTCAGTAGCCTGGTCACTTAATAATGAATTCAAAAGCTATGGTAATTTATGAAACAAAGAAAAATGCAAAATAGCCCCAATTTCCCATATGGCCCCTTTCCACTTCTGTAGTGATGAGGACATTAAAGGGAAAATTACCACATGGCTATTAAAAGTCAATAGAATTGGGGCAGCTAGGTGGCACAGTGGATAGAGAACCAGCCCTGAAATCAGGAAGACCTGAGTTCAAATTTGACCTCAGACACTTAATACTTCCTAAGTGACCCTAGGCAAGTCACTTAACCCCAATTGCCTCAGGAAAAAGAAAAAAAAAGTCAACAGACTTGTTTTTAATATATGCTGAAAAGCAACAAGAAATATCATCTCATAAGATACCTGATCATCTCATACTACACTATTTATGATAGGGGAGGAAATATATCACTCTGAAGATAATTGAGGTTTTTGTATCAAAAATAGACAAAGAAGAGAAATTTTATGAAGAATCTAAGATCCCTTCAAATTAAACCTAAATTCACTCAGTGGCTTCAATGCAAAGTTGAGTACAGGGAAGGATAGCAAAGGAATCTTGTGGGGAAATATGGTTCAAGGCTATGAAATGAGAAAGGTCAAAGACTTGAAGCCTATACACAAGCCTCAAACATATATATTAACACTTTATTTAAAATGAGGCTGAAAGTAATTAAACAATTATGACTATTACTCCCCCCCCCAAAAAAAACCCTCTAACAACAAAAAACATTGAACTGACTTTAATAGACAGGAAACAACTTGATTCTAATTTATGAGTCATTTATGAATAAGCTCTTTCTATACAATCAGATTCCTGACTTGGTAAAGATTAAAATTAATACCAAATAAGAAGGAAAAAGTGAAAACACTATACAAATACAGCAATTTTAGCCCAACTTTTTGAAGAAACATTTAAATTGCTTTCAGAAAGTAGAAAATGGATAAAAGGACATCAATATAGATATTACCATTTCCTAAAGCAGTTTAATCAACTTTTAAAATCCATTTCTGACCCAGCTGAAAGTTGATCCAGTGAAGCAGGTAAATATAGAAGACAAATTAGAAAATCAATTTGTTATAAAGTTTAATGGAAGATGGTGGGAGATTACAAGTAGTACTGCCTCAGAACAATAAAAAGCAAAGGAGAAAAACAAATGTACAAAAGATAAAGAAAATTATCTAGATAAATAAACCATATCATTTCAGGGGCATTTAAGGATGAAACTTGGGACAGAGTAGATGAAAACAGAAAATATCTATAAATATTCCTATAGATTTTATGACCAAAAAAGTGACAGGGGAAATAATCGCCAATCCATAAGCTTATTTTTCCATTTTTATAAGGACTCTTTAGGCATCTAGAGCATCCTTAATGAAAGTAGGGGAAAGGAAGTTTTCATAAATATTATTCTAAGATTTAATTGTCAATCCCACAAATGACTAAAAGGTGCAGAGGCTACAAGATCCCTGTGTGTTTGTTCATTGACTAAAAAGCATTTGATTCAATAGAAGAAAGTATTACTTTAAAAGCTATCGTTTAAGGTATCTCCCATGCATATGTCAAAATCATAAATTAGTCAAAAGATTTCATAGGGGTAACTTGGTTCTTTGGCCTTCTAATTATTAATAACAAGCTTGATGTAAAAAGAGGAACCACATGCTTGCTCAAGCTGTTCGTCAGTGACCTAAAATTGCTGGATGGTACAGATGCTAGTGGATGCTGGGGTCATTAAACAAATGGGAGGACAAATAGCCCACACCCCCTATGACCACTCACATTACCTCATAAAATCTACCTTGGAACTTGGAAGTACTCAGGGTCACAAAACTGAGGGATATAAAAGGAATACTAAGCAATGTTCTCTCAAGTACTTATGGCATCAAAACCAAAAAAAAAACTTAACAAAGCACCCATATGTGAATAAATGAAGCATTGTTGGAGATTGTAAGAAGTCAAAGCAGATGTGGTCTCTTCCCTGATCTTCCCTGCTTCTCTGAGTCCAACACTGGTATCTTATCAGTTCAGGGTATAAACACTCAAAAGAGAAATGCTCTCTACCAATGCTAATCACCAACTGCTCAACATCTTAGACTCTTAGAGCTATCTGGAACACAGAAGTTAGGTGACCTGTTCAGGATCAGAAAGTCAGTAAGGTGTCAGATAGGGAACTTGAATACAGGTTTTCCTGACTGAGCCAGTTTAGTCCACAATGCCTTTGCTCTTCCTTCTAAAAACTTAACATGTGACAGAGACAAAGAATGCACATTACTCTATATGTTTCTGCAACAAACTAGGAGACACTAGAGAAAGCAGAATTCTATTAGAATCTGGTCCATTTACTTTTTAATTCATAAATTAGTAAAAATCCCAGGTCATATCAGAACTCTCAGAGTATAACAACCATATGCAAAGCAAATAAATAAATAAAGGCCTAACAACAGAGAAACTATAGGGCAAGTTATGGTCCAATCCCCTCAATATTGTATTTAACAATATAACTTAAAAATACATAAGAATTAAATTGCAAATAAAATGGAAGTATCATTTACCTGTTTTGCTAATCCCAGTGCAGGTGAATCTGTTTCTAAGCATATAGAAGACAAAGGCAGCTGCTTTATAAGTTTCTGTTTCTTGAAGGAAAAATAAAAGCTATTAAGTATTAAAATGAGAGTAAATTTAATGTGATATAGATCCAATATCTGCATTAAAATATTAGAATCTTAACTTCATATTTATAATGCATTTTAATAGTTAGTTGTTACACTGCACTTTACTATATGCAAAGTTCTTTCCATAAGTTATCTCCTTTAGTCTTTATGACAACACTGTGAAGTAGTAGGGCAGATTATACTTTACAAATAAAGAAACAAGCAGAATTGTGTCCTGTCTATTCAGTGATAGGGTCATGATTAAAACGTGGGTTTTTTTATCCCAAATCTAGTGTTCTTTCTGATATACTACAACTCCCTATAATAGATACTAACTAGTATTTTCTCCCAAAAATAAGAGGGCCAATGATAGGAAATTGACTCAACTAGCAAGTCATCAAATATCACATTACCATTAAAATATTATTTCTCATCTACTGTCATCTCTTAGTGTACTTTTCTCACCTACTATATTTCAGAATTCAAAAATTTTGTAGTTTAAAAAACTACAATACTGCTGGCCACATAAGAATTAATAGTGCCATGAAATGCTTTCTTTCTACTCAGCATCCAATTATGCAACCACAGCATAAAGAATTTTGTCATAAGACACATTTTTTAATACTTCTATATTAACTACTATTTTTAGGAATGGAATTTCCATCTCATGGGATTTTTGACTAAGAAGAAAAATGCTATTTGGTTATCAAGTCTTTGCTGAGGGAAAAAAAAGACATGGGATTTTTTTCCCCTAAAATATATCTAGCACTGATAGATATAACTTCAAAATATGAACTCTCCCCTCACCCAAAAAGAAAATTCTTCTTTTTTCTTAATTTCTCTCTATATTTATTTTTTAAAATTAGTCTCCATACACATTGGCAGGCAAATATCATGGAATTTAAGCTTAATTTTTGCATAGCACATTGCATAACAACACCAGGAAAGTTAAACAAAACTTATTTGGTAGATTATAAATCACCATGCTGAAATTTAGAAAAAGAATTCACCTGTTCACTCCTTGCAGAAGAAGGAGGAATTGAAAAAAAGTATCCTGCACTCACTCCTTCCATGGCTACAGATGGGCGGCCATCAAATGCATGGAGCAGCACCTTTTCAGCACCTCTCAAAAAGCAAAGATAGATACACATTCCATTCTGATTGCTTTAAAAGAGGATTCTCCATTAATAAAACCAAAAAAGAGATCAGAGGCTTTAAGTAAATGTTGACCACAATGATAATGGGATGCTACTACTTGAACTCTAAAATGTGAATGAAAAAATATACAATATTCCATCAATTATTAGAACACGTAATAATAGGCAATTCTTGAATATCCCTGGCTTTGGAAAACCATGATAGTAATGGGAAAAAAATTCTTGTTCATATGTCACTTTAAAATTTACAAAATGCTTTCCTCTAGTATAAATATAAGACTTTGAGCTATGGAATTACAGCATTTTAGAACTCAAAAGGAGCCAAGAGATCTTCCAGTTTGTGCTTTTCATTAGTTTCATTTATTTATTTAATCAATGAACTAAAATTCACTGATAATAAATAAACACTTGGTGGATATCCACAGAAGCAAAAAGGATACAAGGAAAATACTTTGCTTCATTGTCCCCTTGCATTTAATCCTTGTCTTGCTTTTGAGAAGTAAAGCTGTGGTACATGACTACAATGCAGGAAATCAGTCATTCCCAGACCAGTAGACTGAGTCGGAGTGGCTCAAATCGTTTGGGCTTCAGTGGTTTTAATTTTCTTTTTTACCAAACTTTTTCCAGAACTGCTTTCATAAAACCAAATGCACAAATAATATGTTCAGTCTAAAGAAATGCTCTAAGCCATTAACTGGGAGACAGAGAACAAGAGAGGTAAATGACCTATAAAATTAATAGTTAAGCTAACTATAATCTATTGATGTAATAAAACCAAATCAACTTCCTTCTCATTAATATTTGGTTGTTCAGACATGTATTTCTTGCTTCCAACGTTCCAGAGGGCTTTAAAACACACTGCTAAGCTATGCTAGCCATTGTATTGACTGTACATAAAAAAAGGTTCTTATTTTGGAGAAAGCAGGCCATGCAGTACTTTGTGGTCAACAGCCTAATGGCCTCATTTAGTTTTGTGATGCTTGTACTATAAATGGTTAAAATGTATTCTTTGCTTAGAGAAACACATGCTGCCCAAAACCAATTTACCTTCTTTTCGTAAGAGATTAATAGTTGGTCTGCCTGCTGAACGGGAGTGAACATTCCTAGAAAAGAAAATCACATTTCTCTTTTGGCTAAAAAACTATAGAAAGCAGACTATTCTACTTAATTACACAGGCAGAGACATACTTGAGAGGGAAAGTAAAGACTCTTTGTAAAGAAAATTATTGCTCAATGGCTCCTCAGTCTGCCATTCAAAGCCTTTACTACCTAGTTCTACTCTAATTCTCCAGGCTTATTTTGTACAACTCCAGGGCAGTGGAAAAAATATCAGGCTTGGAGTCAGTTAACCTGGTTTCAGATCTTGGCTCTGTTACTTAATCTTTGTGTAATCTTGAACAAATTGTTTGGGCTATCTTTGGGCCTCAGGTTAGTCCAGCTCCAAATCCATGATCCTATTCTCCCTATTCCAGCCAAAGCAGCTCTCTTCTGCATGACCTCAGCTTTTCTGACAGCTTGACTTCTTTAATCATGTTCTTCCCTGAATCTTGAATGCCCATTTGCCCTTTTCTACCTGTGGAAATCCTTAGAGGACCAGCTAAGATATTATTTCCTCTACAAAGTCTTCTCTTAATTCCCACTAGAATAGGTAATGCTATCTTTCATCTGAACTCAAAATATTTTTTTTGTAGTCTTCTCATCCATTTGTCATATTCTGATTTTTATTAGTTATTTGTGTATATACTTTAGCACTTCTGCTGGATTTAAAGCTTCTTAAAGAGGAACCCTGTCTTGTTAGCTGTGTTTCAACTGAACCTAGCCCAGAAACTTGAATATGGTAGTAAAGATTTAATAAGTGTCAAATGCTAATATTTAAAAAAACTCAATTAACCTACAATGGCAAATTTAGTCTTTTAGCTAATTGGATCTGTCTAATAAGGACTTGTCTCTGTTCCTCCTTGTGCTCCTCAGTTCTGGCAAATCTGGGGGAGAAATCTAATCCAACCTGCAAATAGATAAAAAGAAAGAGTGGCAGTTTGTATAAGTGTATTGTTATAATCTTTACTTAAATAAGAGTTCAAGAGTTAGAATGTATTACCTTCAATACTATCAAGTAATGTTCATGTTTTACCCACTGGTATTTATATTAGATCAGAGATCTTCATCTGAGACTTTTAGTTTCTTAAATTTAGTTTCAGAATTATTCATGTAGAAGTCTAAAAACTGTTCTAAACCAAATAATGACTTTGTAAAGGAAGGAATAATAGTTCATCATATAGAAAATGAAGATAAGTACCACTGAACTATTTTTTCACCTTCTGAAAGTCCTGTGGGGTGAACATTAGTCTGTTTTCCAATCTCTCAAGTTTACTATGGAGTTCTACTTCAATTCTGTTTTTTCTCCTATCTCCTAACTGTAGATACTAAAGGCTCTGTCTCTGGCTTACTACTCTTTCCATAATCTTTGTCTTGAATGGTGTCATCTACTCTAAGAGCTCAGCTTCAACTACCACTTCATACAAAAAATTCTCAATTGTGTATAATGTAAAATCTATAATTATACTACATGTATAATCTCTAACTCCATTCTAGTCTCAATCTTCTGCTTTGCTTATGGGATATCACCCCTTGGATATCCTACCAGGTTCTCAACTAGGTTTATTTCTTTACAGAAAGAAAGAGGAATTGGGGAATAGAGTACAAGCCTGGGAAAAATGTATAATTTAGTGGTGATGAAAGACTTCATCCAGACATAAGATAGGAGTCTCTTTTTGCCAAAAATAAGGCAGCTAATGACTTTTTAATTTGTCTCAATGATAATTTCATTCTTCAAAGGATAGGAAAATTCCATTGTGAATATGATTCTCACTAACAGAGCACTGGTTGCTTAAGTGGAAATGATAGGAACCTTAAAAGAAAAGGAATACTCACTCCATTAAAATTTATGAAGGAAAAGAAAAAAACTGCTCAGAGTCTGGCATGTACCCTAGATTTTGGGAAAACAGAGCTCGATGGGTTCAAAAGAAAGGATCCAATGAACTAAAATGCTTCGGGGGGGGGGGGGGTTAAAGAGTAGGAAGGATGGGAAATACTCAAGAATGAAGTGAATACAATGCAAAACAATTCCAATATTGGGAGGAATAGGAATTTGTCTGAAGCCATGGGTATAGATCTATGGGGCACCCATCAACCAACTTTGATTGTAAAAATAAGTGTACAGAAGATGTAAGCAAGGCTAAATACAGATGATAAATGTTAAGAGTGTAGCAAGATTCTACAAAAAGTGTTTGGAATGCTAAAGCCTGAAAAGAGCTCAGGCTGGGGGGGAATCAAGAAAAACAAAACAACAAAATTCCCTTTTTAGATATGCTAAGAGAAAAAGGAAGATCACAAAAGGCCTAGTTTCTTTGCTTGAAGTGAATGGAAAAATGACTTGAGAGGAGAAAAAAGGCAGACATATTCAATTTTTATTTTGTATCACTTTTCCCTAAAAGGGAGAATGACTTTTACATTGAAAATAAAAAGAATATAAATGATTAACATGGAACGATACAAAGGGAGAGTAATGAAACAGTAAGAAAGCATTCAGTTACCCTTGATGAATTTAAGTCATCTGGCCCATAAGAACCTAATTCTTTCATCCTGAAAGAGCTAACAGATGAGGTTTCAGAATCATGATCAGAGATATCTGCTGTTAGATCTCCAGAAAGGGGAGGGGTACCACAAGATTGGTGAAGGGCAAATGTACTGTTGGTTTTTCAAAAAAGGGAAGAAGAAAAGAGTCTGCAAATGAAGGGCTAGTCAGCTAAGGGGAAAACTGATGAAAGAATCATTAATGATAAAGTTGGTGAATAGCTTGAAAGGGAGGCAATTCATCAAGAACAAGTAATGGTAGACTAACCCCATTTCCTTTTTTGACAATATTATTACACTAGTAAATCAGGGGAACATTATGGATATAGTTTACTTGATTTTAGCAAGGCTTTTATTAGACTATCTCATATTATTGTAAAAGAAGAGATGAGAACTATCAATTGGATAATAATATAGTCAGATGAATTCAGAACTGGTTAAATGGGTGGGATTCCAAGAATAGTTGTTAATGATTTGATGTTAAAATGACAGGAAATCTTTAGTATAGTATTCCTCCAAGATTATTAAACATTTTAATCAATGATTTAGATAAAGTCATAGATAGTATGCTCACCACATTTGCAAATAAAATACAGCTGAGACACAAAGTTAATATATTGGGTAAGAATCAGGATCCAAAAATATCTTTAAGGTTTAACATGGGCTGAAACTAATAAAATGAAATCCAAAAGAAATAAATGTCAAATCTTGCATTTGGGTACAAAAAAAAAATCAACTCCTTAAACAGAAGAAGGATGAAGAGGCATGGATTGTTATCCAGTTTTTCTGAAGAGCTAGAAATGCTAGTGACTTGCAAACTTAGACTATGTTACTGAAAATCTTTTATACTCCAGATAACTCCTAATATGTAGTGTGCTGCAACTTACTGTAACAACCATGGGCTGCTTTAAAAAGAGTGTGGCTTCTAGGAACAGGGAAGCAAAAGCCACACTATTTACATTGTCCTAGCCAAATTTCATCTGGAAAACTACATTCAGTTCTTGGTAACACAGTTTTATAAGAGCACTGAGAAACTGGAGAGTCCTCAGAAGAAAGCAATTAGGATGATAAAGAGCTTTGATTTCATATCATTCAAAGATTTAGCTGAAGGAACTGTGCATGTTTAGCCTGGAGAAGAGAAGACCCTGATGGGGATATAATAGCTGTCTTCAAATATCTGAAAGGGTTGTTATGTAGAAGAGGAATCTTTTCAAAATAAGAAGAAGTGAGTAGAAATTGCAAAGCAAAAAATTTAGATTTGATACTAGGAAAAACTATTAGAACTCTCCAAAAGTGAAATGGCTTGCCTCCAGAGGTGGTGGAATCTTCTTCTTTATAGTTCTTTCTTTAGCCTGGATGATCACTTTGCTAAGTATGTTACAGTGGTGACTCCTTTAGTGTATCAGGTGGTTGATATGGTCACTAATGTCTCTTCTAATGCTCAAATTCTGGAAAGACCCGATTCTCCTCCTCACTTCCTATTTCTATTAAGGATACCACCATCTTCCCAGTTATCTATGCTTGTAATCACAGAATTTTTGTTCTTCTCTCTACCTTAATTTCATATACAATAAGACTCAATTCTATCTCCAAAATATCTCTGCCTCTTAATTCTCTTTTTATTTTTAATTATTCTGCTTTACTTCAGGTCTAACTCAAATGCTACTTCCTTCTTTAAATCCTCTCCAATATTACAGCCAGGAATAAACTTTTCCTACTATTAATTCCTATAAAGCACATATTTATACCTCTTAACTTTTAAACTTATTCTACTTTTTATTAATTACTTGTTTACATGTCCTAATTTCCTTCATGGACTATAGAGTCCCTGAGAATAAACATTCTTTCCACTTAACTTAATGCCTCTCAAAGTGTTCTCCAGTTAATAAACATATAACACACATTTGTTGAATTGCTGAACATTGATCAGAATAGCACAAGGAAATCTGATGACTAGAACAGAAATAAGAAATGTTTTCAGGCTAGAGATGAGGTGTTTTCTGTGGAATGGAATTGTTTTGTTAGTTTAATTAATTAAATCAAAGGCAGCTTACCTCCCCAATTGCCAACAAGTGATCTTTATAACTTTCTACAAGTGGCAAAGCAACATCTAAATCCTAAAAGATAAGATTGTTTTAAATAAAACAGATTAAAAGCAATTAAGTAATCCTCTTTATTTTGAATTACTTTGTTTAATTATATCTAGTCTGTTGTTAAAGAAAACACTATGTATCAGAACTTTCAGGCATTCAAGGATTTAGCTGCTAATTTTTGCCCCTCAGAATTTTAGCCTACAACCTTGCTTTAATTTGCTACTTAATTACATGGAATCCTGCAAAATATCAAGCCAAAAGTTTTATATTCTGCTCTATATATTACATATTAAATATTTGTGTAATTCCAGCCCAATATTTTAACTTCTTGTAACTTAGCTTTTCTCCATCAACTAAACTACCATTTACTGAGTACCTACTACAAGCCCAACATGTTATTGGATACTGTGGAAATTTTAAAAGAAATAGAAAGATGTAGTTATTGTTTGGTTTTTTGTTTTTGTTTTTCCTGAGGCAATTGAGGTTAAGTGACTTGCTCAGGGTCACATAGCTAGGAAGTGTTAAGTGTCTGAGGTTATATTTGAACTCAGGTCCTCCTGACTTCAGGGCTGGTGCTCTATCCACTGCGCCACCTAGCTGGCCCGTAGTTACTGTTTTTAAGGAACTTACAAATCTAGAGAGAGACAAAACATGTTTTGGATCACATAAATATTAGACTCTGTATAATCTGCATGATTAAGAGCAGTCTTTTATTATTAGTTTTAATACAAATCACCTGCCAGTCACAGAGGTATCATTAGGTTTGATGAATCTTTGCTTAGAGAATCTAGGATGTACTTATTGAATTTCTGTACTATGATTATCCTACTAAATTTAACAGCTTTTATGCTTTGAATTTTAATTAGTCCATAATTGAGGGAAGCATGATAGCAATGATTTCTAACTTTGGGGGAAATTGAAATATTGATTCCTCTGATAAAACTTAAGCTTCTTTAAGGGCAGGAATTGTTTGATTTTTGTCTTTGTATTCCCTATGCCAGATACTACCTAGGCACAGTGCTTTAAAAATAGCAGGTACTTAATAAATATTTGTTAATAGAATATTAAAATATAAGAACTGAGAATCACCATTGTACAAAAAATAAATTTCAAATTCGACTCTGTTCATGAAACCATTAAGAGGCTACTCAGAAATTGCCACTTCTTCAAAATTGTTGTTCAGTTGTTTTTTATTCATGTCCAACTCTTCATGAGCCCATTTGCATTTTCTTGGGGAAAACAAACAAACAAAAAAAAAAAACTAGAGTATTTTGTCATTCTTTCTCCAGTTCCTTTTTACAGATGAAGAACTGAGACAAGCAGGATTAAGTGACTTTACCCAAGGTCATACAGCTAACATTTGAATGTCTGAGGCCAGAACTGAATTTAGGAAGAAGAGTCTTCCTGATTCCAGGCCCAGTACTCTACCCAATGTGCCCAATCTGCCTCTCTTCAAAATTGTCAGCAACTATTTAAAAATATGGGCTGAGATCACAGATGCAGAAAAATTTTTTTTTCCTAAATAATATAGAACACAAGCCCTTGGAAAAACTGATATCTTTACTAAAAATTCTTTACTAGCAGTCATCTGTGCATTTAGTATTATTGCTTATTCCATCTGACAGTACCTTTAAAGTGACACTTCGTTGGTCTTCTGGTAGAAGTCCCTGAACAGGGTGAACACCTAGGCATGGCAGAACAAATCCCATATGTCTAAAAATAGAGAAACAGTTAGCAAGTAGGAGAGCTGGGAGTACTCTATGATCCCATTTTGGAGAAAAACCAGAAAAAAATATTGGCTCTATTCATGGTTATACTATGGTTCAAGACCATATTAAAGTTGGCTTCATTGTTCCCTTTCAGTAAGCACTGATAATGTTTAGACTATAAATTTCATACCTCAAGTCTATAAATGATCACCACTTCATTGGATTTTAGCATATCTACTTTTAATGCTAAGATATATATCTACATAGATGCCTATCTAATGATATATGTATGCATGTATGTATGTATGAAGATTTACAAATAAAAAAAGAGCTACCTTTCTGAAAGTTGAATGATTTTTTCAAACTCTCCTGAGTGTTCAGCAACTGCTACAATAGCCAACACATTGGCCTGCAACAAGAAAATAAAAACATTTAGAGCACCAAATAATACACCCTCATAAGCTAAGCTAAATCAAATCTCTGAGACCAAAGTGAGGATAATGAAATTTCTATTACCTGGCTTTTAGTGTTGCTATAAGGAAAAATGCTTTATAAACCTCAAAAGTAGTATGTAAATGGGTGATGGTGTCATTTGTTTGAGAAAACTTCCACATCATCTATGAATTTTAACTATCCTGATAAATCCCATTTTCCATAAGCATGGATTTTTGAAAATTAGCTATGATAGAAAGAGAAAAATTAGGATATACTTTCTGCTCTTTCATTTCTCTGAGATATCAAAGAAAGCTAGAATCAGAATGGATCTTAAGAGGTTTTTTAGAATTAACCACTTGGAAATATGTATACATATATTCTCTTTGTCAAGTATTTTAACATAATTAACATGTAGTGGATATCCTGCCATCTAGGGAAGGGGTGGGGAGTAGGGGGGAAAAATTTGTAACAGAAAATTTTGTAACGGTTAATGTTGAAGAATTACCCATACATATGTTTTGTAAATAAAAAGTTTTAATTTAAAAAAAAATAAGAATTAACCACTTGTTATTTTAGTATTTTTTCTTGAAAAAATAAAAATATTCCAGAAAATTTTAATTTTTATCCAATATCTTCAGTGTAATTTAAATTTGGTATTCCATAATCATGATGAAATGCTACTAATGCCTGTCAACCAGAGAAGAAGCCAAAATTTCCAATCTTAAACAGTTACTGCATAGAATTAGTATAAGTCATAGACACTGACCTTCTTGGCTCTCTCCAACACATCTTCAAGATCCTAGAAAATAGGATAAATAATCAAATATATTATAAGGCATACATATATGTATATACGATTTCATTTATCCCTCTTTTCCTCACACCCATTTTTTTTTTAACTGTTCAGCATGAAAAGAAGAGACAGGCAATTTAGAGAACAGAGAATGAATGGAACAAGGTTATGTCTACACTGATGATTATACTGGTATAGGGAATTCTCTGATGAGGAATCTCTCTAACAGTAGAGACTTATAAAGTCTTAGAGATTTGCTTGGAGTACTAAGAGATTAAGAGTCCTGTGCAAGGAAAAATAACCAGTGTGTGTCAAAGACTGGAATGAAATTTAAATCTTCCTGACCACCTATCTATCCAATAGACCATGCTACCTCTGAATGGAATATCATGAATAAAGACTAATAAATAACCAAGTACAATACTAGTGTTATTCAGAGTTTTCATATTGGCCGATGTTTATATGAGTCATTAAAATTAAATAAGGTTATATATTTATGTGTGATAAAAAGGGAAAGATTTAGGGGAAATGCTTTCATGGGTAAAGAAAATAAAGAGAAGTTTAAAGAGTTATAGTTTAAAGAACCATATACTGGGAATTAGGAGACTTGGGTTTGAATCCCACTTCTGCTATTTTTATAATTTTGTATATATAAATATATACAATTTATATAATTTTGATCAAGTCACATAATCTTATCCCAAATACTGTTTTATCTCTACATTAAGGAGGCAAAGCTGGAGGTTCTCTAAAGTCCTTTCAGGTCTAAGTCTTATGGTCCTACGTCTAGATAATATCTAGTTCCTTCCAGTTCTAACATTCTAAAGATGAAACCGTAACAGCAGCCTTTGTAGTGGTGACAATGCTTTGCTTTTTCCTGGGGAAGGAGCCAGAGCCATTTCTGACAGCATTTTGACAAGCTGAGAAATCAAGAGAAAGCAAAGGGAGGAATAAGCATAACATTGGCTTTTTGTTGCCCAATGTCCTTCCTGTCATTTATACTTGCCTCCCTCCACCCCCCCAGCCATGGAAGTTTTACTGTAAGCTACTATGGCATAGGTTACCTCTTGTTCAAGTGTTCATTTTATACCTCTCCTCTTTCTTCTTCTTGCAAACTTTATAAGGCACTTACTATGTGCCAGACACTATGGTAAGCACTTTACAAATATTATCCCATTCAATCCTCTCAGCAACATTGGGAGGTAGACACTCCCATTTTACAGATAGATAAACTGAGACAGAGGCTAAATGACTTGCCTAGGGTCACACAAACTCAAGTCTTCTTGACTCTATGTCCAGAGTTCTGTCTACTGTGTGACTTATCTATCTACTAGAAGCATAGTTTTTCTAAATATAGTAATGGTCATATTATACAGCTGGATTCAGTTATCTATATATTTAGGCCTTGGACTCTTTGGGAATGTTTTTTTCCTATCCTTGATTGGTTTTCCAGAAATCTGCATCATTCAATAGCCTCACAAAGATTTCCTAGGCTGGCCTTTCAGGCTGTGAGTTGCTCACAGCAAGGCCTATTCTTTATTCCAAAAGCATCAAGCATAAAACAATAGCCAGTTTTATGGTGCTGACTACCAACTTTGTTATTTACTAACTCCATGCCTCAGTTTCATTATTTGTAAAAAAAAATGAGTTTGGATTCCAATTTCTCTTCTGACTGTAAATCCTATAATTTATAATGTGTTTGGATCAACATTAACAGTCTTTTCTATGGAGTGGGTTGCTACTGTTGCCTTATTTTTGTCTTTCTAAAATACTGTTTTATCTCTACATTAGCCCAAACTCTTCATTTCACAAATGAATGTCATACCCATCTACTACTTATCACACTGAAGATAAAATACATATTGGGAATTTAAAAGGGCTAGTACCAAAAAACTCTTGAGCACTGGGAGTTCTCCTTGAATTCCTGAAGAAGACAACAATGAATTCTTGGCAGATAGGGCTGTGGTTTTTTTTGTTTGTTTGTTTTGTTTTGGTTTTTTTTTGTTTTGGTTTGTTTTGGTTTTTTTCGTATGCCTGGTATTTAATATATTAGGAAGTATTCATATATCTCCCTAAACTTACAAAATGCTTGGTAAATATTATGTCATTTTATCCTCACAAAAACCCAGAGAGGTGGGTACTATTTTATTCTCATTTTACAGGATAATAAGTGCTTAATAAATGCCTGCCGAATGAATAGTTCTGCTCAGTCTTAGAGAGACTAAGAAGGAGTACTAGAAGCTGCAGATGAAAGTTGTAGAAAGCAAATTCATACTGCACATAAAGAGAAGCACCCTCAAAATCAGCTGTCCAAAACTGGAACGGGCTTAAAGGAGCAGGTGGTAAGCTCCTTTAGTTTGGATGCATATATGCTTACCAAGTGGGTTACATTAGGGATTTCACAAGCAGATATAGGCTTCTTTCAAGGATCTTTCAGGTCTTCTTTTAGGTCTCTCATGCCTAGAACACTCTCTTCATCTCTGTTTCCTGGCTTCATGACCCCACTAAAATATTACCTTCTCCAGAAAGCCTTTCCTGACTTCCCCAGATGCTAATGCTTTCCCTCCATTCATTATCTTCAACTTGCTTTGCCTATAGCTTGTTTGTAGATTGTCTCCCCCATAAAGACAATTCCTAGGGCAGCTAGATAGAAAAAAGGATCAGTCGGGAAGACCTGAGATCTACCAGCCGTAAATCACTAGCTAGGCAAGTCACTTAATCTTTCTTTGCCTCAGTATCCCTATCTGTAAAGTGGGGATGGATAATTGTGCCTATTTCCCAGGGTTGTTGTGAGGGTCAAATGTGCTAATAATCTCTCAGCACAGCGACTGGTAGGGGGTAAGTAAAGAGAAACAAAAGATCGACAGCAGGGATTGTGGGAACACAAATCGTCTCCGCTCCCCCGGGGAGGGGAGAAGGGGAGGAGTTGCCCTTTCATCCCCAGCGCGGACTTACTAGCACATTACCAGGCATATATTAGGGGTTGAATAAAAAGGGGTGGTCGACTGACGGAAAGAAGCCCTAAGGAAACCACTCTCCTCCACTTCTGTCTGAGACCCGTTGGGGGTCAGGACCCACAAGGCCCGCACTCCCCCAGCCGGGGGCACTGGAACGCGGACAGCAAGCGGCAGGAAAGGGCTTGGACGTAAAGGGGTCCCCAGGCACTCCTCACTCGCGCCCCACCGCGGCCTCACGTACCGAGTCGAAGTCGGCCGCGGACAGGTGGCAGTGACAATCCACAAAGCCGGGTGTCACGGCTCCCATAGCTGCCTTGGTTCCAGAGCAGAACGCAAGCGCGAATACACCAGCTTCTTGATAGGACCGCGGACACTTCCTGTTTTCAATTCCCGTCCGCCCTTCTGCTTCCGGAATCTGTGCACCGCCGATTTCGAACTAGGATAAAAATGGCGGGGAACGCGCAACTCCCGCCAGAGGTGGACGAGGGTGATGAAGAGAAGAAGAAAGATGTAGCTACAGGGACAATGTCAGATCCGGCCTCGTCTACAGGCCCAATAGAAGACTTCCGGGTACGCTGCGCCTCGCAGAAAGCTGTGGCCGAAGTGCTGAAGTTGTGCGGCCGCTTCATCAGGGAGCTGGGCGACGTTTTGCCAGAGGAGACCCGTGAGCTGGCGCTGAAGGACGCGCTATGGGTATGGGCCGCTTCCCCATTTGCTGGCCCCGAAGGGTCAAAATCTTATTGCTTGCACCTCTTCCCCCACCGCAGTTTACATCACGAACCCCTAAAATGTCACAGGGCCGAGGGATCCTAGAGCCCCTCATTTTACAGAGGGGGAAACTGAGGTCCAAATGGGTGATAATGTGACTTGCGAGGGAAGGCTACAAGTAGTGAGGACCGAAGCCCGCAGTGGGGAGGGGATTGCTTTATCTTTTAGGCCGGAGGGTCGTCAGCAGCTCAGCGGTGGCTTCTCAGTGAGCACCTGACGTGGAGATTTACAGCATAGATTGAAAAGTCGGAGAAAAGGCTCAGAACTAAGAAAACTGGAGAAAGGGGAGGAATAGCAGACAGGGCATGTCCTGTATGTGCCATTCATTACCATCCGCATAACCAAGTACACCCTGTCTATATGTACTTGTGTTCAGGAAAGGCAAAGAAAGCAGTCTGATAGAAATTAAATTTAGACCTTGATCTCACATATATATCACAGGCATAGAAAAGCTCCAAAAGGATACATGAGAAATAGCAAAAGTTACATCATAAGCAAACTAAAAGAGCAAAGAAGATACTATCTTTCAGTTCTATGGATACAGGAACGATTCATGACAATAAAAAAAAAAAAAGAGAAAAGTCATAGAGGTTTGCTGATCCAGCCTTCTAAATCCTAAAATTATTTTCCTGTTTCTAGATGTCTGTTCTTAGTCTCTCATTTGGTTTATAGTCCCACATTATTAACTGTCTTTTGGAGGATTGGAACTCAGTGTTCTGTAGACATCTCAAATTCAACTCCAAATCTTCTCATTTTCTGAATTTCCCTTGATAAGACAGTGTTCTCTTCAACTCACTCTCACCTCATATTTCTGGTCTTATTTTTCTACTTTTACAACATTTCTCTCCATTCACAAAGTCATCACTCTTGATTGGGGCCTCATCACCTATCACCTGGACTATTGTAATAACTCCTTTTTAGTAATAGTTTTCCTCTTTAAAAATACATTGTCTTGGCATTAACCTAAATTTCCTCTTATATTCTTCCTCCTTTCCTCTGCCAGAAAGCTATCCATTATGATAAAGATTTTTTTTAAAGAAGGAGAAAAGAAAAAAATGAGCATAATTAATTGATGTACATGATCAATAATGCTTATTTTATGTATATATATTTATATAAGTTTTATGTTTATATAAATATATGCTCATTATATATAGATATAAATATAGATCTGACATTTATTGTTGTACCCCTGTGGACTCTGACATCTCTGGGGAGGTATCTTCCCAGATCTCTTCTTTGGGGCATATCTGGCTAACCATTCTTTTTTTAAGTCTCTTTTGCTGGTTCTTAATGTCACACCCACTAATTGCTGCTGTCCCTTAGGCTCTGTTCTGAATCCTCTTTTCTTTTCTGCCTACACTGTCTAACTTGATCTTCTCAGTCCCATGGGTTCAGTTATTATTTCTATGCAGATGATTTCTAGATTTGTATCTAGACCTAGTTTCTCCCAAGCCACAGTTCTACATTACCTTTTGGCCATCTTGAACTGGATATTCCATAGACATCCCAAATTTTAATGTGCCCAAAATAGAACTTGCTACTTTTCTCCTCCAAATCTTCCCTTTTATGACCGTCCTTGTTTCTGTTGAGTTATACTATTCTAGCAACCCGGGCTCACCTATCCTTGGATTATGCCAAATTCTCGTGTTTTGATCTTCACCTCATCTCTCATAAATATCCTTTTCTTGCTCACTAGTCCAAGCCCTCGTCACCTGTTGTGTTGACTCCTGCAATTTCCTTCTAACTGGTTTCTCTGTCTAGAATCTCTCCCTGCACTAGTTCATTCCCTGCCCAGCTCCCAAATTGTTTTTTCTGTAATGTAGGTTTGACCATTCAACCCTTCTTGTTCAGTGAGCTTCTGTGAGTATCTATTGTCTTTGGAACCAAGTCAAAACTCCTCTGTTTGTCATTAAAGTTTTTTATAAGTTGGCCTCTTTCTACCTTCCAGTTTTAACACTTTACTCTTCTCCATGCACTTTATAATTCATTTTCAGTGACCTACTTACTCTTCTTCACGCATGATACTCTTATCTTCTGCTCTGTTCCCCATGCCTAGAATAATCTGCCCTCCTCTTTATCTTTTAGTTTCCTTGGCTGCCTTCAACTCAGTTGAAACCCTACTTTCCATTCTGTGTTTATATACCTTGATAATTACATGTCTCCCCTGTCAAGATGTGAGGGCTTTGGGGAAAAATGTTTTTACTTTTTTTTTTTTTTTTTCATCCTCAGTGTTTAGCATAGTGATTGGTGCATAGAAAAACTTAATAAATGCTTTTTGACTTAATTAGGAGTTAGCAGGTTGAGATATATATATATATATATATATATATACTTATATAAACAAAACACTGGTTCTAGAGTTTGAGAAGAGCCTGAATTCAAATCCTGCCTCTGACATTTATTACTGTGTAATCTTTGATAAGCCTGACTTCTTTAGGCCTCAGTTATCTCAAGTCTAAAATAAAAGGGGGGGAAGTTACATTATGTGGCTACTGAGCCACGTTCCAGCTCAATTCTATAAATAAAACTTTTATGTCCCTAGAATTTATTTCAGAAATAACTTGAGTAAATTATTTTAAATGCTTGAGCCTCCCAGGAAATTAGTGATTCAGCTTGTCATTTTTATTTAGGTTTTTAAATGTAATTGATAATAGAATTATTGGAAAACAAAAATTCCTGGAAAAATAATGGTTTGGATACACATTAAAAAAAAAAAAACCAAGGAAATATTACAAAATAGTGTAACTAATAGATTGAGTTGCATCTTAAACCACCTTCTAAAATATTATGGATTATAGTGGATAGAGCACCATCCCTGAAGTCAGGAGGACTTGAGTTCAAATTTCGTCTCAGACACTCAACACTTCCTAGCTGTGTGATCCTGGGCAAGTCACTTAACCCCAATTGCCTCAGCAAAAAAAAAAAAATCATCGATTAATAATGTTAATTGCATTGGGGGGGATAAACATTAACGTGGTATATAAGGATTTTTTCTTCACAATATTGATAAGCATGGTATGTAGTCTTTCATGAAGGATGGGCTATAAAATCCCCTGCATCTCTATATGATCCTATGATTTGCTACTTCAGAGATTTGGAGTAGAAAAAAACCTAATAGATAGTTGTAGTTACAACTTTAGAATTGCATGGGATCTTAGAGATTATCTAGTCTGATGTCCTGCTCATCACTTCGTAAAGCACAGTAGTATTCCTTCACAATCATATACAATAACTTGTTCAGCCATTCTCTAAGTGATGGACATCCTCTCAATTTTCCAATTCTTTGCCACCATTAAAAGAGCTGCTATAAATATTTTTGTGTTCATAGATCCTTTTCCTTTTTGTTTTTTATGTCTTTGGGATACAGACTTAGTAGTAGTTTTGCTTGGTCAAAGGATATATATATATATGGTTTTATAGCCCTTTGGGCATAATTCCAAATTGCTCTCCAGAATTGTTGAATCAGTATACATTATACATACAGTATACAGTATACATTATACAGTATACATAATACATTAGTGTTTTAATTTTTCCACATCCCCTCCAATATTTGTTATTTTCCTTATTTTTATCACATTATTGTGATAAAACTGACAGGTGTGAGGTAGCTCAGAGTTTTAATTTGTGATTCTCAATATGACTGAGAGCATTTTTTTATATGACCATAGTTTTGATTATTTTGAAACCTGCCTATTCATATCCTTTGACCATTTATCAATTAAAGAATGGCTCTTATTTCTGTAAATTTGACTCCATTTTCTCTGTTTGAGAAATGAAGTCTTTATCAGAGAAACTCATTGGAAATTTTTTTTCACAATAATGACCACCAACTATGTATTTCCCTCCATCCTATTTCCCCTGTTAATCCTACTCTTTCTCTCTCTCTTTTTCTCTTTCCTTTTACCTGGTTTATTCTTAAAAGCGTTTTACTTATGACTTTTATCTCCCCTAAACCATCCTTCCATCAGCTTTTCTTCCTCCCCCCATCCCATGTCCCTTCAAGTTTTCTGTATGGTTAAATTTCTACAACCTACTGAATGCACATTATTCCCTTTTTAAACCAATTTCAATGCGAGTAAGGTTCATGTTCTCCCTTCCCCATTTCTTCCATTTTCCCTTCCACTATAAAATCTCAGGACTCTTTTAGGTCAGATAATTTATCCCATTCTACTTCTCCCTTTCCTCTCTCCCAGTGCAATCTTTCTCATCCCTAAATTGTTATTTTTAAATATATAATCATTCAATTTATATCTTTGCTTTCAATGAGAAAGTTTTTAGGAGATATAAATATCATTTTCCCATGTAGGAATATAAACAGTTTAATCTTATTGAATTCCTTATGATTTCTCTTTCCTGTTTAATGCTTCTTTTGCATCTTGTATTTGAAAATCAATTTTTCTATGCAGCTCTGGTCTTTTCATCATGAATACTTGAAAGTCCTCTGTTTCATTGAATAGTTATTTTTTTCCTCTGAAGGATTATACTTTTGTTGGGTTGGTAATTCTTAGTTAATCATAGCTTTTTTGCCCTCCAGAATATCATATTCCAAGTTCTCTGATCTTTTAATGTAGAAGCTGGACTGTGACTCTACCATATTTGAACTTTTTTTTTTTTTTTTTTTTTTTGGCTGGTTGGGAGATCTGGAAATTGCTATAACATTCCTAGGAATTTTCATTCTGGAATCTCTATGAGGAGGTAATCAGTGGATTCTTTCAATTTTTGTTTTATTCACTGATTCTAGAAGGAAAGTTTTCCTTGATATTTCTTAAAAGATGATTTCTAGACTTTTTTTTTTTTGATCATGGTTTTCAGATAGTCTAGTGGTTCTTTTCTTATGTCTCCTGGATCTATTTGTCAAGGCCACTTTTTTTCTTATATATTTTTTTTAATTAAAGCTTTTTATTTGCAAAACATATGTATGGATAATTCTTCAACATTGACCCTTACAGAGCGTTCGGTTACAAATTTTTACCCCCTAGTCTCCACCCCTCCCCTAGATGGCAGGAAGTCTACTACATGTTAATTATGTTAAAATACTTAACAAATCGAATATATGTATACATATTTCCACACTTATCTTGTTGTGCAAGAAAAATCATACCTACAAGAAAAAAAATCAGAGAAAGGAAACACAATGCAAGTAAACATCAATAGAGAGCATGAAAATGTTATGTTGTGGTCCACATTTCATAACCCTCTCTCTGGGCGCATATGGCTTTCTTCACTGAACAATTGGAACTGGTTTGAAACATTTCATTGTTATCACTATTGATCAGAGAAATGCAAATTAAGACAACTCTGAGGTACCACTACACACCTGTCAGATTGGCTAAATGACAGGAAAAGGTAATGATGAATGCTGGAGGGGATGTGGGAAAACTGGGACACTAATATATTGTTGGTAGAACTGTGAACGGATCCAACCATTCTGGAGAGCAATTTGGAGCTATGCTCAAAAAGTTATCAAACTGTGCATACTCTTTGACCCAGCAGTGTTTCTATTGGGCTTATATCCCAAAGAGATCTTAGAGGAGGAAAAGGGCCCCACATGTGCAAGAATGTTTGTAGCAGCTTTTTTTTGTAGTAGCTAGAAACTGGAAACTGAATGGATGCCCATCAATTGGAGAGTGGCTGAATAAATTATGATATATGAATGTTATGGAATATTATTGTTCTGTAAGAAACGACCAGCAGAATGATTTCAGAGAGGCCTGGAGAGACTTGCATGTACTGATGCTGAGTGAAGTGAGCAGAACCAGGAGATCATTATACATGGCAACAGCAATATATATGATGATCAATTCTGATGGACATGGCTTTCTGCAACAATGAAATGTTTCAAACCAGTTCCAATTGTTCAGTGAAGAAAGCCATATACACCCAGAGAGAGGGATATGAAATGTGGACCACAACTCTATCGATGTTTGCTTGCATTGTGTTTCCTTTCTCAGATATTTTTTGTTCATGTAGATATGATCGTTCTTGCACAGCAAGATAAATATGGAAATATGTATACCAAAAAAAAAAAAAAAAATGACACCCTGATGGAAAAATCCAAGCAGGAGAAGGAAAAGTTAATTCAAAGTTTAAGAGATCACTATTCATTGAAAAGTGGAAAAATTAATGAGCTGAATACAGTGGAAAACAAGAAGAAAATAAATTGAACGCCATTCATTACTTACCCTAGCCCTCAGAATTCTCCTGTCCTATCTATGACCCAATTGAACTCTTCTATAAAGCCTCAGAGATTATTTTACTCACTCCCTAAGGATATCCCAAAGATAAGACCGTTGGAGGTCTTAAATGGTTACCTTCAGCACCAATAAGAAAATGATCTGGGAGGTACATTTAAATAAATATTTAAATAAATAAATAAGAAATTAAAAAAGAAAAAAAAAGCAATGAGCAAAGATTTTTAAGGATCTCTTCAAGCCTATGCCTTAGATACTCAGAAATTATTCTTCCTGGTCAATGGGAATTGTTTGGAATCAGTAGATACCTTTAAGATTAAATGATCAATTAGTCAGCACAAATAAAAAATTATCTAAGAAATTCATTTTAGTCTCAAACCAGTTCCAATTGTTCACTGAAGAAAACCATATACATCCAGAGAGAAGGATATGAAATATGGACCACAACGTAACATTTTCATGCTCTCTATTGATGTTTGCTTGCATTGTGTTGCCTTTCTCTGATTTTCTTTTTTTTTTTTTTTTTCTTGTAGATAGGATTTTTCTTGTACAACTTGTCAAGTATTTCAACATTATTAACATGTAGTGGACTTCCTGCCATCTGGGGAGGGGACTGGGGGTAAAATTTGTAATGGAAAACTTTGTAAAGATCAATGCTGGGGAACTACTCATACATATGTTATACAAATAAAAAGCTTTAATAAAAAAATTCATTTTAAACAAATACATCCAAATATGAATACAGCTTTGTCTTCAAAGTAATCACCATAAAAAAAACTAAAATTTATTATATTGGTTATCATAATTCAAAACATTGTAGGAACTTTTTTAAGATAACAACTCTTGAGACATTTGTTTAAAAATCAGTGGAATAATAGATTCACATCTTGTCCAATTATATGGATATAATGTAAACTAAATAAAAACTCCCTAAACTGAATTTAAGTAGAGTTGGACTACTGAAAAAGGTCTGAACAACAATAAAGGCAATTGAAGTTAAAAAAAAAAAAAGAAACATTTCATTGTTGAAGAAAGCCATGTCCATCAGAATTGATCATCATATAGTCTTGTTGTTGCCATGTATATGATTTCCTGGTTCTGCTCACTTCGCTTAGCATCAGTTCATGCAAGTCTCTCCAGGCCTCTCTGAAATCATCCTGCTGGTCGTTTCTTATAGAACAATAATATTCTATAACATTCATATACCATAATTTGTTCAGCCATTCTCCAATTGATGGGCATCCATTCAGTTTCCACTTTCTAGCCACTACAAAAAGGGCTGCCACAAACATTTTTGTACATGTGGGTCCCTTTCCTTTCTTTAAGATCTCTTTGGGATATAAGCCCAATAGAAATACTTCAGGGTCAAAGGGTATGCACAGTTTGATAACTTTTTAGCATAGGTCCAAATTGCTCTCCAGAATGGTTGGATCCATTCACAATTCCACCAACAATGCATCAGTGTCCCAGCCTTCCCACATCCCCTCCAACATTCATCATTATCATTTCCTGTCATTTTAGCCAATCTGACAGGTGGGTCACTTTTTTTTTCTAATGAGATATTTCATATTTTCTAATATTTTTTCATTCTTTTGATTTGTTTGATTGTTTCTTGATGTCTCATAAAGTCATTAGTTTCCACTTGCCTGATTCCAACTTTTAAGGAATTATTTTCTTCAGTGAGCTTTTGTACTTCCATTTGTTCAAGTCTACTTTTTAAGGAGTTCTCTTTTGTGGATTTTTTTCTTTTTTAAGCTTTTACCATTTGGTCAGTTTTCCTTTACAAAGCATTCTTTTCTTCATTGGATTTTTGTGCCTCTTTTTACCATTCACCTATTCTGTTTTCTTCAGTAATTTTTATAATTGTAATTTTGTGATTTCTTTTACCAAGCTGTTGACTCTTTTTTTCATGATTTTCTTACATCAGTCTCATTTCTTTTCCCCATTTTTCCTTCAATCTCTTTTGCTTGATTTTTAAATCCTTTTTGAGCTCTTCAGTAGACTGAGATCAATTCATATTTTTCTTTGAGGCTTTGAGTGCAGAAATTGTGATTTTGTTTTCTTCTGATTGTGTTTTGATTTTCCTCATCACCATAGTAACTTCCTATGGTCAGAAATTTTTTTCTGTTTGCTCATTTTCCAGCTTATTTCTTGACTTTTTTCAAAAATATTATGCTACAGTGGAGTTCTGCTTCTGGAGTAGAGGGAGCACTGTCCCAAGCTTCAGGTTTTTTTGTGCAGTTATTTTCAGAGGTAATTCCAGGGACATGTAAGTTTTTCTCTCTACCAAGGTGGTATGATCTAAGGAGAGGTCTGTTTACTACTCTCCTGTACTATGCACCAGTTTGTGAGAAACCACAAGCATTCTTTTCAGCTCTGAAACTGACCAGAGTCCTTGTTCCCCTGTAGCCACAAGTTGTACTGTGCTAGTACTTCTCCTTGCACTAGGACCAAGACACAGGACTGTGTCTGAGATCTAAGTATAGGTAGTGCAACAGAGTCCTGCCCCCTAGTGTCAACAAAGGGACCCTTATAAATTCCCTTTTGAGTTATTGTCTGATTCACTTACCCTCTGTTGGGTAAGAAGCCTGAAAATTGTCACTGCTACTACCGATTCGTTTGCCCCAAGGCCTGATTTGCTGGGTTTTGGTCTGTACTACTGGGGTCTGCTGAATCGTTCTCCTCTCTCACTCTGGTATAACAGGACTTTCCTGCCAACCTTCTAAGTTATTTTGAGCTAGAAAATTAACTACATCTTTTTGTGGATTATTTAAAGGTGTTTGGGGAAGAGCTTAGACGAGTTCTTGTCTTTACTCTGTCTTCTTGGTTCATCTCCTCCCCTAATTTTATTATTAAAGAAAAGATTATACCATTTTTTTTTAATATGCCATTCTTTTAATGCCACTCTTTGATATTATTCCCCACCCTGAAATGCTCAGGCAAGAAAAAATACAGGATAGCCAAAATAATTGGATTTTAAGAGCATTGATTAGCTGGCCAGCGACTGAACTCCACCAGTGCAAGACTAGAGAGTCAGTCCCGAGGAGTTTTAGGGACACATATTTATGAGATAAAATCACAAGAATGTTTAGAAACATTTATCACATTAAAAATTCCTTTCCCAGGCAGATGGTGAAGTGTAACAGGGAGGCAGCATTTCTTTAAGTTCTATATTGGTTAAGTAGTCAAAGTCTTTGGTCATAGATAACATAGTACATCTGGAAGGCTTGTGGGCCAGCGTTTGGAAACAAGAGATATCACCTGCATTGGGGAGTAAAGAACTGGTGGTGCAGTTCTTCAGACAGTTCAAGCAGTGGTAACATTCTCAGTCTCATGAGTGCCCAAGCAGTTTCAGGGGCAGCATCCATTTTATCCACAGTGTCCACTTCAACCCCACAGACAGTATGGAAATACTAATATTATTCTAATGCTGTCAAGATGATGAAGTATTTTGTTCAGAATAATTCTGTTCAATAAATAGTACAAATATTAGGACCCCTTTCTTGGGGAAATTGCAGCCCAGAAAAATTTGTGATTTGCCGAGTGTCACAAAGGTATGTAGCAGAGGTAGGCTTTGAACCTGGAGCCTTGACTTCTTCCTCAGATCTGACTGGTCTCCCTAATAGATGGAATAAATCTAAAAATTGTAGACACTACTTTAAACAAATGTTTGCAGTTTTTGTTTTTGTTTTTTTAACTTTTTAATTTATTACAGAATTTTGAAACTGCTGTGCAGGAGAATGTTAGTTTCAATGGGGAGGCTTGGCAGGAAACTTCAGATAAAGAACTTCCTGTAGGTATGTGATTAAATCCTTTATAACTTATTTGCATAAAGAATGTTAATCTTGCTATTTCATTTCTAATTTTAGTTTTCTATTTACACTTAATTTAGAGAAATTTAAATCAATAAAGAAAGCAAAATATATTTATAATCTAAATAAGCAAAGCAGATACCTAGACTGACACCTTATAATTGGTATTGGCAAAAAACATTGTCATCTAGTTAATCTAGATGTATGCATTATCTTTTGTGTACATTATCTCATTTTGTCTGTTGAGTGTCCTGTGAAGTAAACAAAGCTGGTGGAATTATCCAAGTTTTAGTGATCATGAGCTGGATGCTAAGAAAGCCTGATGGCCTGCTCAGCCTCACAGAGTAAAATATGGAAGGAATCAGTGCTGGATCTGGGTACAGTGCCTGTTTTGATGTAAGTTTGATGTTCAGAGGCATGCATTTTGTTGAAGAATACTTGAAAAATGACTTAAGCTGCAGAGTAAGATAGTAATTAAGTCAGAAGCAGCCTTACCACTTTGCTGCTGTCAAAGAGCTAAGGAAGTAGGTGATATTTCAGTGATACTTCCAGTATTTATATAGTATAGGGAGTTTGTTTTGACTTTGTTCTAGAGTGTAACTTTGAATATACTGTTTTTTAGTACATAAAGAGGAGGGTCTTAGGCAGTTCAGTATAATAAATGTACTTCATAAATTATTGAAGGTTCCTGTTATCCATTAACTTCACTTATTCACCATGGAGTAGAAAACCTACTCATGCATAGAAGTGGTGCTAATAAACATTTCTTACTCCTCTTTCCTCAAAAGAGACTGTCTTCTAATAATGTCTCACATTTCTCTAGTGATCTTTTTTCAGTCCTTATTCTCCTGAACCTCTGCAGTCTTTTGACACTTGTTGACTACTGTTTTCTGAATCTTCTTTCCTCTGGGTTTTCATGATATTAATCTTTCTTGATTTTCCTCCTGCCTATCTGATTATTATCAGTCTCCTTTGCTGAATCATCATTCATATCCCTCCCATATTTGGGATTTATAGGGAGGAAATCAGCAGCAGGTTTAGAACCAGAAAAGTCCTACAGAAGAAGTCATTTAAACTGAGTTTTCAAGGAAAACAGGAATTCTGACAGGTGGCATTGAGGAGAGTGGAGGATAGCTACTGCAAAAGTACATAGTGTGAAATAGAGTTTTCCACACAAGGAACAGCAGCTATTAAGTATGGTTGGATTATAGAGTGTATGGAAGGGAATCATAACAATCTGGAAAGGGAAGAAGGGCTTAATTGTTTACATTTGATTCTAGAGACAGTAAGGAACCATCATAGTTTATTGAGAAGAAGGGTGATATGGTGAGACCATATTTGAAGAAAATAATTTTGGCAGTTATTTAGAGGATCGACTAGTGCAGGAAGAGATGTGAGATATTGATTAGAAGGCTATTGTAGTAGTTCAGGGGAAAAGAGGTGGCTCTGTGAGTAAACAGATGAAAGTATACGTGAAAGAAGTATTGATAGAACTGACAATATTTGGTAACTGATTAAATGTGTGGGGTGAGGAAGAATGAAGATGACACTGGTGTTGTAAACTTGAGTTACTGAAAAGATAATGATGCTTTCAGTAGAATTAGGGAACAAATTCTATTGATTGGTATAGGGGAAATATAATGAATTCTATTCTGAATACGTTGAGCTTGAGATAACTCTAGAAAGTTTAATTCAAGATCTCCAGTCAGCAGTTTGTGAGTCAGGCCTGATGCTTAGGAGGAAGATAAAGACTGGAGTCATCTAAAGAGATATAGTAATTGAACCCATGGATCTGATAAGGTAGTAGAAATGGAAAGGGAGGGTCCAAGACAGAATGGTATGCCCATAGTTGGTGGACATGACCTGGATGAAATTTGAGCAAAAGATGACTGACAGAGTAATTGTATGAGACAAGTATATCAGAAATACCAAGAGAAGAGATTGGAGGCAGATTTAGGCTTATCTTATATCCTGCTTAACCATCTACTATGGTCTCTATACCCCTGGCAATACTGATAAATCCTAAGGGTGTCTTTTACCTTGCTTTCCAACTTAACAGTTGAGCTGTTAAATATATTATCTTCCCCAATTAAAATATGAGCATCTATTTTATCTTCAGTGTGCTTGGCACACTGCTTAGTACATAGTATCCACTTAAATCCTTCTTCATTCATAAGAAAGTCTCAGATTAAATGTTTTTCAGTTTTTCAGACTGACCAATAGATGGTGCCAAGAAGCCAGTTTTTTTGCTTCATACTTGTTTTGCCTTAGACACTTTTTTTTTTTTTTCAATTCATCATAAAATATTATAGTAGTTTCTTTTAGGCTAATGGTATAATTTCTTTGTTTTATTATTTTAATTGAGCATATTAAAATTTCAGTGAAGTTTTCACATTAGGAATATTGCAAGGTAAGCTTTTTTATTGGATCAGCTTAAAATATTTAATAACAATAATAATGATAACTTATGTTTATATGATATTTTTTGTACTTTGCAAAGTGCTGTCCTGCCAGTTAACCTGTGACCTAGAAATTGTAGAGAATACATATGTCCAAAAGAAATGGGCCAGTTGTATGGGAAGAGAGTATTTGAAAAGTCCATGTAGTATATGATACCCCTTAGTATCTATCAAAAGTGCTAAAGGAATGCCCCTAATTTCATTGGGTAAGAAGATTTATGAGAAATGTTGATAAAAATTGAACAGAGTAAGTCAGAGAGGATTTGTGATCTGTATTAGTAAAGGAACTACCAAAACAGAGGAAAAAACAGAGGCTTGGATTAGTCAAGTTTACCCATATAGTGTGAGTATATATATTTATATACATATACATGTGTTTGTGTGTGTATATGTATGTATATATTTGTATATGTATATACTTAACACTGTAAATTTTACTGGAATTGACCTTACTCATTTTTGTGTAACTCTTTGTAAAGTGACTAGCTTATCTAATTTTAAGGGATAGCAGTACCATTTTGAGAACTGATTCAGCTGACTTAATTTAGCTAAGACCACTAAGGAGATATTCACTTGTACTGCCTATTTAGATTGAATTTGGGAAATTAAATATACTGCTGGCTCTTGTATCACCTTACTATATGATTTATATTTAAGTTAATTAATTTTCCTTCTTCAAAAATTGTTGGGTTTTTTTTTTTCCAGAATCATGCTACTTTTTTTTTTTTTTAAGTATAAATTGAGTAGTTTCCTATGGAATATTAGTACTGTACTCAGAAAAATATTTTAGGTACAATTTCTTTTGTTTTTAATTATTTCTTTTTATGAGTTTAGATCCCAAGATCAGAATTCTTGAAGATCAGTTTGACGAAGTTATAGTAGATACAGCTACGAAACGTAAGCAGTATCCCAGAAAGATTGCTGAATGTGTCATCAAAACCATGAAAGCACAACATGAAATTTTGGTAATATGAACTATTTTATAATTACTTAAAATCTAAGCTTATGGAAATTCTTATAATGAATTCTACTGTTGTTAGGAATGTCATCTATTGTATTAAGCTTGTATTGAAGTAAAGATTGAAGTCAGAAAACTAGAAGTGATTTTACAATACTAAGAATTGGGAAAGGGAATCAAAAAATCAACTGTTAGCTATTTTCTCCTTTCTTTGTCATTTGCAATTGGTACTATTAGACAGAGACTTATTCTTTGAGGACATAAGAATATGTGATTTAAATAGCATTTGATCTAACTGACAATGGGAAGTATTTATGTACTGGTAGCCTATTATGTTATGTTTCATGGGCTTAAATATTGTACTAATACTGGTCCCAATGTGAGACCCAGGTCTCCTGAATAGACTTCATATAGAGTAGTTGTGGAACATGGCTTTCAAAGGGGAAAAGCTCTATTGCTTATAGCAATTTATTTAATAATCCTTAAAAATTTCATTGTTTTAGAAAAACAAAAGCATATTGTATATAGATCAGTATATAATCTTTCAGCAAAGAAGGATATTTTCTATCAGTTCCTTTTGTTGTAGTACAAGGTCTCTATCTGTTTCCTCTTTCCAATTCTACAGCCTTCAGGTGAAGGGAGGCAATGGGGAAAAGCTCCAGAATATGATCTCGGGCAAGTCATTGAAATTCCCTGAGCCTCACTTTGTCTATAAAAATAAAGGGATAGGATTAGATGGCCATGGCTCTCTCTTCCCCCTCTAGGTTTATGTTTCAAGGTCTTACTCCTCTCTCTCTCTCTCTCTGCACACTTGTTGAACCAGCTATTAAGTTTCTTATTTTTGATATCTGCTATAACAAATGGATACTACCAGCCTTGTCCATTCCATTCCATGTCCTTTTAGGAGGCCAGAATGTTTAAAGCCGGTTTTTATGGTCTGTGTTGGAAACTAAACCACCATTTTATAACATTGTGTCTGTGCCTCAGTAACTTCTAAATTCCATGAAGTTTTAAAGGGAATGGCTATAATGCAGTATCTTTGTGGTGTGTGTGTGTGTGTGTGTGTGTGTGTGTGTGTGTGCTTGCTTGCTTGCTTGCTTGTTAGATTGCTTTTTCAGATAATGTTATCTGTGCTTCTTAATATAAACAGTGGATGGCAGCATTGAAAAGGAAAATTTAGCTTTAGTTGAGTAACTGTCTCTCTTTTTCCTCTATTAGCTGATTAGAGTTGATATTTTGCAGTAAATACTGATATTAACATACAATACTTACTTTCAAAAAGAAACTCATTTTCATTTTTAAAGAAAGCTTGTATGTCCAGATAAAGTGAAATCTTTTTTTTTTTTCCCCATCAATTCTTATTTTATGTTTAGAAGCACTACCGACCTGTTATACATGCAGAGGAGATAATATCTGATGCTAAACAAGGTGAGTCTACATTTGATTCCATGGAAAATGAAACATTAGCTCAAGATTGTTTGGGTTTACAGTTTTTATACTAATTAGTTAGCAACAAGAATGCTTTTACCTTTACTCATCCAATTTGATTTTCCACAGATTTATAGCTAAAATGGAAAGGAACAGGATTCTTTAGGGGAGAAGAAACCTTAAAAATTAGGTTTCTCTGGTGAGACAGGTAGATTTTATTTATAACCATTGATAACCTGAGTTTTTATAGAAGACAAATCATCTGTGGACAGATAGATTATATTCCTGGAGGTAGTCGTCTGATGCCCTGGACATGGAGTCAGCAACACCTGAATTCATATCTGGCCTCAGATTTTTATTAAATGTGTGACTCTAGGCCAGTCATTTAACTATTCTTTTCCTAAGTTCCCTTATTTGTAAAAATGAGGGTAATTTTAGTAACTACCTCCTAATTTGGTTTCTTGGATAAAATGAGATAGTATTTGCCAAAAGGGTTTTGTAAATTTTAAAGTGCTATATAAATGCTGTTGGGTATTATGAAAACTCTTGATTAGTTCTCTTTTAATTTCACTAGTTTCTCATGTATGTAAATTTTTATATAACAGGTTGTCATCATATATAAAGTATATGTTACCATATACTTTAAACATGAAAACTGAGAACTTTTCAGTTGAGAGCACTTGAAAAATGATCCTATTATGTAATAAACAGCTTTTTTAAAAATTTAAATTAAATTTTATTTTCCTAATTAATATTTCTCTTCTCCAAATCCTCATTTTAAAAAAAAAAAGGAAAAAAAAAAACTATAACAAATGTGCATAGTTAAATAAAACAAATTCCCATCTCAGGCATGTCCAAAAATAGATATCTCATTTTGTGAATTGAGTCTATTATTTCTCTCTTAAGAGATGGATAGCATTTTTCATCCTTAGTCCTTTGGATCATAGTTGGTTACTGCAGAGTTCTAATTGTTTGTCTTTACAATGTTATTATATAAATTATTCTTTTGGTTCTACTTCTTTTACTCTGCATCACTTAATATAGATCTTCTCAGGTTTTTCTGAAATGATCCCTTTTGTTATTTCTTAGGTATAAGTATTATATTTATATGCCATAATTTATTCAACCAATCTACACTTGATGGGCACCTCTTTAGTTTCCAGTTCTTTGCCATTACAAAAAGATATTCTATCAAGATTTGTACATATGAATACTTTTACTCTTTCTGTGATCTCTGGAGTATAAACATAGTAATGATATAATAATGCACATTTTAGTGCCTTTTGGGGCATGATTCCATATTGCTTTCTAGAATGGTTCAACTGAATCAATTTAGAACTCTTATCAACCACACAGTAATGTGTTTTTCTGCAGACCTTCCAACATTTGCCATTTTCCTTTTCTGTCATTTTTATCTGATAAGTGTAAGAATCTCAGAGTAGCTTTAATTTATATTTCTTTAATTATTAGTGACTCAAGGGGCATTTTTTTTAATCATTGTTGATAGTATTGCTTTCTTTTAGAAAAGTCTAAAGTCTTTTTGACTATCTTTTGGAGAATGGCTCATTCTTATAAGAATCATTTCCTTGTAAATCTTGGAAATGAGACCTTTATCAGAAATTTTTTCTCCAAGCTATTTTCTTCTAATTTAAGTACATTAATTTTGTTTGTGTAAATCTTTTTTAATTTTATGTAATCAAAATTGCCCATTTTACCTTCTGTGATATTTTCTGTTCCTTGTTTGGTTATGAATTCTTCCCCTATCTGTAGCTACAAAAAGGTATTTCCCTCTTTGTTCCTTATATTTGTTTATGGTGTGACATTTTAAGTATCCATTTAGAACTTATTTTGATATATTGTATGGAGATGTTGATCTGGACCCAATTTCTGCTAGATGTTTTTCAGTTTTGCCAGTGGTTTTTACTCAATAGTGAATCCTTACTTCAATAGTTGGGATCTTTGAGTTTATTGAACCTTAGGCCACAAGTTTCATTTCCTAATTATGTTATTATCTAATAATTTCTTCAGTCTTCTCCACAAGAATAAAATACTTTATCAAAAGCTTTACTAAGATCTATGTAAATTATTTATATAGCATTCCTCTACTGTACTTACTAATTTAGAAATTTTATTTAAAAAATTTTTTTTTGTTATTTCAAACAAACTTTTCAATAATAAATTTTTGTTTCTCTTTTGATCCTTACCCAAAAGTTCCCCACTGTGCTTCCCCACTAAAATTTTTGTTTTTGTATGCATTACTAAACTACCACTTTTATATATTTTCCTTTTTTGAATGCCTTTCCACTGCCATGTTAGTCATGAATTCTAATCAAATTTCAGTGGCACCTATGAGACCATGCTTATTTTTTTGCAGTAAGTTTACTTGATATTTACTTCCAGGTTTTTCATAATTTTGGATGAAATCTGTGAAAAGTTTGTGTTCTTAGAAATGTGTCCAGTGAATTTCTGAATACTTTTATTAATATTTCTATTATTTGTTGCTTTAATTAGCGCTTTTGAAATGAATCCAAAATAAATGCTTTCTTGGTCATATTATTCAAATGTAGTTGGAAAATGGAAAGGAAGGAGTTGAGCACTTTTGCTGAGCTTATATATTTGTGTAGCCTTTTAGAAGTTCATGTTTCCTAGATTAGTAAATGAATCAGAATACAATTGAAGTATTACAATGACCCTTGAAGGTGGGTCATCTGACAGCCTCTCTTTGAAGGCCTTCAGTGTCCTGAAAGCAAAACTAGTTCAATTGCTCAATCTTTCATTTCCACTTTTTCATTTCCCTTTGTTTTGGAAAGCCAATAACTGGAGAAAACAATTTTCTCAGGGGTAACACTCAACTTCCACATTTTAAAGAACTAAGTAACTTTTTAAAGTAACTGCATTAGTCTGTTTAGATAGCCAATGACAAGCATTTAGGCCTACCCTGTTAAGCTATTTTAAGAAAACAGCTTTCATGGTCTTTAGGCTTTCTTAAAGGTTGCTTCCTTGTCTTATTCCTTTTAAATCATTCCTTATTTTGAGATTAGTAACTGAGGAGATCCTTTTCTTAATGCTTAAAGGAATGTGTAGTGATATTTAAAGAACTAACTTTGGTTCTCAGTTACAGGACATAATGCTTCTAGTTCTTTTGCTGACCTTGCAAAGAGTGCTCTTAGAGATGTATATATTTCCTTTCTTTAATCACAAAATCTGTTAAGTCACTGATACATCATTTATGTGCAGCATGTTATGTTCCAAAAATTTATTTGTAAGCTGGTTGTTTGAGAGTTAAAACTCATTCCCCTGTAAGAAGAGAAAATGATTTTTTGGTTCTCACAAAAGTCTATTTAACCCATAGTTTAATTCATCAGACTTTTATTAGTGCCTACCATGTGGCAGATGCTAAACTAAAAAGAAAAGTCCTCAAGGAATAATTGTAGGAGTGGAAGTAGAAGCAGGAGAGATAAGTAAATAGAAATTATTTATAAAATAATTACAAAGTAATTGGAAGGATCAGGATTGGCCCCTTGTTTGGAGTTCACACTTGAGCTTTAGAGGAAGCTAAGGATTCTTCTGTAAGGTGGAAGAGAGGACAGATCATTCCAGGCATGGTGAATAATAAAATATTATTACATGTGTTATATTTCAGAAATATTATGAGTTAAATGAATTTTTGTGGGTTAACTTACTAACCTAATCTGTTCAAGATTTATGTTTACCTGTTGTATGGTCCTAACTGAGAAAACAGATACACTCTGAACATTTTTTCTACCCTACAAGCACCATATCAAAATAGAAATATAGCAACATCCAAAATATTTGTTCTTCTCCTAGTCTATTTTTTGACATGGTATGAGCCTAATACTTGATTATATTTAGGCCATATTCCTAAATTATATTATTAACCTGGTTAGTATCTTCTTAAATAAAATGATTTAGAATCTTTAAAGAAAGAGATTTAGTGGAAATTTTCTTAATATGAAAGATCTTCTGCCTAGTGAAAAAGTTCTTACGTTTTGTACTTTTCTGTTAGAATTTAATGTAATTACCTGCATATTTAAATTAAATGCTTTAGTTGCAGAATTTTTGCTACAGAAGTCATCTAATTCAAAATTTAATGGTTTTGAAATAGCTTCATCCTTAAATTTATTACTGGTATGTAATCTCAAATAAAACAATCATTTTGACCAAGTTCATTCAGAAATAAGTTTCTCTCAATTTTTCTTCAATTTTTTTTTTGTCAAGAAGGAATTTTCCTATTTTAGAAATTTAATCTTATTTTTACATGCATGTGTGGTTTGTTTTTTGAATTTGCTTGGGGTGATTAATTAGTTCAAATGGTCATGTTCATATTAGTAATATAATTCATGGAACAGTGGAATTTTGAAAAGTGCCCTATAGAACAGGAAAGGTGAACCAGTTTTTCTCCATGCTCTTGAAATTTCACACATGAAGAATCATTATATCTCTTACACAGGTTCTGGATAATGGACGTTGTTTTTGTGCTTTCCCATTCACGAATAGAATGGCACAAGTTTGTGTACTTGCTCCCATGCCTTTTATTTTATAACATAATTTAAAAAATTTTAAACTTAAATACAAAATGAGAAAAGAAAAACACAAAATTAAATACAAAATGAGAAAAGAAAAACACAAAACATCACCATGTACACAGCAGACTATAGGAGCAGCTTCAGTGAAAAACAATACATTTCCATCTCAAGAAAATCTATATATTGTTTTCAAAGCTGCCCAGCTTTTCTTTTGTTTCCTTGTTGATTTTCTATTGTTCTCTGTTATGAATCATTCCCACACTTTTTAGCATGTTTTCAGTATCTTGTCAGATGCCTTCATCAATAACAAAATGGCAGCAAGGTATACTGAGATAAATTATTTAAGTTAAAAAGGCTACAAGCCAAGACTCAAGTGGAAGAAGAGTTGGTGCACAACTTTTTATTCACATTTGATTGTGTCCTCAGTGTAGCCTCAAAGATTGAGATGTAATAAAGTATGGTTTGATTCTCTGCCACTTGTGCTAATTTTGGTCTCATAATTAGCACTAAGAAAACAGAGGTTCTCCCCAAACCAGTACTACTCCATCTACATGTGGAACACAAATGGAGAAATTTTGAATGCTGTGGTTAAGTTCATTTACCTGGCAGTATATTTTCTAGGGATGTATACACAGGTGATGAAGTTGAGACATACACATAGCCAATGGTAGCTCAGCATTTGAGAGGCTCCAAAAGAATGTGTGTGAGAGAAGTGGTATTAAGTTGTTTACAAAACTAAAGGTCTACTGAGACTGCTGACCTCATGTGGTATGCCTGTGAAATCTGGACAATCTACTGGTGTGGCAGAAAATTCTATGGCAGAACTGCTTCTATTTGTATTGGCTTAGGAAGTTTTTGAAGATCTACTGGCAAGATAAGGTCCCCAAACACTAACGTCCTTTCTTGAGCTGAACTGCCAAACACTCAAGCTTTGCTGCAGAGAATGCAACTCCAGTGGACTAGCCACATTGTTCAAATATTAAACATACATTTGCACTTGTTGGTCCAAAGAAATGATACAAGAACTTTGATATTTGGTGTGAGACATGGGAGACACTGGCATAGGATTGTCTGTCACAACATTTCCAAATTGAAGATGGCACTGTGCTCTATGAGCAAATTAAAGTTGCAATAACTTAAAAGAAACATGAAGTGTGCAAATTGAGAGTTATCTCCCTCCCAAATGGTCATATGAAGTATTTTGCATAACCTGTGGTCTTCTGAGCTTGTAAATGGTCTGATCAGCCACAGCCCAGACTCATTGAATGTTGATCTCCAGCATGATGGTGTCATTTTGGTCCTCTTCAAGCATTAAGAATAAACAATAACAATTGAATTTAAATTGAAATTTAAATGTACTTGCAAGACATTCTCTTTTGGATGCTCTCACCTATTTCCTTTTATTCCTTAAATGTTTATCCAGGTTATACAGGATGGAGACTGATGGAAGAGAAAATAAAACATTTTAACTGGTTTATGTGAAGAAATTTTTTTGATCCTATGCTTATGTTTTTTTTTTTTTAATATGAATGTGCTTGTAATCTACCATTATCTATTTAAAATCATACAATATTATGGCTTTTGGTCTTTATGTAGATCAACTAATTCAGAGGATCTTAAGTTAAGTTTCCTTAGGTGATTTTAGCAGTCTATGGGTGAAACCTATGGGCCCTTTCTCAGAATAGTGTTTTCTTTTGGATTTTGTTTTTAAAATTATAATTGGAGGAAATGATAAATTTCAGCTAAATATTAGTGAAAATAAAAGTATAATTTTTCTTATTGAAGTGGACCTCCCAAAACCTATTAAGATCAGAGTTAACATCCTCCCTTCACTTCCACCTAGACCAACTGTCTCAATTTACAGATTTAATTTCTTCAACAAATAGTGTTTTATAATTCTTGTTATACACAAGGCATATAGATGAGGAACTTGCAGCATAAAGAAGTGGTAATTTGTCAGTACTAGTAAGTGACCAAGTTAGGAGAGAAAATATAAGGGGGGAAACCTGGCTTCAGAATTAAAAAAGGAATTTAGTCACTAAAGGACAAGGAACAAATAAGTGTTAACATAAACAGAAAATTCTGTTCTGTGTGGGATTTTGCATGTCAAATTCAAATCTTGCTTAGGATTAATTATTATTAATTCTTATATGTAAGGAGTCTCTATACATATTTTGAAGGAAAAGACGAAACTAAAATATTTTCCTAATTTTTTACTTATTTTAGCTTATATTTCCTTTAAAATACAATCACTCTTAAGCAGTACTGTATCATTACCATGCATTGCTTTTTTTTTTAAACATAAATATGATTTCCTGCCTGTATGCTTATATTCTAAAGATTCATCTTTGTATAGTACCTGTGTTTGCCATTGTTAATTTTATTATAGTATAAAATCTTTTGTAGCCTTGGGTAGTTAATTTTTAATTTAGTCAATAATAACATTGTAAGAAATGTCAAATTAAGATGAATATCTGTTTAGAAATTTTCCAGTGGTCTTTTATTCTGGGGTTGGTTTGTTTTGTTTTGTTTTTTTTTTCTTTTGGAAAAGAAATAAAATGGTATTGGGGTTTTCTTTGCAGAATCTTACATGGAAAATTTGAAAAGTAGAGGAGAAACAGTTACCAAGCAGATTACTGAAGTAGCAAAGGTAAAAACCAATGTTGCTTTTAAATGGAAGTTATAGGGCTTGGTACTCTCTTTGAAAATTCATGACATGTATTTTTAGAATCTATTTTAGCAGAAATTCTCAGGAGTTTTTTTTTTACTTGATTTTTCTGTATTTCTCTAAGAGAGGAAGGGAATGGGTTGGGTTGGGAAAGAAATCATTTATATAAACTGATTATGTGCCAGGCACAATACTAAGCATTTTACAAATACTGTTTCATTTGATCTGCACAAAAACTTAAGGGAAAAAGACTATTATTTTTCCTATTTTACAGTTGAGGAAACTGAGGCAGATGGCTTTTGAGTAACTTTTACCCAGTGTCATACAGTTAGAAAGTATCTGAGGTCAGATTTTAAACTCAGGTCTTCTTGATTCCAGGCCCAGATTTCATCCACTGTACCATCAGCTGTCTCTTAACAAGTAGTTAAAAGTTTGGCTTCATGGTTAGGGGATATTCTAGGTATTTGTTTTTGATCTAGTCAACTTTGGAGGCTACATTCAAATTTGAAGTCTCCATAATACCATTATAGCTTGTATTGTTGAATTAATTTGTCCAAAATGAAAAACAAAAGTAAAACTTCCTGAAACTTAAAATATACAAAATAATTTGAAAAGTTTTTTATGTAACATTTTATTAAAAATTTGACTATTCAGCATCTCTACTGGTTGACTATTAACTATTGCTTCAGTTCATGACAGTTTCAAAGGTTAGCATTAAAGCTTTTAATCCTTGATGTAATTTAACCTGATTGCCTGAAAAACCATGACTTTCTTTTGGTACTTGCATGCAGTGGATGTCTCTTAAATATTTAGCTAACTAATTTGAGATTGTTATTTACCTGCCTGTAATTCTAAGGAACAGAAGTTCTTCTTTTTAGTGGAAAGTTTTAAGATGTATTTTTCCAATAAAGTGAGCACTTCAAGATTGGCATTGTCTTTGATATTTGTTTTTTTATTAATTTATTTCATAATTTTGTTCCCAGGTCCAAAAATACATAGTATATAGATTACTTTACTCGAGCTGAGATATTAATAAGCTTATTTTCAAGTGTTCATTTATCAGTATTTTCTAACTTATACCTGAAGTAGTCTCTTGGTAGTTTGAAGAAAGTTACCCTGCCAGTTGTGATCCCATTATATTTTTTTTCTAGAATAGCTATTGCCTGAAATTTAGGCTATTTTTCTTTCATTAAGAATTAACATGAAGTATTTTTTTTTAAGGCCTTGCCAGTGTTGATTGAGCAAGCAGAGGGGTTCTCCAAAGTTCTAACAATGAAGCCCATTCTACAACTTCAGAAGCTCCATCAAGAAGTTTTCTCTGGAAGCCAAAGGAAAGAAATTTTAAAACCTGAGAGCTTTATAACACAAATAGAAACCACCCCCACAGAGACTAATGCCAGGAAAACCACTAACATAGTATTGAAGAGAAAGAAACCTAAAAACTCTCCACAAAGAAAACAGTATCCATTGTTGCAAATGAGACTTGATCTTGATTCTTGAGATGCTCCTGTTTGTCTTGGAAGTAAAGGGCTTTTATCTGTAGCATTAAACCTAACTGGAACTTTATGTAAAATAGGAAATAAATTTTTTCAACCAGTCGTGCATTAAGCAAATGTAGTAGCTGTACAATCAATCAATAAACGTGATATAGTGTACATATTTCTTTATTCACCATTTCAATTGCAATGAGATGAAAAACTTATGTTTAAATTGGTGGTATAATTACCATCAGTAGGCAGTTCTGGTGTAGATGTTTCATATCCTCAGGAACCATCATTTTTTTGTTTTCATGGTCACTTTATGGAATGGTAAATTGTTAAGACTTCCATGAATTATATTTTTTTCATAAAGGTAGCTTAATAACAATTTATATGTTTAACCTATTGAAAAGGAATTATTAGTTATGAGCAATAGATATAATTTTGACTTTACAAATTAATGTCCAGATGGGAAAATGGTATTAATAGTGTTATTCCTATTCTTAATTTGGACTTAATGAATCAGTATTTTCGTGTGAGACTTTCAAAGGGTACTTATGTTTATTTAGACAGTATTCGTGTAAATAAAAGGAGACTCCAGTGTTTTCCTTGTACTATGTGTATATTTTTATATTTCATAAAGCTTTTTGTCTTCAAACAGCATTTGACTGTTGAGTACTGTCTTCAGGTTTCATATTTGTGTTTAGTTCTAGTTCAGGTATTTATCAGATTAACACTTTGAGAAATAATTTTGACACATTATGAGACTGTGTATGTAACCATACTGAACTATTTTATATTGAAAGCTATTGATATAATAAGTATATAATCATTGTTAGATTGACTGTAAGAGAATGAAATATCCTTTATCTTCCACAGTTTTTTCAAGTCAGAATTTTTAACATTTCCTTATTGTAGCTTTAAGTCATAGTATAAGGACAACCCTACAGTTTACTCTATGTTTTTCTGTTTTGGTGACTGACAATATCATCCATTTTCAAAGACTTTTAAAGTTACTTGTGAAATAGAAAAATTTCTATTTATTGATAATCATACTGGTAGTGTCAATCATAAATATCTGATTTTTACAAAATCAGGCTTCCCTAAAGAAGAAAACTGTAAAGATATTTTAGTATTTTGTGTATATTTGCATCACATTTGTATTTTGTATATTTGTAAATAGAAATGTAGTTTATATTAAAATAACGTAAAGAATGGAGTCATGCTGCCTTTGTTAAGTTTAGGAGCTGTCATGTAAGCATTTTTGAGTACTGATTGTGTTATATTTGATGGGTCTGTTATCTTCATTAACTAGTTCCTCGAAACATTCATCGTTTACTTAGAGACATCTATAAAAATTTGCTTTTAACCTGTGGAATGTGCAGTATTTCTGCTCTAGGTAATTTTGTTTCTTTATAGCTTCAAAATGTAGCATGCTAAAAATTTAATATGATAAAATTTTTCATTTCTCCAAAACAAGATTTAAAATGCAAGTACATATGATGGAAGTGCCATTTCAACTTAATTTCCTATTAAGTACAAATGACTGCTATCAGATGACCTTAAGCCCCTTGGGAAAAACCTATATACAATAAGTGTAAAGAGAACCCCAGAGGTTATTGCATCAACCTGATAAGAAGGGAATGCTGTGGGGACTGTACAACAGGATTAAATTTCTGTCCTGGGTAAGGGAATGAGAGGTAAGGATCTTCCTCATTTGAAAAGTTACAAAGTATTTAAAAAAAAATAGAAAATCATCTGTCCTAAATAGTTTAGATGTCTACTATCTGAGGGCTGAGTGTTAATTTCTGTTTTCCAACCCTGCGAATTTATAAAAGTTGAGAATGACTTTCCCCAAGAAGAGAAAACAAGCAAAAACTGAAATCCATAGGCTAGATCTTATAGCAAGTACCCCTAGAATGGTTAATCTCAGGGATAAATTAGAATTCCTTTGAGAGAGAGGCCATTGTCAATCTAGAGTAGTTAACATAGATAAAAGTTAAGATCTGGAATTTATAGTTGTGGAGGATGAGACCTGTTATAATGACCTACAGAGATCATACGTTTATTTTCCTGCTACAGCGCAAATGTGAAATAAGTGCTTCATTTCATGTGAGAATGCTAGAATGAAATGTAAAAGGGCAGGTGAAATTCCTTTCATATTTCCAGTAGATTATCAGCCAAGTTATTCCCAAAAGGATGATAGAAGAGGCTCAATAATAAAGAAGACAGTGACTTAAGGAGAGAAGAGAATCCAAATGGCCAAAAAAAGATTAAGATAAAAAGAACTCTGTAGCAGTTAAAGTCCTCAAGCCAAGAGGGTAAGTGAAAAATCAACTTAGATTCTGTAGAAGAATTCACCAACAGTCAACAAATGTTCGTCAAATGCTTAGGGTATGCCAATCAAATACTGGAGATAGACCTCTATCCTCATTGGATAGTTGTGCATGTATTCAACATAAACTGAATGTAATCTCAGTGAAGGAACTAGCAGTGCCCAGGGAGACTGGGGAAGGCCTACAGAAGCTTGAAAGAAGCTAAAAAGTGAAGGTGAGGAGAAAAGGCATTTGAAAGATGAGGGGGATGGATAATGAAAAAGTGGGGAATTGAGGGATGAGTATGACAAGAAAACTATTGAGAAGACCAATATTACTGAATTACTTCTTGGGAAGTATTCTAGGAATACCCTGGTTTTTCCCTTTGAGTATCTGTCCCCACAGAACCATTGCTTATTGGACATTTCAAATTGGATAACTCAGAGACATCTCAAATTCAAATCCAAAGTTGAATAAGATAGAAAAATAGATATCTGGGAGTCATCTACAGGAATATTAATTAAATCCATGGAAGCTTACCAAAAATGTAGAGGGAAGAGATATAGACTAGGTTAGAACCTTGAGGGTCATCTAAATATAGAGTATATGTTAAGGGATGATCTGCTATCAAAACCAGAGATGGAGATAGAAGGTGAATCAGGAAAGTAATGTCACAGAAACCTAGAGAAGAGAGTATACAGGAGAAGGGGGTTATCATCAAGACTGGAAAGAGGCCCAATAAGATTTGGCAATAAAGAAAACATTACTTTGGAAAGAACAATTTCAATTGAGTAATGGAGTTGTAAGCTGGACTATTGAGGCTGGAAAGTGACACAGGAGAAGAAATGTAGGCAATGAAGATGGAAAGATTTCTATGAGTTGGCTAAGAAAAGGAGATAAAATAATGGTAACATGAGGGAATGTGATGGTCTAGTGAACATAAGGATGGGTGGATAATTGGATATATTTGAAGGCAGTAGGAAAGGAACAAGTTGCTTGGGAGAGGTTGAAGATTTGAGGTGCACATTGGGATTTGTAATTTGGAGTAGATAAGGGGATGGGCTCACGTGCAAGAGGGACCATCTTTTGTCACACTAGACTGGTGGAAAATAGGAGAGATGATGTCAAAGGGTTTTTAAAGGAAGAGGATAAACAAGAACAAGCTCATACTAAACTGCCTTAATTTTCTCAGTAACATGAATGTAATAGAATATTGTGTTATTAGGTATAAATATGATTTAAAAAATCACAGGAAGAATTGTATGAATTGATACAAAGCAGGGGGAAAAACAACTTTAAAACAAAACATACTCAATGCCTTATTCAGTCATTTTTCAGTTGTATCTGACTTTGTGATCTGATTTGTGATTTTCTTGGCAAAGATACTGCAGTGATTTAACATTTTCTTCTCCAATCTATTTTATAAGTGAAGAAACTGAGGCAAACAGGGTTGTGACTTTCCCAGGGTCACACAGCTAATTAGTGTCTGAGGTTACATTTGAATGTATGAAGATGATTCTTCCCAACTCTAAGTCCAGCACTCTATTTACTGCACCAGTTGTAAATGAAGGTACCATTAAATAAAAGATAACAGAACTCAGAGCAAACTGAATATAATAAATGCCAGTTATAGATGACTGATTTTTATACATGTTACTTTCATTTATCTTAAGAAATGAATGGAATATTATAGGACAGAATGTTACACATGCTATTAGTATCTTAAGTCACTATCCTAGATAGTTTTGTTTAATTTTTTAATGGAAAAATTGGGAGGGGGGGATGAAGGGAAATGAAAGTTTGTTCTAACAAAACAAAATACTAATTTTTTTAATACTCATAAGAAATGGTAGCAAAAGTGTTCTGTAATTCCAAATGAGACAATAATGAAAAAAAGGGCCAGAAATAGTAATCATGAACTCAAATACCCACACCAATTCAGATGTTTGAGTAATAAAGTGAGCCAGATAATCTTAAAATGAGGGTTTTAATAGGTATTATAGGGTGGCTAAGCATAGTGATTCCTGCCTGTCATCCTAGTTACTGAAGAGGATCAAGGTGGTAGCTTTCTTGAGCTCTGAATTTGGAGCTGCAGTAGGTTAAACCAATTTTTCTATACTAAACTCAGTATCAGTATAGTAACCCACCCACCAACTCCTAGGACAGGTATCACCAGAAAGCTTAAGGAGAAACAAACCTGCCAAGCTGGAAATGTAGCAAGGCAGAATCTCTAGGGCAATCAATAGAAAGATCAGGCCTGAGAATATCCCCTGAACTTCTAGCCTGGACAAACTGGGGAGAACTAGTCTTTTTTAATGTATGGAGATAGAAATATGCTTTGCATGGTTTCACATGTATAATTGATATCACTTTGCTTGCCTTCTCAATGAGTAGGGGAAAGAAAATAGGAAGGAGAGAATTTGAAACTCAAGATTTAAAAAAAATGAATGTTAAGGGGCATCTAGGTGGCACAGTGGATGGAGTGCCAGCCCTGAAGTCAGGAGGACCTGAGTTCAAATCTGGCCTCAGACACTTAATATTCCTAATTGTATTACCCTGAGCAAGTCACTTAACCCCAATTGCCTCAGGGGGAAAAAGAATGTTAAAAGTAAATTTATTTATAAAAGAAAAATGTCTAATAAAGTGGTACTTATTACTGGAATGTGGCAGGGGAATGATATAATTCTGAATGATTATGATGAAATAGTTAACAAATTATAAATAACAGGAAGCTTGGGGAATAGTGACAATATCATAACATGGTTTGTGATGAATATAGAGAGGAACACAAAGCATAAGTTAACATGTATCCTAGAATCTACTAAATTGTATTCAAAGAGCTCAGAAAAGTCATGGCATGAAATCCTAAGTCAGCTCAAGGATAGGAGAGTCCCAGACAGAGGAAAAAATGTTAATAGAGAATTGAAACACAAAGTAAATGAGGAATTACTGAGTAGGAGTAAGAGTAACTCCATTCCAGGATACTTAAAGAACTGCAAATATGATTGATGAAGTACTGTTAATAATCTTTGGGGAATAAGTTAAGAGGAAAAGTAGGTCTAGAGATGGGCAAACATTGTATTGAATTTCAAAAAGGGGGAAAAGTGAAAGTGTATGGTAATAGATTAGATTTCTGATGAAGATGACTGAATAGTAAAATGTGTGTATGTGTATGTAGGGGAGGAAAAGGGATAGAATATATAATTGTATTAGACATTATGCTGAGGGTAGAATAGAACTCATATATGTGTGTTTATGTGTATATACATGTACATTTATATGTGTATGTATGTGTATGTATATGATAAATTTATTTTAAATAATTTAGATTATGTTTTACAAACATTTTTAATAAATTTATTAAATGTAAAACCAAGGAATCAGATCCTCCTGAAATTCCTTCACTAGCCATGAAATTTTCTCATTCCACCAAGAATATTTAGGGAAGAACCAAAAAACAAACAAACAAAAAGAACAAAAACTGGGGGAAAAAAAGAAAAGTAAAGTGAACCACCTGGAAATAGGGAGAGATTATAATAACAACTGCTCCCTTGGGAGGCATAGTCTCATCCCACCAACTCTCTTACTTCAGCCTGACTTGTGCTTATCAGTTCTGGAGATAAGACATGCCCAACTAGGCCTGGCCAAGTCAGTAGAGCTGAGAAGTCTGACTTCCTTACCATACATCTGCCCAAAGTCCAGTTTCTGATCTTCTCTAACATTCTTAACAACCGAGGTGTTAGATCCCCTTTAATTGCCTTATCACCATTCTAGAGCAGCTAGGCCTAACTGGAACTCATATTTCTCTGATTATGACTTTAGAGTCTTCCCAATTTGTCTTGTTTTATCTCAACCAAAAATGGCAGGGATTTTCTCTTCAGCCCTCATCCAACAAAATCAGAGTATAGCCAGGGACTGAAACCACGTAGGTTTTTCCATTGCACTTCAAGATAGAACATTCAGTTTACCCCCATTTGAGAGATAGGGGGAAGGAGAAGACAATGAGAAAAACTAGAGTCTGAAGCCTAACCTGTGACCCAATCCTACTTTTCAAAAAGTTGCAATGTAGTCACATCCCCTATTCCTGAAATGTACTACTCTTATTTTCTCTTTATAGAGCTCTTCTCCCTTTAAGATGAATCTTGTATCCTCTTCTGAATGATGCCTTTCCTAATCCCTCCAAATGCCATCACCCTCCTTTTGGAATGACTTTGTATTTAACCACTTTGTATATATTTGTATTTATTAATTTTATATTTATGATATACATTTTTATAGTTAACTTGTCTTCCTCATTAGAATTGCAAATTTATTTCATGTAGGAACTATCTCATCTTTGTATTTTATACTACAGAGGAGTTGATATTTAATCCTAGACTCAATAGAGAGCCAATGGAATTTATCAAAAAGGGAATTTCATGGAAAGACTTACATTTTGATAAAATCATTCGTGCAGACATATGGATAATGGAATGGAGGGGAGAGAGATTTGAGGTAGGGAGACCAATGAGAAGGCTATTCCAATAGACCAGATGAAAGGTGAAGAAGGCTTTAACTAGGCTTGTGACTGTGGGAATGGAAGGAAGTGGATGGATTCAAGGAATATTGTGGGGATATAAACAAGATTTGGCAAATGACTTAATAAAGTAGGATGAACAAAAGTAGAGAGTTTAAGATGAAAGGTTGATGAAAGGTAAGTGAGAGGATAGTGGTACCCTGTAGAGAAAAAGAAAAGTTCAGAGGAATAGTTTGGAACCCAAAAGATTTATAATGAGGTTTATGATTTACATCATAGCCCATCTATACTCATTCATCCTAATATGACTTACTCTGTCTCATCCAAAAGGAAAAAAAAGGGGGGGAGGGAGGAATAGACGCAGAAAATATAATTGTATTGGACATAAGATCTATGACAAGTTATTGTGGTGAAGATATGACCAGTTTTCCTATTCTCTTGATTAGTTGATCACATACTCCTTGACATTATGCCATACCCCCTTTGGTATCATATTGCATCTTCCCATCCCACTCCAAGGACCAATGTTTCAACTTTGGAGATCATTTTTCCAATAGATTAGCTGACTTTCCAAGGATCTCAAAACTAGTAGATGTCAAAGGCACTTGATTCTTAATCCAGCATTTAGTACCCTATAACAGGTTCTATTTCAGTCCTCAGTTGCTTGTTCTTGCTGGCTTCTCTGTATATATTTTTAAAAAATACAATCTAGTCAATGAATCCCTGTGTATCCATGTTGGTCTTTTTAGCTAGCTCTGCCTTTTATTGAATGGAATTGAATTATTTCCTCATCAGAATGATTTGTATTTATTCCAGAAACATTTCTTCTTGAGAATTTATTAGCCTTCTTGTCTTGACTTTATTCTGTAGAATTTTAGAGCATAGGATCCTAACTCTTTTCTCTGAATTCTTTGAAATCCATTCTTCTGGAATCTAGGAAATGAGTCATTGCATATTTAGCATTCTGCTCCTTATCATTCACAAATTCTGAGTTAAGGTGGTCACTTCCTCCCAAGGTTCCCAACTTTTGTATTTTGGCAAACAGTTTCTTCTTACTAGTCTAAGTCAATTCCAGAATAATTGTTTTCCTTCTAACACCTGCTTGAGGATGATAGCATTCTTTTTTTTTTTTATCTATTTACATATATTCAACTTATCTCCGTTTTACTAGAATTCATCTCTCTTTTCTATGAGAAGAACTAGGTAGCCATTCTTCTGGCAACATCTGTAAATGTTAATCTTTATTTTGTGTAATAAGGAAAGATATTCTGCCTTCTATGGGAAGAGCTTTAAACTGATTATATGGTTCTAAAGATTCTGTGGCCTTTCTCATCTTCCTTTTCTATATCCCATTCATTTTCTTTCTAATAATCTGATTCTCTATTGCTATTTCAGATTTATTTTAAATTTTCCCTTTAAAGTATTTTCTTTCAAGGAATTCTTTTTTCTTTCTTTCTGATAAATCGTAAAGAAACCTTCCTCAAGATATTTCATTTCGAATAGTGGGGAAATTAATTTATATTTTGTGTCTACATAATTGTTACTTTGTTTAACAGTTATTCTGAGAAGACTGGGACTAGATACTTTGTGTGGGGAGCTTAAGTCACTAAAAATTCTGGAAGTTGTATATCTTCCTAACTCTAGAAGGGACAAAGTTATAATGGGATCAGAACTAGAAGTTGGAACTTTGTCCTGCAGCTGCAATTTTAAAATCTCTCTGGAGAAAGATACAGAGACCAAGTCAGAGAGTGAGGGAAAGCTGTGACAGATACTTTCCAAACAATTTTAAGCCTTCTAATACAATCCTTTAATTTCTGTAGCTCACCATTTCATTTATTAAAAGAATACAGTAGAGATTGATTAAATTATTGCTTTTTCGCAGAGGCTACTGACATAAGGGTAAATTTGCTCCAACCTTTGTTTATTCTTTCTGTTTTATTGCCAAATTACAATAGATGGCATGGTTCATTTAGGCGTGTCTCTACTATTATAAATTTTACTTAGTGGTTATTTGTATTTTTCAACAATGCCTTCTAGATAAAGATAAAATAATTTAATACTGAGTTGTTAGTATTTTTGCTATAAATTGTGTGTGTGGTGGGGGATACAGGTGGAGGAACCTATGGTTAAATCCAGCTTGAAGTCTTTCCAGTTTGATAATCAATGAATTGCTTAAGAGTCCAGAAAATTATGAATCATATTAATCATCTGTATTTTTAAGCTTTCTAATTTTGCAGAGAAGAGAAGCCACTTGGAAACAAGTTCTTTGACCTAAATTAAAACTTTCCCCAGCTAATATTATCTCATAGTAGACTGCTCACTTGACACCAGGAACCTTTGAGTTTTTTGCTTCCCAAAAAAAATGAGAGAGGAAAAGAGGAATAGAGCTGGAGACATTGGGGGTAGAGATTGTGGTCAGTGATAATCAATCTAATCTCCCTTTTGGGAGAATTGGATGGAAGTCCCCTTCATTCAAATTGTCCTCCACAGTGATATTTGCTGAGCATAACTTGGTAGTGGCAAAAATATAAACATGACACAATTTTGCAGATTACTAGAATATTTTCTGAGATTCTCAATTCCCAATAACTTGCTACTAAGTCCTGTGGGTAATTTCCCAGAAAACTTTCCTCTTTATTGCTAGAGATGATATTGATAGTGGTGGTAACTTGACTAGAGTAAATTTTTTTAATGGTGAGCTTTTCTGTCCATAGTTCAGACTTACTACTCATGTTTGAAAAGCAAGTAACAGGAAAAACTACTTTCTTTACAGTAATAGCTATTCTCAGCTGTTTTTTTTCTTCATAAGGTCTTCTGTGGAAATTTGACTTCAACTTCTCACCTCTTTCTCTTCTCTCTTCTCACTGATTTGTCTCCATATTATTCTACTGCTGTTTCCATTTATGAGATGAGAATCTTACCTACCATCCAAAAGAAAGAAGCAAATGACAACGATAAATAAACCTCCACCATTGGACAGCAAGCAGGTGAAAAACTTAAGGAAAGAATACAGAGCTCACTTGACCAGTCTTGTATTACTATATGCTGAATGTAGGAGCAGTGGTTTTTTTTTTAATTTGGAGATGTGAAAGTAAGTTGGGTGAGCCAAGACACTGCCAATGAATGTCACAGTATTCCTCTTGCAAACCCAAATCAGAATGGATTTCTAGATTTCCTTCCTGTTTGATACAAGTTCTCAATAAATTGCCTTTGTTCCAGATTTAGTTTCCAAAGCATCAATTCCTGCAAAGCAATTAAAAATAATTTCAAAAGTTCCTTTATCCGGTTCCTGTAAATGTTTTATTTTAAAGTTTCAGTCTCTATTATGAATTGGAAATATATTAGATGGAAGACTGGTTCTTTTTTGTGCTCAGAAGAAAATCATTCATAATCCACAATCATTAATCTTCTCTGCAAAAGGATCCCAGAAATGAGAAAATGGTGGCGGAAAATTTAGAAAGAAGTATATTGGTGAAGTTAAATTTGGAAATTTGGACAGTGGATCTTTGTGCCATAATTTGTTTACATTGTTATTATATAATAGCATTTTAATCTGTTTTTACCTAGGAACTAAATCTAAATGATGCAGTGGATAGCGTTGAATCAGGAAGACCTACATTTAAATTTGACTCAGACACTTATTAGCTATATGATCCTGTGCAAGTCATTTAACCACTGCCTGCCTCATTTTCCCCAAATGTAAAATGGAGGTAATAATAGCACCTATCTCTCAGACTTGTTGTGAAGATCAAATGAAATAATATTTGTAAAGTCCTTAGCATAGTGCTTGAGCATAATAGGCATTTAATTAATTTGTTTTCTTCCTTTTTTCCTTCTAAATGAATAGTGATTCAGAGTTTGTAAAATATCCAGATAGAAGAAAAACCTCTAAAGAACTAGACTGTGTTAATTTGGAAAAGAGAAAAATGAAGCAGGGATAGTCAGAAAGCGAGATTATAGGGTAGTCTATGGCCAGACTCAGGATAGCTCAAATTGTTGCAGAAGGGATTGGGAATAGACATTAGAAAGTATTTCCAAATTGCAAGAATTGTAATTCAAAAACCAATAGAGGAAATGAAATGTGTTTTGAGACTTATTTTTAAAAAGAATATCCTTTGTCTTTTGCCATAGTATGAGTGCACTTTCCCCTGGAAGAAGGGAAAATCTAATGGCCTCCTCAAATCCATACCAACCCCTGATTTTAATTCACAATAAAAAAGTAAAGACCTAGAGCATCTTATAGTGCCTTGTGGATTGTGGGTTCTCCAAAATTATTGGCTAATACAACAGGATTGTTCTTTCCAAATCTGTGAGTACCATTGCTTGCCACTCTTTTCAATGCTGATCTTCTCATGTTTCTGATCACTCCTTGTACTTTGCCCAAATCCTTCATTATGATTGTCCCCCCTCCCAAGAGTCTATCCTTGATTTTCTCCTCTCTTTACTCACATTCTTTCATTTGACAATCTTTATCCACACCTATGGTCATATTTATAAATAATAATAGTGGACATTTAAGTAGTATTGTGATTCTGCAAAAGTTTTCAAAATGCTTTACCTATGTTATCTTACTTGATCCTTACACTAGCCCTGGGAGGTAGGTAGAATTATTCTTATTTTACAAATGGGGAGAAACTGAAACTCCATGACCACACAGCCAGTGAGAATATTTGAACTTGGAACTTTGCCAAGTATAACTCTAGTCAGCACATCCTTGCTTTGGTATAATAATAAGCTGATGATACCTAAATAAGTAGCTTTGATTTTTCCCTTGAGCTTCAGTTCCACATCTCAAATCCTTGCTGGATATCCCCATCCCTATATCCTATAGCAGTTCATGTTCCAAAAATCCCAAATTAATTTCATCACCTTCTTCCTAAGCCTATTGCTTCTCTAGAATGCCCTGGTTCAGTTCATGGAACCATGTCTTACCAATCACTCACACTGAAACTTCAGAGTCATCTGTATCCTTCTACTCCTAGGTTCTATTAATTCTGCCTTTACAATATCTTTCATATCTCTTTCCTTCTCTCTGATATACTGCCACCACCATTGTTCAGTCCTCCATCTGCTTTAAGCTGGATTATTGTTGTATATAGCACACGTGGGCATGCCCATTTCCTGCAAGAGGCCTTCAGATTCAAGATACTGTCTGACTCTTTAGCCACTCAAAATCATAGCTCATACCACCAAGTCTTTACCTTTACTAATTAGCCAGAGTCACAATTAATTCAAAGCAAAGGCACTTCATGAAATACCATAATAGTACTAGTAATTATAAAACATTTGTCACATAAAATTGAGGCATATTCTTCCACAAGTACACATTCCATTAATGGGAAAAATAGATAGACACACCTGAGACAAAATAGTCTCTGTCCTAATCTAGATAAGATGTGTGTGTGGGAATAAACAAAAAGAAAACCAAAGGCCATGGGGAAAATTTTTTTTGAAGTAGGGGGACATCCTAGATTTTTTTCTTCATTAAGAATATATTTTCTTTCAAAATTTATCCAGAAGAGGTTTATTATAACAAGTTCTCTGGAGCACTCAACTGAGTAATGAACACACTCAGGCATAATTCTATTTTTTGTTATGTTTTTTGTTCACTGGGGCTTGGGTCTCCTCCCATATCAAGCTCTATCTTAGGACTAGAAAATCAGTGTTGCTTCCTGTTAGAGTTCCAGTAATGGTCATCTAAATACCCTTCCAGCAAACTGCCAAAGACTCTGGTGTTTGAGATCCCCACCTTTTTCACTTCCAGAACTCCATTTCTCTTTTATTGAAGTGAATGGGAAGGGAAAAAATATTGAAACAAAATTAAATCCAAGAGGCAAGATTATTCTTATCTTCCCTGATCTAGTCACATTGCTCTCTTTATTGTGAATGTGCTTAGTAAAGATTTTTCAGGCTTTAAGCCCATTCTGACATCCTAAAAAACTTACAGCTGGCTTTCTGTCTTTAGTCTGATCCTTCCACTCAATCCATCATTCATAGAGCTTTGAAAACATCCTGCTGGGGGAGGTACAGAGCTTTGAAAAAACTTAAGTAGCTCCCCATTGCCCAAGAAACAAAATAAAATTCCCAGCCTGATTCCACAACCCACTTCCAAAAATCTTTCCAACCTTATTTTTCCTTGTTCCTCTTGCTCTACAGTAACTCAAACTGTTCCTTGGACTGTCCTGTTGCCTCCCAGCTCCATGAATCTCCCATGTCTGTAAAGTTCTCCCTTCTTAGCCTTCTCACCTATTGAAATTCTTCAAAATTTAGCTCTCATACAAACTCTTCTGTACTTTTCTAGCTAAAAGTATCCTCATCACTCCTTATATTTTATTGGAGCACTTTGTCCAGATTTCTTATATTGTATTTTAGTAAGTTGTAAGTTTCTTGAGGGCAAGGACTGGATTGCTTTCTAACAGCTTATCCCCAGTTTTCCACATGGAATCTCATACACACTTGAAATGTTTGTTGAATTAAATTGAACTAAGCAAACTCAGCCTTTAAAAAGATTGCCTATATACCTCTCCTAACACTATTAACCTATTTTGTGAAAGCATCATGTTAAGAAAAATGGCATTAGTGAGTAGTTAGTTTCATAAGGAACAATGTTATAAAATGGATGAATGACAATATATTCATATTGTTAGTACATAGCTTTTTTGACTTTATAATTGGGTTTGATTATAACATACTAATGAAGCAATTGTGAAATTAGTTTATGCCTGAATCAGTAAGAACAACAACAGGAAGCAATTGGGAAATTATGTTGGTAAAACAGACCTTACATAATGAATACCTCTACCATTAATAATAATAATAATAATATTGTTATATTAAACTATTATGGAATTATGTTGGTCAGATAGACCTTATGTAGTGTATACCAAAGGGCATTTAGATGGTACAGTGGATAGGGTGATGATGCTAGAATCAGAAAGACTCATCTTCTTGACTTCAAATGTGGTCTCAAATATTTACTTGCTGAGTGACTCTGAGCAAGTTACTTAACCTCATTTGCCTCAGTTTACTTTATCTGGAAAAAAATATTTGGAGGAAAAATGGCAAACCATCTTAGTATCTTTGCCCAAAAAAACCTCCCAAATACTAAACGTGGTCACCAAAAGTTGGACATGACTGAAAAATGACCCAACAATGTGCAGCTATATTATTTTTTGACAGAAAAAGTCATTTATCCCACTTTTACTATATGCAATTTTGCACAATTGCATCATTAAGTTTGTATATGCAGATGCAGCAATTAATTAGTGTGTATATAAACCTGCATAATTAATAGAAATAATAACATTTTTCAAATGCTCTAAGGTTTTCAGAGTGCCCAATTTATTCTCAAAACAATTCTGTGAAGTGGATGCTATTATTATTCCCAATTTCAGATGAGGAAACCAAGGCTAAAAGAATTTAAAAGACTTATCTGATACCACAGATAGTAGGTATCTGGGGCAGAATTTGAACTCAGGTCTTCTTGATTGTAATTTAATTGAATTTCTAACTGCATTGCCAAGCTAGGAAAACAAGTCATTTGATGTAGCAAAAAATAAATCGACATTTGGAATATTACCCTATATCTATCTATAATGGGATGGAGATAGAAGTGTGTGGATTGCTGCCTTTGGTTCCTAGTTTAATTAGTTTTCCTCAAAAGACAGTTAAAAACTTGGAGCCATTTTAGAGTTTGCCTGATATGTCACAGTTCCCTGAAACCAAAAGAAAATAAGATGACTATGAAAGAAAGTCTCCTGTGTGATCATTTTTAAAAGGGCATTAAAGGGCATATTAATTATACACCATGTTATCAGGAAGAGAGTTGGCAGGAAGACTGATCTCTTTATACTAGTGGTAACTGCTAAAGTGCTCCAGGAATGTTCACCAAAGCCCAGCAATGAAACCACAAGTACATTATTCAACCTTTGTGGTGCAAGAGTGGTGAAGCAGCTGTTAGCTGATTTGGCTTAGAAAGAATAACTGTAAAGACTTTTGGCTCCTATATGTTAACACCAGTGGAATAATTTTATGTCAAACTGATGACTGTTCCTGGAACACTGATCATAAGTCCTTATTTAGTGAGCCAGAACATTTGTGTCCTGGCTGGAAGCATAGTTGTGGTATTATGTGTAGACCACCAATTGCTTGGATAAGATGAAATAGACTCTCTATCTCTAATAAATAAGAATCTAGGAAAATGGTGAGCCCAATGATGATGGTGATGGTGGTAGTAATCAATATTTACATAGCCTGTATCTCTCACTTATTTCATTTTACTAGCCAAAGTAGTGAAAAAAAGCTTTTCTTCCTTTTTTAACAAGTAAACAAGTATTTATCAAATACTTCCTATGTACAAAATTAATTGTTGATTTACCTTCACGGTAAGTTTTTTTTTTATTAAAGCTTATTATTCACAAAACATATGCATGGGTAATTTTTCAATATTGACCCTTGCAAAACCTTCTGTTCCAAATTTTCCTCTCCTTCCCTTTACCACTTTCCCTAGATGTTAGGTAGTCCAATACATGTTAAATTTGTTAAAATATATGCTAAATCCAATATAAGTATATGTATTTATACAGTTATCTTGCTGCACAAGAAAAATCAGATCAAAAAGGAAGAAAAACAACCTCAGAAAGAAAACAATGCAAGCAAGCAACAACAGAAAGAATAAAAATGCTATGTTGTGGTCCACACTCAGTTCCCATAGTCCTCTCTCTGGATGTAGATGGCTCTCTTAATCACTGAACAATTGGAACTGGTTTGAATCATCTCACTGTTGAAGAAAGCCATGTTCATCAGAAGTGATCATTGTATAGTCTTGTTGTTGCCATGTATAATTGTCTCCTGGTTCTGCTCATTTCACTTAGCATCAGTTCATGCAAGTCTCTCCAGGCCTCTCTGAAATCATCATGTTGGTTGTTTCTTATAGAACAATAATATTCCATAACATTCATATACCATAATTTATTCAGCCATTCTCCAATTGATGGGCTCCATTCAGTTTCCAGTTTCTAGCCATTACAAAAAGGGCTGCCACAAACATCTTTGCACTTGTGGGACCCTTTCCCTCCTTTAAGATCTCTTTGAGATATAAGCCCAGTAGAAACACTGCTGAGTCAAAGAGTATGCACAATTTAATAACTTTTTGAGCATAGTTCCAAATTGCTCTCCAGAATGGTTAGATCCATTCATAGTTCTACCAACAATGTCCCAGTTTTCCCACATCCATTCCAACATTCATCATTTCTTTTCCTGTTATCTTAGCCAATCTGACAGGTGTGTAGTGGAATATTAGAGTAGTCTTAATTTGTATTTCTCTGATCAATAGTGATTTGGAGTACCTTTCCATATGACTAGAAATAGTTTCAATTTCTTCATCTGGAAATTGTCTGTTCATATCCTTTGACCATTTATCAATTGGAGAATGACTTGGTTTCTTATAAATTTGAGTCAAATCTTTATATATTTTAGAAATGAGGCCTTTATCAGAACGTCTGAATGTAAAAATATTTTCCCAGTTTATTGCTTCCCTTCTAATCTTGTCTGCATTAGTTTTATTTGTATAAAAACTTTTTAACTTAATATAGTCAAAATTATCTATTTTGTGATCAATAATGATCTTTAGTTCTTCTTTGGTCACAAATTCCTTCCTCCTCCACAGGTTTGTGAGGTAAACTATCCTATGTTCTTCTAATTTGTTTATAATATCATTCTTTATATCTAGATCATGAACTCATTTCAATCTTATCTTGGTATATGGTGTTAGGTGTGGGTCAATGCCTAGTTTCTTCCATACTAGTTTCCAATTTTCCCAGCAGTTTTTGTCAAATGGTGACTTCTTATCCCAAAAGCTGGGGTCTTTGGGTTTGTCAAACACTAGATTGCTATAGTTATTGACTATTTTGTCCTGTGAACCTAATCTATTCCACTGATCAACTAGTCTGTTTCTTAGCCAGTACCAAATAGTTTTAATGATCGTTGTTTTATAATATAGTTTTAGATCTGGTACAGCTAGGCCACCTTCATTTGCTTTTTTTTCATTAATTCCCTTGAAATTCTTGACCTTCTGTTCTTCCAGATGAATTTTGTTGTAATTTTTTCCAGGTCAGTAAAATAGTTTCTTGGGAGTTTGATTGGTATAGCACTAAATAAATAGATTAGTTTTTAGGTAGTATTGTCACCTTTATTATATTCATTCAACCTATGCAAGAGCACTTGATATTTTTCCAGTTGTTTAGATCTGACTTTATTTGTGTGGAAAGTGTTTTGTAGTTTTGCTCATATAGTTCCTGACTTTCCCTTGGCAAATAGATTCCCAAATATTTTATACTATCAACAGTTATTTTAAATGGAATTTCTTTTTGTATCTCTTCCTATTGGATTTTGTTAGTGATGCATAAAAATGCTGCTGATTTATGTAGATTTATTTTGTATCCTGCAACTTTGCTAAAGTTGTGGATTATTTCTAAGTTATTTTAGTTGATTCTCTAGGGTTCTCTAAGTATATCATCATATCATCTGCAAAGAGTGATAATTTGGTTTCCTCATTACCTACTCTAATTCCTTTAATATCTTTTTCTTCTTTTATTGCCAAAGCTAGTATTTCTAATACAATATTAAATAGTAATGGTGACAATGGGCAAGTTTGTTTGTTTTTTTTTTTGTTTGTTTGTTTGTTTTTTTTTGCTAAGGCAATTGGGGTTAAGTGACTTGCCCAGGGTCACATAGCTAGGAAGTATTAAGTGTCTGAGGTCAGATTTGAACTTAGGTCCTTCCTCCTTCAGGGCTGGTGCTCTATCCACTGCACGAACTAACTTCCCCTGGCTATCATCTTTCATCCCTAATCTTATTGAGAATGGTTCCAGTTTATCCCCATTACATATAATGCTTGCTGATGGTTTTAAATAGATGCTACTGATTATTTTAAGGAAAAGTCCATTTATTCCTATACTCTCTAGTGTCTTTAATAGGAATGGATGTTGGATTTTATCAAATGCCTTTTCTGCATCTATTGAGATAATCTATATGGTTTTTGTTAATTTGGTTATTGATATAGTCAGTTATGTTCTTCATGATAAATTTAGCCCATCATGATTAGGATGTTGCAATGGAGAGACTAAAGGATTTAGAGCTACCAAATGATGTAGGGATTATTCTACTCTTTCTTGGATTCAGTTTCCTAATCTGTAAATTAGGAAGTTGGATTAGTTGTCTTCTACAGAGCTATTCATTTCTAAACCTATGATATAAAAATGATATCAGGGACAATAGTGTTCCTGGCTAAAATTCAATTCAGTTCAATTCAATACAATTCAAGTCAAGTCAACAAGCCAACTGGAGCCAATTCCGGAATACACCTAATTACTTCACGGTCTTTTCAAAGCATTTTCCTTGAGGACACTCTGCTCTTTAAGAACCAGCTACAATCACAAGTTCTACACAAATACTTCTTTAGCATCTCTAAATTTCAATATTTTCTCTCTCTTAATTATTTCTTATTTAGTTTATAGTTTGCTTTATATCTTTTTGTATGCTAATTGTTTTCTCCATTAAATTGTTAGCTCCTTGAGGTCTTTTACCTCTTTTTTGTATTACTAAGATAGTGCCTGGCATATAGTAGGTGCTTAATAAATGTTTATTGAATTGAAGTGCTCTTCATTAATTACAAATTCAGAGGGCTGCTCTAGGTATCTCAGACATTGGCTTACAGTTTCTAGTCTCTGGGATTTCAGGCTATGATTTTGAATCTTACTGCTGCCAAGTGAATATTGAGTTAAAGCTTGATAAAGTGATGGAGGAGGAGTTAAGTACTTATTGACTGATTCTGCAGATGGGATAACAGATTGACTAGATTATGTGGGGAATAAAATTCATTGAAGTTAACATTTTTTTACTTGCCTTTGAGAAATTCTGACTGAATTTTAAAATGCAGTTATCCATTTGGAATCATTTGGCTTCTTCACACTCCCTTTACTGTTAACTGTGCATCATTTACCCTATTATTGGTAACATCAGAAAAGGAGATGGAATTCCATTCATATCATTCAAGTGATGAAGCAGCAGACTAAGTAACTTTGTTGGTTAAATGTTGACCTGAGGTGTTCTTAGTGAAGTTCCTTCCCAAATTGATCCAAATACTAGCTGCTCTCCTCAGAGTTCTGGAGGAAACTCTTAAGAGTTTCTTGTCCTATAGTTCATGAGTATCCATTGTTAACTCCTCATTAGCAGCTGATATATGTTCATTAGCTTTTAGAAAGGGTTTTATGAGAAAGTTTAGCAAGAAGAGTTGCTATAAAATGTTTTCTTAAAACTGGGATCACATTTTCTGCTTGATAACACAAAGGCCATGTAACAATATTCTCAAAGGCACTGAGGCACATGTAGAAATATGTATGGCTTTGGAGTACTTCCCAATCTTTAGCCCTATATGGCCTATAACCCCTTCCTATAGTCTTCACAAAAATCTCTATAGGTGCATCTCTCTGCTTTGGGAACACCTGCTGTTAGGACAGACCTCTCTCTTCCCCACTGGAAAGCAAAGATAACCAGCTGCTGATCAGCTATTATGTTGGCTTCTCACTGAGTTAGGCCATTCAGATGCCAAATTGTAAATTTTCAGACCTTGCAATGCCCACAAGATTGCTGCCTGAGCATCTCTATCTCCAGGTTGCTTTTGAGACATCTCCAACTCTCTTTGATGTTGATATCACTTACCCTAGATTCTGTTACCAACTCCAATTACCAATAAGACTTCTGATGGGATGTTAGTACATCCCAAACTCATATGGTCAATGCCTATATGTATTTACCTTTAGAGTACTCATTTGCCTATTATCAAGAAAGAATACACACTGAATAAGTTACAGTATATGAATGTTATTGTTGTATAAGAAATTATGAGTAGGCTAATTTCAGAAAAATCTGGGAAGACATGAACTGATGCTGAGTGAAGTGAATAGAACCAAGAGAACATTGTACTTAGTAACAACAAGATTATGTGATAATCCACTTTGAAGGACTTGGCTCTTCTCAACAATGCAGTGATTAAAGGCAATTCCAGTAGACTTGGGACAGAAAATGCCACTCACATCCAGAAAAAGAGCTATGGAGACTAAATGTGGATTGAAGCATAGTATTTTCACCATTTCTGTTTTTTTTTCTTTCTTGTGTTTTTTTTATCTTTTAGTCTGATTTTTCTTGCATAGCATGACAAATATGAAAATATGTTTAAAAGAATTATACATATTTAACCTATTTCAGATTGCTTGCTGTCTTGGGGAGAGGGGATATAAGGGAAGGAGGGAGAAAAATCTGGAACACAAAGTCTTACAAAAATGAATATTGAAAACTATCTTAACATGTATTTGGAAAATAAAATATTATTTAAAAAATAAAGAACATACAAAAGAAAAAAAAGGAGCCACGTGGCCAAAGGAACATGTTGCTTGGTGAAAGAATGTGTCTAGTTGTTCTCCCCCCACTTGTCAGCTCAAGATCATTCTCATTTGAAACTAGAGAAAAAGAAAACTGAAACATGGATTCCTTTTGTATGAATACTCAATTCCTCCTTACTTAGTCAATAAATATTTATTAAGGGCTGAGTGTCAGTTGCTGTGCTAAGCAATGGAGATACCAAGATAAAAACCAAACAGTACCTGCCTTCAAGGAGCTAATGTTCTAATGTAAACAACTAAGTGCATACAAGACTGTATATGTATGTATGTTTGCATGTGTATATGTAGATCTGTTATTGAACATATGCATGTGTGTATGTTTGTGTGTATACACAGAGTAATGGGCCTCCTGAATCATCAGTTCTTCTTATTCCAAAACTGCTCCCAGTACCAATCCCTGGGTCTTTCCTAGTCATATATAGATTCCCCATGTGGTTTTTCTTCTTGGTCAAATTGTACGTGCTCTAAGAACTGGACCCTCATTGTATAGAAAGGCCCCAATTGTACTATTAATACTTGGGAGAGTTTATGCTTTTCAGGAAGATACTTTCCAGGGCAGTTCTTTAGCTAGCCAGAGATCATAGATGGATTTAGCATTGTTAACAGTGGCAAATGGCCCATCGAAGTTTTGTGAGTTGTTTTGAATCAAAGTAAATTGGAGGGTGGGGAAGTGCTTTTAAGTCCTAGGCCAGAGGAGGACATTCTGTGGCCCTTGGGTTGACCTTGTGCTTAAACAAAACACAAGTTTCTTCTGCCCTGTTTTCCACAGCTACAGTGACTGTGATTTTTGGACTGTATTTCTCCTTGACAAACCTTGACTAACTCAGGGGAATCCAGATGAGATGAGTTGACTAATTTGATTGTCTTCCTCTCAGTGATATCTATACAGGATAATATCTGCCCTTCAGGATGCCCACATAATGCCATCAGAAGAATTTGCAGATTAATTGAGCTGATCATGGGCATAAAATGGCTCCAGAATGCCTCTGAAATGCAATTAAAACTCATCCCTTTGATCTCCAAAGTCTTCCACCTATTGCCAATTCCTGCAATTTAACAACCCTCCTATTCTAAGCTTGCTTTCTTTGCCTATCTCAGAACCTTGACTCAGCCCTGACTTTGAATGAACCTTCATGTTCCTTTTTGCTGAGTTTTGTCCTTCTCCTCTGCCAAAATAATTTATTTCTAAAAGTCTATTAAGCTGTCCCAGACTAACCCTATGTGATTCTTGTCATTTCTTTGTAGGATGGGTTGAATAGAAGCAAAGTCTGGGGCACTATACAATTGGGATCCATGAGGAGGGACAGGATGAATAACCAGAGACTCCTGTTCTTATTCATGAAGCCAGTGTTCATGTTCAGCATAATGGGAAATACTCCAATCTAATCCCCTACTATATCAATTACTTCAGTGATCTCTTAGCTTTCACAGCTCTACCCCATCATACCAGTTAGTTAGGCATACCATATTCTTGTAAGTTGGCATGATACCAGCTTTTAAGTCTAAAAGATTTGTGTTCAAATCTTGCCTTTGACATATATCAATTGGGTTATCCTAGCCAAGTCCTTAACCCCACTTTGTTATACCACAAAAATAGAAAATTGGAATGAATTAATCTTCAACTATTTAAAGTTTACTCATCCTATAGTTCACATTCAATTAGTCTGACCTATAGTTATTGAGCTTCATGGTCTTTTCTAACCACAAATAGTCCAAAGTTATTGCTATACATTGAGACAGATGTGAAAGTTGGGAGTGGGAGAGGAACAGTCTAGTAAGATAAAGAAATCTACATTATTTTCTGGGGAACATGATAAAGTTCCTTCTGGACAGAAGGAAGATATTAGGAAATTTTCCCAAACTATTTCCCCTGGAGGAATGAGGATAGAGACATGGGAGTGAGGAGGGAGAGTGAAAAATCAGTGATAAAAATTATTGAATATTTTCAAGTACAAATCCTGTAGAAATACGTCTACTTTTTTCCAATGAAAATTCAAGCCAGGGGGCAGCTAGGTGGCACAGTGGATAAGCACCAGCCCTGAAGTCAGGAGGACCTGAGTTCAAATTTGGTCTCAGATATTTCCTAGCTGTGTGACCCTGGGTAAGTCACTTAACCCCAATTGCCTAAGCAAAAAAAGAAAAGAAAAGAAAATTCAAGCCAAAGTCAACAGGAATGACACTAATGTAAGAATTTTGCTCTGAGAATGAATACAAAAGCAGCTGTAATTATTTTATGTGGTATATGCAGGAGGAGGTAAAATCTAAGTTGGGACCTATGGGATGTTGACTGTAAGTTGCTCTAGGTACATGACACAGACTAGATATGTCATCACTCTTGCTGTATTTGAACTTGAAATTTACAAATTCAAAATCAAATAATTTTTGTATGGAAGTTAAGTATTATCTACTATTTATTTCTCAATGTCATTCATTTTAGTAAGTACGATAAAACTCCAAAACACTGCAATTCAAAAAAATGAAATAACTTTAGAATGATTATAGTTAACCACTTAATATTTTAAACAATTAAATGTGTTATAAAATTGTATAAGTTCATAATTTTATTTGAAGGAGAACTAAGAAAAATATTTGCACAGATTATTTCATGGCAAAAGGGCATGATAATTTTTTTTTGATGAAAACGAAAAACTTAGAAACCAGTAGAGTAAACTGATAATTGTTTGGGGTTTGTTTTTTTTTTAAATTTCTGAGGAACTAGCTACTTGCAAGAAATTGTTTTGGCTTGTTTGGGAAGCAGTGTTAGAACAGTAGGAGTTTCCTGTCACTGCTGGCAAACCATAGTGCTTGTTGCAATTTCTTTTGGCCATGAGCCAAATTCAAGTACTATTATTTTCACAAGTTTTCAGATCTGAAGAAGGGTGGCTTCTCTGGAAACAAAGACTTTACCCAAATTAACCTTCATTTCCTAAAACCTGAAGGTGTTAGAACCAGACAAAGTTAAAGACATCATTGGCTTCTATCCCCTAAGCAGTGGGGACGTATCGAATTCCCTTCAATGGGTGTTCTCTTCTCCAACATGAATGGTTTTTATTTTTAATCAACAGCAAGTATCAGATTCAGTCTAGGTGTACTTGGAGTTGCATTTAAGTCCACTCATTTGCAGATCAAAGCACATACCCAAAGAAGAAAAAAAAGCTTTAGTGCCAAGTGGTACAGTGGACAGCTGTCCATACAAACTAACCAAGTTCTAACTGAATTAATGAAAATTATGAAAGAATTAATGATATAGAATATTTAGTCTTCTCTCCCTACCCTCCCCCAACACACATAAACACACACACACATACACATACACACACACACACACACACATACACACCCGCCCCCAATGAGTTTTAATTGTTTTAAATCTTAAATAGTAACTGGTACTAATATCTCTGAATGAGATTTTACATAGCTTACTTTAATAAATAGATAGCTTACTTTAATTCATAGCACTATTTGTATGCAGATGTGCTTATAATATACTTAAAATTATCATTAATTTTCTCACTAGAACTGAGATAATTTTGAAGAACAAGTTGTGGTCTATCTTTGCCAAGACTGGATGTTTTTATATTGCCTGGATTATTGTTATTATTATTATTAGGGATTGGAAGTGGGGAAAGGGTTTCTGAAAAAAAGGTTCCTCAGCTTTATGGAGTCATATTTATGTAAGCTGTTTAGTTTTGAATGACTATTTAAAAACAATAATACAGCTGACCTAGCAGTTTTATAGTTGTACATGGAGCAGCCCGGAGCACTACTTTGGAGTCAGGAAGATTCATTTTCATGAGTTCAACCTGGCCTCATACATTTATTATCTGGGTGACCCCTGGCAAACCATTTAACCCTGTTTGCCTTAGTCTCTCATCTGAAAATGAGCTGGTGAAGGAAATAGCAAACCACTCCAGTATTTTTTTTTTTTTTTTGCTTTTTTCGCTGAGGCAATTGGGGTTAAGTGACTTGCCCAAGGTCACACAGCTAGGGAATGTTAAGTGTCTGAGACCAGATTTGAACTCAGGTCCTCCTGACTTCAGGGCTAGTGCTCTATCCACTGCGCTACCTAGCTGCCCCCACTCCAGTATTTTTACAAAGAAAACTCCAAATGGGGTCATGAGGATTTGAACATGACTGGAGTGACTGAACAGCAACAAAATGGTTTTATGTTGGCAAATCTAACCATTGAGAAGTGGCATAAGGAACTCCAATAGCAAGAAAATGCAAACCAAGGCAAATTCCTAGAATTTTAGGATTCTCTAATAATTGTGCTGAAAAAACTGAATTTTGTTTAGATTTTTCACTTGGAATTTGAGAGACCAACCATAATTTTGCCACATGGATTATTTAGATTCTTTGGTGCGAGCATTGTGGGAGACATTTAAAAGGACAATGCTAAATTCCTCCCAGGAATCCAGAGACATTTCTGGAATTAAAGATGTAGAAAAATCTGCCAATTGAACCCCTATTTAGTTAACTGAGGACAACCAGAGGTGGTATATCAGTTTTTAAAGTTTCCATTCTCTGGCCTTGCTGTACCAGATCTAAAACTATATTATAAAGCAGCGGTCATCAAAACCATTTGGTACTGGCTAAGAAATAGAGTAATTGATCAGTGACATAGGATAGGATCACAGGACAAACTATAGCAAATTAGTGTTTGATAAACCCAAAGACCCCAGCTTTGGGGATAAGTACTCACTATTCAACAAAAACTGCTGGGAAAATTGGAAACTAGTATGGAAGAAATTAGGGCTTGACCCACACCTAACACCACATACCAAGATAAGATCTAAATGGGTTCATGATCTAGATATAAAGAGTGATATTGTAAGCAAATTAGAGAAACATAGGATAGTTTACCTCTCAGACCTGTGGAGATGGAATAAATTTATGTCTAAAGAAGAACTGGAACTCTTAATTGAACACCAGATAGATAATTTTGACTATATTAAGTTAAAAAGTTTTTGTACAAACAAAACTAATGCAGACAAGATTAGGAGGGAAACAATAAATTGGGAAATCATCTTTACATTTAAGGGTTCTGATAAGGGCCTCATTTCTAAAATATATAGAGAATTGTCTCATATTTATAAGAATTCAAGCCATTCTCCAATCAATAAATGGTCAAAGGATATGAACAGACAATTTTCAGATGATGAAATTAAAACTATTTGTAGTCATATGAAAAGGTGCTCCAAATCACTATTGATCAGAGAAATGCAAATTAAGACAACTCTGAGATACCACTACACACCTGTCAGATTGGCTAAAATGACAGGAAAAGATAATGACAAATGTTGGAGGGGATGTGGGAAAACTGGGACACTGATACATTGTTGGTAGAACTGTGAACGGATCCAATTCTGGAGAGCAATTTGGAACTATGCTCAAAAAAGTTATCAAACTGTGCATACCCTTTGACCCAGTGTTTCTATTGGGTTTATATCCCAAAGAGATCTTAAAGGAAGGAAAGGGCCCCACATGTGCAAGAATGTTTGTGGCAGCCCTTTTGTAGTGGCTAGAAACTGGAAACTGAATAGATGCCCATCAATTGGAGAATGGCTGAACAAATTATGGTATACGAATGTTATGGAATATTATTGTTCTAAAAGAAACAACCAGCCCAATGATTTCAGAGAGGCCTGGAGAGATGTGCATGAACTGATGCTGAGTGAAATGAGCAGAACCAGGGGATCATTAAACATGGCAATGAAAATACTATATGATGATCAATTCTGATGGACATAGATCTCTTCAACAATGAAATGTTTCAAACTAGTTCCAATTGTTCAGTGAAGAAAGCCATATGCACCCAGAGAGAGAGAGATATGAAATGTGGACCACAACATAACATTTTCATGCTCTCTATTGATGTTTGCTTGCATTGTGTTTCCTTTCTCAGATTTTTTTTCTTGTAGATACGATTTTTCTTGCACAAGATAAATGTGGAAATTTGTATACATATATTTGATTTTTCAAGTATTTTAACATAATTAACATGTAGTGGACTTCCTGCCATCTAGAGGAGGGGTGGGGACTAGGGGGGAAAAATTTGTAATGGAAAGCTTTGTAAGGGTCAGTGTTGAAGAATTACCCATGCATATGTTTTGCAAATAAAAAGTTTTAATAAAGAAAAAAATAAAATTTCCATTCTCAATCTAAATTATAAAATATGAAATGTGAACTGAAGCTTCCAGTAAAAGGTCCTGGAAGAACATAGAACTTGGGAGCATTTACAAAAACCTATGGCAATGTCTACTGCTTATATATAGGAAATAGAGCCTATTCTCTATTTCTATTACTAGTCTCAAAGTTCTGGAAAACAGAATGTCTCCTAATATTTTGAAGTAATAAATAAGCTCTAGATCTCCCAGCCAGCCAGAGCATGGTTTGAGATTTCTCTAACTGATCAGTGATCAATCTATTGGTGAGCATCTCATCCTTTGAGAACATCTTCTAATCATCTTACATTGACTCCAGAATGCTGGAAGTTGCTACCAAAGCTGGAAAAGTTGCTCAGAATCTGAATTGAAAATAGAAGATGGTGAGAAAATAGAAGATGGTGGTCAGAAACTCAGACTTACCCAGGTAAATCATGTTCTTGGTGCCATATGTATGTAGTACTTTGGGGAGTGGGTAAAAAGAAATGGACCTTGCTGGAAGTCCAAGAGAGAGAAAATATGGACATTGAGAGAAGGACTTAAAAGAGAAATAGAGAGTTTCTCCTCATTCCTTTTAGGGACTATAGAGTGATTACTTCTAACTCTGACTCTATTCAGCTTCAAATCAACCCTTCCACCTTTATCACCCTCTCCATAGTCATGGAGACCAAAGGACCACTCAGGAGGTTCTAAATCATTTCAGCAAAGTTTACATCTCTCAGCAAGAGGCCCTTAAAGATGCTATGCTTTTGGTTAAATTTACTTTTGCTTCAAATATGACATCAGACGTGTACTAGCTATGTGGTATTGGGCAAGTTCTTTAATCTTTTTGCCTTAGTTTCTTGATCTGTAAAATATGACTTATAACCACTCCTACTTCTGAGGGTTGTTGTGGAGAACAAGTGAGATCATATTCATAAAATACTTAGCACATAGTAAATTCCACATAAATACTAGCTATTACTATTAACCATTTTGTGGATGTTTAAATAATGTATAAAGAATCTTTAGAAGTACATTCTTTTAAGCAGGTTAAATATCTTCCTTATAATGTTTTCACTAAACATTGGTTAATTTATATAGCAAACCTTACCTTCAAACTACAAGTATAAACTTCCAACTCCTTTTGGAATTGTAAACATTGCAAATTCTGACTAGGTCGAATTCACATTAATGGATACTTTCCCATTGTTTTATCACAAAGCTATGGAATTGTGTCACAATTTTTTAAGGCTAATCTACTTAATACTATAAGTTCCCCCCCCCAAAAAAAAACAACAAAACAACAAACCATAAAATATAACCACAAAAAAACAAACCTAATGCAAAGAATAGATTTTTAGCTGTCTTCTCTTTAGTGTATAAATAATACTAAAAAAAATTTAAAATCCAATGCTCATCTTATTAACATGAGAGCTCCCTAAACTGACACAGATAGCCATCTCTCCATTTCTCAGGATCCAATTTCATTCATTTCTAAGGATAAAATATATTATTCTCTGATTTCCAACTTTCTGGCAATGGTTCTCTCTGAATTTTCCAGTCCATTATTGATGTTCATTCTTCGTTCTCGAAGAGGATCATGTCATGTCATGTCAGTCCTGTGCTCAGACTTTCCAGCATGACAAGACCTGCCAAAATGTGATCCAAGATCATTTCCACATCATGATGAAATATCACAGTAAGAATAGTTTTAAAAAATTCAATAAGCTTAATTTTTTTCCTTTTTTATCATTATGAAAGTAATAAACATCAGCTAACATAATGAATTCTCTATGCAGAGTAGAACAGAAAAAACTTCATAATCACTATATTAGTTTGTAGTTTTTTCCTCATATGTTTCAGTTTTAACATGGTAATTCCAACATTTCCTGCCTGTCTTTGTCTCTATACTTTAGTTTCTTCTATGTATTTTAAAATTCATTGAGTTTATTTCTTCCCTTTTAAAAAAATATCACTACCTATCATTTTTGCCCTAATCCCTGTCCTTCCCCCCCAAAAAGAATAATAAAACATTTTTGTAACAAGTAAACACAAAACAAAGCTGCACATTGACCTTGTATATAAATGCATTTCTCACTCAATACCTCTAGGCTTTACTTTTCTATCAAAGGGTGGGAAGCTCCTTTATCATCAAGCTTCTGGCTTCATGTTTAGCAATTATATTTATCAGCATTCTTAAGATTTTCATATCTATTTTTCTTTATAATTCTGTTATTGTTTTATAAATTTGTCTCAGAGTTCTGCTCATTAAAATCTGCACCAATTCATACAGATCTTCCCAAGTTTCTCTAATTTTTTTCATAATTTCTTACAATGCAATACTATTCCATTATATTCATTGCCATAACTTTTTAGCTGTCTCCTAATTGATGGGCATCCTCTTGGTTTCCAATTCTTAGCTACAAAAATGTGCTGCTATAAATATATTTTGTAAGGATGGGTCCTTTGATTTTTTTAGGGACTAAACCTCATAATGATATTGCTGGGTCGAAGGATTTTATGACATTAGGGTCACTGTTCTAATACGTTTCCTAGGAGGGTTGGCAGAGAAGGATTTTTGTTGAAAATAATTACAGTTCACATTTATGCATTACAGTGGTCCTCAAAATATAGTGTGTGTGTGGGGGGCATCGGTAAGCATTTATTAAGCACCTATTTTGTGCTGTTAGGCAGCTATATGGCTCCATAGATTGTTAGGCTTAAAGTCAGGAAGCCCATGCTAAATCTGAGCTCAGAGATTTATTGAGTGATGCTCAGCAAGTCACTTAGCCTCTACCTTAATCCACTGGAACAGGAAATGGCACACCACTCCTATAACTTTGCCAAGAAAACATTATGGACAGCATTGAAGTGATGTGATTCATGAAGTCATGAAGACTGAACAACAACTTATGCCAGGTACTTTGCTAAACACTGGACATACAAATGAGAAAAAGAAAGATATTTCCTGTCTTTGAGGAGCTTAAAATCAAATGGGAAAAAGGTAATACACTAAAGGAAACTGGAAAAGGGAGAAAAGGAGAGAGAAGGAAGGGGAGCATGGTGATGTGGCATAATGACAGTGAATGCACATCCAAGAAATGTACTTTGTAAAGCAGTTTTAAGTGCTCTTTAAATGGCAACTTGAGAAGGAGCTGTTTGCTGTCCTCCAGTCAGAGGAGCAAAGACTACTACTAGAGCACAGATAAGATTCCAGTACCACAACTGATGAAGTCTTCAGAGTGATGAGTTTTCTGGTGATGATCTTTTCCTAAGGGTATGATGATGGTGGGGTTGAATCCAGGAATGCAGCTAGTGGGAAATAGTCAGGCAATGAGCCTTCTTTAAATTTCATAGTAATGTAAATAATTTAATTCATAATATTTCAAAATAAGACTAAAATATTTTGTTTTATTTTCATTTTCATTAATTCATTAATGATGATAATTCATTAATATTTTCATTTCTAATATAGCAAATATCTTTTTTTCTTTATTTTTATTAAAGCTTTTTATTTTTCAAAACATATGCATGGATAATTCTTTGACATTAACCCTTGCAAAATCCCTCCCCTAGATGGCAAGTAGTCCAATATATGTTAAACATGGTAGAAATAAAATATAGCAAATATCAATAGATGTAGTACAGATAAGCAAAAACCCTTTGAATGCTCTCAATAATTTTAATGGCATTTAGAAGTATTGATACTGAAGAGTTTGATGTATTGCTTTAGAGTTCAATTCCTTCACAACAACTTTAAGAGATTATATAATATTATTGCCATTTGAAGGGCACCAGACTTGGGAATTCCCAGTGAGGAATCCATGAATATCCTTACCTTCTCTGTATTTTATAGTCCTAGAGAACTGCCCAGACTACTGAGAATTTAAGTGGTTCACCCAAATTTACATTGCCAATACATATTAGAGCTGGTCTCTGTTTTACTGTTGAGGAAAATCAAGGCCCAGGAAATTTCAGTGACTGCAGCCCCCACCTGCCCAGTAAGTGGAAGAGTGAGACCTAAAACCTCAAGTCCAGTGTTTTTTATACTATCTATGAATGGTTTTTAGTAATTTCATTTTAATTGAAAACATGTCACCTACTATCTCTGAGCCTCAGTTTCCTTATCTGTAAAATGGGATAATAGTATCATGGAATTGTGATGAGGATCAAATGACATTAATTATGTAAAACTCTTTGTAAACCTTCAGTTGCTATATATAAGCTAATTAATTGCAATAACAATACTACTTTTAGTCTCTTGAGGTTTGCTAAGAGCTTTACATCATCATAATTAGTTTGTGAGGCAGTTGTTATAATTATCCCTATTTTACAAATAAACTGAGGCTCAGAGAAAGTGCATGACATGACAGGATCACACAGTTTATAAAAGGCAGAGATGGGATTTAAATCTAGGTATGCCTGGCTTCAGGTCCAGCATTGTACCTTTCATAATTAATAAACATCTCCAGAATAACTAAGATGGTAAGAAGTTTCAAAAAATTTTTTGTCTCAGGAAGATTAGTTGAAGGAACTAGGTAGGACTAGTTAGCCTAGGCAGAAACAACACAACAGTTTACATCAAATAAAGACTGGAAGTGAAAAGGAATTAAACTTGTTTGCTTGTGTCCAGTGGGTGGGACTAAGATCAACTGGTAAGATTGTAATTTCAGCTCAACGTAAGTAAGAGCTTCCTATCAATTCAAATTCTCCAAAATTGTAATGGATTGCTATGGGAGGCTGTGGGTTCCTCATTGCTGGCAATGATTCAAGCAAGAAACTGATGGAGCAACTTGTTGAATGGGGTAATTGAGGAAGGGGTTCCTGATTTGGGTAAGGGTTTGTCTTCAAAGAGCCATGTAATAGCATGTTGTATTCATTAATCAGACATTTTATTAATTGCTTACTATGTACTGGTACTCTGTTCAGTTCTAGAAACTTAGATATAAAGAATGAAATAATCAAAAGTTTATCTTTTAATGGAATAAAGTGTGTTTATTTGTCATTACTCCCACATAACAATTCAGAACAATCCTTGTGAAGTTGTTATTGTGGTTTAGTTAAATGTGTAATTTAGGGGTATCTTATTTGAATTAAAAGTTGGAAGGGGTGTCTTAAGAGATTTTCTTATCTTTCACTTCAGAACTAATAGTATGAAAACTTTTCAATATAATTTCTACTGAACTGTCTGGCTGATAATAAAACATTACTGGAAATGTGGAAGTTGAGGTTCTCTAGACAATGTCTGTTCAACCACATTTAAAGTCATTGTTGGCACTGGAATTTATTAAGTATCTATTCTTACAAATGATACATGATATATTTCCAGATTCCTTTTTGAATCTTGTCATTATGGCAGAATCACTGAACACCAGAACTCACCATCTCTGGATCACTTTTTCTCACTTTTGTCTAAACACTGATTCATCTCGTGGAGTTTTCACTTTTTAGTTGACTATTTATGATCCTGTAGACTTCAATCTGTTGATGGATAGTATAGCTGATGAAATTTGGGTCTGGCAACAATTGGCATCAAATGAGGAATTTGAGATCTGGCACCAAATGATGAGGTTCAGGACCTAACAATGGAGTTCAGTAGCAGTTCACATGTGAACAATTTAGAAGGGCTTTCTTCTTGCCAAAAGGTAGTTTTTCTTAGGAGAAGAGATTACAGTCAAAATGAAGAGGTAAAATAGACACCAGGAATGGTAAATATGAAATAGATTTGGGGGAGCATATAGTTAGCAAGTTAGAAAGTAAATAATGGGAAAGACAAGGTGCCAGTGGAATTCACAATTAACCAGGACAATGGGAATATGTCATGAGAGGATAAACCACTGACTGGCAGGCTAAATCTTAGAAGGGATTTAGCACCCTTAAAGAATTAATTAGCTATAACAAGGAGAAAGATACCATGAAGCATGGGGGAAGAGTGGAGGAAGGAGAAAGACACCATGATGGGATGGGAAGAAAGCTACTATGAGGCAGAGTGAGTGGCAGCTAAGCCAAAAGGGATTCATCAAAGATGGCATGAACCATAGGCAGATTTGTAGGGGAAATTTAACTTCAGGAGTTTGACATCATAACTTAAATACTGTAACATGGGATTACCCACAGGTGTGGGGCTGTAAGACTGAGCTGATCCCCATTAGTCTTCTTTCCTGCTTGCCTCAAAGAGTAATCTTATCAGTACTTCAGCCTTTCTTTGCCAACCCCACCTTGTTACCCAGGACTTCATCATAGCTAATATTCATTATCCTTGATGAGCCTAATGTCACTATGAATAATAGAATGTCTATGATACATCAGTCAAAACTCCTCCCTTTCTCTGGAGTTTTTCATTTGTAATATGGTCCCACAGCAAGGCTCTGCTTGTTGAAGCCATTCTCCCCAAGTTTACCAAGATGTCTTCACTAATAGATCTAATGATCTTTTCTCAGTTCTCAACCTACTTGTCCCATTAGAACTTTGACCTTTAAGAATACTCTATCCTAAATATATAGAGAACTGTCTCATATTTATAAGAATTCAAGCCATTCTCCAATCGATAAATAGTCAAAGGATATGAACAGACAATTTTCAGAGGATTAAATTAAAACTATTTGTAGTCATATGAAAAAGTGCTCCAAATCACTATTGATCAGAGAAATGCAAATTAAGACAATTCTGAGGTACCACTACACACCTGTCAGATTGGCTAAAATGACAGGAAAAGATAATGACGAATGTTGGAGGGGATGTGGGAAGGCTGGGGCACTGATACACTGTTGGTGGAACTGTGAATGGATCCAGCCATTCTGGAGAGCAATTTGGAACTATGCTCAAAAAGTTATCAAACTGTGCATACCCTTTGACCCAGCAGCATTTCTATTGGGCTTATATCCCAAAGAAATCATAAAAGAAGGAAAGGGCCCCACATGTGCAAGAATGTTTGTGGCAGCCCTTTTGTAGTGGCTAGAAAATGGAAACTGAATGGATGCCCATCAATTGGAGAATGGCTGAATAAATTATGGTATATGAATGTTATGGAATATTATTGTTCTGTAAGAAACGACCATCAGGATGATTTCAGAGAGGCCTGGAGAGACGTGCATGAACTGATGCTGAGTGAAGTGAGCAGAACCAGGAGATCATTATACACGGCAACAACAATACTATATGATGAACAATTCTGATGGACATGGCTCTCTTCAACAATGACTTGTTTCAAACCACTTCCAATTGTTCAGTGAAGAAAGCCATATACACCCAGAGAGAGGGATGTGAAATGTGGACCACAACATAACATTTTCATGCTCTCTATTGATGCTTGCTTGCATTGTGTTTCCTTTCTCTGATTTTTCTTTCTTGTAGATACGAATTTTCTTGCACAAAAATGTGTGGAAATATTTTGATTTGTCAAGTATTTTAACATAATTAACATGTAGTGGATATCCTGCCATCTAGGGGAGGGGTGGGGAGTAGGGGGGAAAAATTGTAACAGAAAGCTTTGTAAGGGTTAAAGTTGAAGAATAACCCATACATATGTTTTGCAAATAAAAAGTTTTAATTAAACAAAAAAGAATACTCTATCTTTCTTAACACTCACTCATCTCCTTATTTCTTTGACACTGATATATCTGGGATCTCTTTTACTTATTTTCTCAGTCTCTAAATTGGATAGGTAGAAAGAGATCTCAGATATATGTGTCACAGAAATAAAGGGATGAGTGAGTGTTGAGATGGATAGAGTACTCTTAAAGATCAAAAATTCTGATGGGGCAAGTGGTCTCCTTGGCTGTATCATACATCTCTTACCCTCTCAGGATAAGTCTCCCTGAAGAATTTTCTGAATTTTGCCTTGAATGTTATCTAGTTTTTCTCTTCTGTATACATTTCCAGTGGTTCATATATTATCTCTATCCAGATGACACTTAAACCAGTCTTATTCTCCTGTATCCCATCGCATATTATCAACTGCTTACTATCTGGATATCAACAGCAACTCAAAAATCAATATGTCTAAAACATTTCATTCTTTTCCTGCCTCAACTTTACACTTTTTCAAACATCCTTATTTCTGTTGAAGGTACCACCAATCTTCCAGTTACTCAAGTTCTAAACCTCAAAAATCATCCATGATTTTTCTCTTTTCCTCAACTCTTCCTTCCACATTGATTTCAGTCTCTTTCCCCTTGCCAATCCAGAGTCCACACTGTTGTCAAAAGAATTTTTACTAAGGCATAGCTCTAACCATTTCACTCTCTGGCTTAAAATCTTTCAGTGGCTACCCACTTCTAGGATCATATACAGTTCCTCAGTTTGACATTGAAGGTCTTTTACCATCTGGCTCCAGTCTATCTCTCCAGCCTCATTTCATACTACTCCCATTCATTAATTTTACAGTCTAGTCATACTAGAGTAGTAGTTCTTCCCCACACAAATCATTTTATCTCTAGCCTCTGTGCATTTCTATAGACACTTGGCTAAGTTTAGAATGCACTCTCACCTCATCTCTGCTTCTCACAATCTTTATATTTTTTTAAAAGCTCAATGCAGATGTCACATTCAGATCATGATTTTTCTCTCCTTAAATTATCTTGTGTTATTTTATTCTTTGCACAAGTAGAATGTAAGACCTTCCAACACTCCTTGTAGGCCTATATCTCCAAAGAGATCAAAGAAAGAGGAAAGGATCCAAACATTAGAGAACCTTTTTTTGTAGTGATAAAGAAATGGAAATGAAAGCAGTTTCTATCCATTGGGGAATGGCTAAACAAAGTATAGTATAAGAATGTAACGGAATATTATTGAATTATAAGAAATTGTGCTGAAAGAAAGAAAGAAAGAAAGAAAGAAAAAGAAAGAAAGAAAGAAAGAAAGAAAGAAAGAAAGAAAGAAAGAAATGAAGAATTGAAGAGGGCTGAGAACAGAGCTTTGGGAGACACCTATAGGAAAACTAAGAGAGAGCAATAAACCCAAAATGCTCAGGCAGAGAAAGTGACCAACAGATTTTACTGCAAAAAGGATGAAAATTGAGAAAAATTAGGTTTCAACTGACTCCTAAATTCAGGATTTTTCTTGCCTTGGGTAGATTGAGTTCCAAATATTTTGTAACTCTTCCTCTACCACCCTGCTCACATTTTTGGTTCTACTCATGTTCTTTCAGTTGGGACAAGTTTCCTCATTCTTATTTTTGATCTCTCTTAGTTAGACAATTCTGTATATCAGCCAAATAGGCTTATTGAATATTGGATCTGTTTTAGGAAATAATCAGGGAATTTCTTTGTGCTCGGGAAAGCATTGACCTGAAAATCAGGAGAACAAGATATCAGTTCTGAATCTGATAACAAAATCATTATGTGATGATGGACAATTCACTTGATTTCTCTGTGCCTCAGTTTCCTCATCTGCAAAATTAGAATTAACTTAGCTTTCTGCTAGTTCTGGTAGAGTTAGAAGCCCAAAATGAAGTGTGATGGAATTTGGGATAAAAAAGCATGAAAAAAGAGGCTGGGGATGGGGGTGGATACAGGATTTGAAGGACTAGGAAGAAAAGACCCGCCTCTCTCTCTCTCTCTCTCTCTCTCTCTCTCTCTCTCTCTCTCTCTCTCTCTCTCTCTCTCTCTCTC
>JAJPUD010001756.1:139092-169852 GCA_023553655.1 Myrmecobius fasciatus
CTCTCTCTCTCTCTCTCTCTCTCTCTCTCTCTCTCTCTCTCTCTCTCACATCTTAAGGACTGGAGAACGGAAAAGTTAAAAACATAATTTTCTTCAACAAGTTTTCAAGGGGACCTAGGCAAAGCAGAAGGAATGGGTTTTGCAAAGTTGTGGCTTAGTCCAAGCTAAGAGAGATTGGCAAATGGGGAAAAGGAAGAGGAAGAATGGAGAGCTGGGCCACAAGGATCCTTAGATTAGGGAGGAGCAAATACACCCCGAGGGCAGAGATGACAGTTCCCTCTGAAGTCCCGGGTCTCTTCGAAACCGGCAAAGGGTGAAGGGGTGAGATTGATGTGGTGAGATTTTTTGTGATGAGACTTGGGAAAAAAAAAAAACACAACCCTCCAACTTCAAACCACCCACTTATGTTTTTCTCTAACGATGGTCCCATGCAAAGAGCTGAGGGTCCCTAAAAGCCCCATGCTTTAGTTTCCTTACTCCTACCCTTTTCTCAAATACCCCACTTTGTGGTTTGGCTTTGAGTTCCCTCCTAAGTTTCGAAGACCAACACGTGATTTCCATGAAGCGGTCCCCCCAGACTAAATGCCCGTGAGTTCGTGGTGGTGGGGGTGGTGGTAAGGAGGGACCCTATCAGTGGGACCTAAGGATGGGGAATCTTGGTGGGGCTGGGCACTAAACAGGACAGAGTAAGGAAGTGAATTAGGATGTAGATGCGGCGGAGAAGTGCTGGTTCCCTAGGGATCAGAACACAGGATCAGAATTTGGGGAAGGGGTTGTAATCAAGGGCGAAACGGGGTCAGGGGCTGGGCAGGGGGTGGGGAAGAGCGAAAGAGAGAACGAGCTGCAGCGGAAGGAAGAGAGAGTGAGAGTGAGATCGGATAGCCGGAGGGGGAGGATAAGATGTGCCTCCAACCTAGTCTGGGAAGGGAGTGAGGGAGGGAAACTCGGGACCGAGGAGGGCCAGGTGCATTGGCACGAAGGATGCCCAGGGCCGGAGAATCCCCGTAAGCCGGGAAGGGGCGCGGCGGGACTGGCAGGCTGCTCCTCCCCCGGAGGCTGGGCTGCGCTGTCCTGCCGGGGGCGGGTCGGGGGCAGCGGAGCTCCCGGCATGTCGCAAGGGCTCTCAACCACCGGCAGCGTCCTGCAGAGAAGCGTCTCTGCCCGCGGGAACCAGCAACAACCGCAGGTAGCCAGGAGAGATGGAACCCGGGGGCTAGCTGGGCAGGTGGGAGGGTGAGGGAAGGAACTGGGAGAACTGCGCGACCGAGGCAGTTCCTTGGGCTGCTGTGTTCGGGGAGGGAGTGGGCGGAGGTCGGGGAAGTGGCGGAAAGTGCTGGGGACTGGGTAAGAGGCACTGGCTTGGGGCAGCAAGCATGGGGGTTGACGGTGTAGGGCACACAGCAATGACTGGGCTCGTACCCAGCAGGCGAGGAGTTCTGGGGGCTTCAAGGATCAGGGGCTAGACTGCCACTTGAGCTGTCACTTTATTCCCGGAGCACGGGCACCAGAGCCCCCTGGTCTGGCTGGAAAGAGTCCTGCCTGTCTCTGCCTTCCTTCGCACGTGGGAACTCAGCTCCGGGCGCCGCGCTGCGGCCAGTCAAGGCCCTTCCTTTTCCCAAGGCGGTGTGGGTCCCTGCCTTCCTAGCCATCTGCACCTGTGGCTCCTTTAATCCGGCACTTTCAGGATTGGAAGGGGAGGAATAGGATGAGGAATGGGAGGCTGGGATGAAGGGTTCCGCCCCCCCATTCCTTCTTCCTTTCTAGTCCTAGCTTCAGGAGAGGAGGGTTAGACCTAATGCTGGGGGAGAGTGGAAGCATTCTGCATATTGGAGAAAGTAAGAGCCTCAAGCCATCTTAGAAATCAGGTAGTTCAACACCACTCAGTACAGGTAAGGATGTGACTTCCCAATACAATTTCTGGAAGAATCTCAACTAGAATCTAGATTTCTTGTAGTTTAGCCCAGTACTTCTTCATGTCCTTACCAAACCCAGCAGAAGGCTTTACATGAAACACCAAATCAACTAGGTCAGCTAACTAGTTCTGGGCAAGTCACTTAACCCCCATCTGCCTCAGTTACCTTATCTGTAAAATGGGCATAATAATAGCAGCTATCTCACAAGATTGTTGTGAGATATTTGTAAAGTACTTTGCAAAATTTAAATTGCTTTAAAGGCTAACTATTAGCTAACTCTCAGACATCCCCACTCTGTGGTCCAGGTAAGTCCCTGGATCCTCTGTACACACACATCTGTTTATTTGTCTACTTTCATGGGAAGTAGCATGGTGCACTAAAAAAAGATCACTAGAAATCTGAGCTCCAATTCAGTTTCTGAAGGAAATTATGGAGAAGTACACCTGTTTAAGTATTTTGAATCCAGGTCCAGTGCTCGCTTTCACCTCAGCTATTTATAGATCCCCAAAGAGCATAGCAGTTCAGTAAGAACCTGGAGTATACTGAGCTCTGAATAAGAAAATAGCATAATAGACCTCGAGGTAGAAGGGACCTCTAATTGTCTCCTCCTTTTACAAGTAAAACAGTTGAGGCTTATTAAGTAATAATTTAAATTAAATATCTTTCCCATCAACACAGGTAGTAATGTAATAAGCATAGGGGTTTGGGGAGTAGGACTCCCAAGCCAATCCTCTTTTCATATACCTTATTGGCCAGTATACATGCAACCAACATTTATTAAACCCTTTGATCCAGTTACCACTGACCTATATTTGATGTGAAAATTGGGCATTAACTAAACAACTGCAACAACAACAATTGAACTGGCTGTTCGCATCTTGTTTTAATGTTTCCATATTTATCTGTCTTTCCTTGTGTTTCTGGAAAATGTGACAACTCAAGAAGACAAGTTCAGGGAACTGCCTTACCATTCTGTAACATTCTACACATGCTGGTGTATCTGTATATATTCCTAAAGTGCAGGTTTAGAATTTCTTTGTATTCTTATAGCTTTGCACACAATACCGGAATAATTATTTGCTTGATAAATTATTTTATTTTATTTTGAGAATTAAGTGACTTGCCTAGGGTCACACAGCTAGTATCTGAGGACAAGTTTAAACTTAGGTGCTCCTGACTCCAGGGCCAGTGCTTTACCTCCTGCACTACTTAGCCACCCTTTAATAAATGATTTTAGAGTGATAGTGATTATGGTGAGCAAGCTGATATGAGTGGGTATGCAGCATGGTGTAGACTTTTTTGTTGTTCATAGCATTGATTTCATTGGTTTAGAAACCTCTAGGGGGAGGAATTTCTTTCTACTAGTGCACTCTTAGAGAGCTGTCTGGGGGAACTAATATCTGGGGGGAGAAGTTGGATGACTTGTCCATGACCACATAGTCAGAGGAAAAATTTGAACCTTGACTCACAAAATCTGGAGTAAATACTTGGGTTGTGTGGGGAGAATATTGCAAAATCTTGCTTCAGCCCTTTGTTAGATCAGTTATTTTCCTCTGGGTGTGTGTGCATGTATTGAAGTGGATAGAGTGCTAAGCAATGGGTCAAGAAGTCCTAGATTTAAATCCCACTTAAAATCTATAAGACCTCAAGCAAGACATTTACATTCTGTTCCCCAGAGAGGGGTTTCTTAAATTTTTTCCACTTATAACCCCTTTTCACCAGAGAAATTTTTATGTGACTCCTGATTTGTGGATATATAATAGGTATCTATATCAAACATTTACTGATAATAAATCATACAGAAATTTCTTTTAAAACAATTTTTGGTATAAATATAATTTTGCCATTAAAGATGAAAGCAAATTGGCATACTAGTGAGATGGATGTGCTTGATTATTTTTACTTAAAGAATTAAATTTTGGTAGAATATTTGATGCTTTTTATTATTGCTAATTTTTTCATTCCCCCACATTCAATTATGATACCATATGGGGTCTCAACCTATAGATTAAGAAACTTTGCCATAGAGAACTCCCAGTAATTACCAACTAAGTTATAGATCTTTGTTATAGGTAGTGTTAGTTCCCATGCTCAGAACTGAGAAGGCTGACAAAATCTACTAGCCTTCCATTATTCTTATTATGGGTGAATGTGTATATGTTGGATTCCATGATCCTACCGCAATTAGATGGTAATTTCTTAAGGGGGAGACCATAACTTCTCTTTCTTCAGTATCTTTGCTCAGTCATTATTTTACTAGGTTCTGTTTTTGACCCAGGCTTGTGAGATTTCTGTTTCAACTTGACTATTCAGCATTTCACATTGATTGGCTTAAAGTGTTTGTGCTATGATAAGCTTTGAGATATTTGATTGACTCATAGTTTGGCACCACCAAAGAGCTTCAAGATGTATCTGGAATTAAATTTGTGGTTTAGTCAGCTATCTTGGAGTGAAAGGGTTGATTATTAAGGATTTCAAACAGCACATCTTAGATTATAAAAATCATAGATTTTTGATGAATTTAATGGAATTTAACATGTCAATATAAGTTCCAAGAAAGTGCAAGGCTCATGGAATGACTAATAAAACTCACATTTGTGTTATAAGAAAGTGCAAGGCTCATGGAATGAATAATAAAACTCACATTTGTGTATTTCATAATATTCAGAAGCATTTGGATATTTTTCTTATGTGCTATTATGTTAGAATCTATCCAAAAATAAGCTATATAAAGTCCTTCCCTTCTGGGAGTTTAAAATCTTAATCAGGACTTCTTAAACTTTTCTCACTCCTGACCCAGACTCACAGTTTAAGAAGCTTTGATCTAAGCCAAACACCACCACCAGCAACAAATGTTATATGCACATATCAATTCAATACATTTTAATTCAACAAGTGTTTATTAATCACTATAGTATATAAAAGATCCTGTCTACACATCGAAAATATAGATACAAAATAAAAAACATTACCTGCCCTCAAGGAGCTTACAATTGGTTTTTTTTTTTTTTTTTTTTTGAGGGGGAGGAATGAAGTTGTACAATATTTTCAAAGATAAAGAAACGCTAAATAACTTGAAGAGGGAAAGAATACTGACAACTATAGGGATCAAGAGTGGCCTCCTACATAGTTTAAACCTTCGTTGAGCTTTGAAAGAAGCTAAGGATTTTAAGTTTGAAGAAAAACAAGAAGAAAATTGAATAGGGAGAGAATTCTAGGCATGGAGATAGTGAAATGTCTTGTGCAAGATAAAGCTATGATTCCAGAGTATGTGAATGCGAATAAGTTACAAGAACATTGGAAACGGGTAGCTTATGAAGGACTTTGAAAGCCAAACAGAAGATTTTATATTCCATCCTAGAGATGATAGGAAGCCATTGGAGTGTATTGAATTGGGACTGGGGTAGGGATGGGAGTGATTTGACAAGGTCAGACCTATACTTTAGAAAGATCATTTTGACAGCTTAGTGAAGGATAGAATAGTTGCCAAATAATTGGAGCAGGAAAATTTTTTCCAAAAAAGGAAGAGAATAGTATGTAAACTAGTGCCAGTTGTCTTGACACAATTTCCTGGGAAAATTCTAGAATATGTCATTAAGGAGATGATTAGTGATTATCTGGAAAAGAATTACAAAAAAAAAATGACTTTATCAAGAACAGATTATGCTAGATCAATCTATTTCTTTCTTTCTTTTTTTCCATCCAGAGTTACTAAACTGATAGATAAGGAAAATGTTGCAGCTATAATTTATTCAGATTTTGTCAAAACATTTGACAAAGTAGCACATGTCATTTTTATGGAAAAGATATAGAGATATCATAGAACATTAGATAAACTGTTGGACTCAGAGAATAGATTTTAATGGCACAGTGTCATTCTAGAAGGGGATCTACAATGGAGACCTCCCATAGGTCAGTCATGGCCCTATGCTGTTAAACATTTTTATCAATGGTTTGGGTAAAAGTGTAGATAGTATACTTATCAAAATTAGAGATGACATGAAACTGAGAGGGTTAGCTAACATGCTGGATAATAGCATCAGATTCCCAAAGTATCTTGAGAAACCAGAGCATTGGGTTGGATCTAATAAGTGAAATCCAGTAGGGATAAACACAAAGTCTTCCATTTGGGGTCAAAAATTATCACTGCAAGTACAAAATAGATGAGGCATAGTGGCTTATCTGAAAAAGATCTGTGTGTTTTAGTGGACCTCAAGCCCAGTATGAGTCAGCAGTAGGATGTGATAGCCAAAAAACTCTGATAAGATCTTGGGTTGTTTGAGAAGCCTACTTTCCAGGAATAATGAGGTGATAATCCTACTGTGTCCTACCATGGGCAGACTAGAACTCAAATATTTTGTTCAGTCTTTCCGAGTATAGTTTGGGAAGAATGCTGATAATCTGAAGACTAATGAGCAGGGGAATTACATCCAAAGAACTTAAAAATATTTATATTTATTACAAAGATTAATGGATAGTTAAGCTGCTTAGAAGGGGGCAGATGAATACTTATGGGAAAGATACATTGGAAGGCATTATTACCACTCCTGTAATTCACCTGCTCATTTTCTTCCTTAGAGCCCTGAGGATGATGACCGAAAGGTCCGTAGGAGGGAAAAAAACAGAGTTGCTGCTCAGAGAAGTCGGAAGAAGCAGACCCAAAAAGCTGATAAACTTCATGAGGTGAGTATGTGAGTATGGCTATGGACAGTAGAAGGTATATATAGAATGTTTAGCTCTTAAGCAAGATTTTGCCACCATCTTCACAAAGCTCTTAATAAAAAGGAATTATTGTTATTATTATTATTTTTATTATCAAGGACATAGTTTATCCTTAATATCAATTAGTCAATAATCACAGACATTTATTCATTGTGTGCATGGTCATTAAGTTAATGTACAATAGCTAATATTTTTTCAAGGTATCAGTCCATTGGATATGTAATCATACTGGACAGTTTTATTCATCAAACTGAAGAAACTAAAATTTAACTAATTTAATATTTAAAAAAAACCAACTAAACTTTACTTTAAAAATGTAAACAAAAAATGAAACTTGAAATTCCAATTTGGCATTTTTTTTTTTTGAGACATTAGGATGTACCTATGCGCACTCACCATACTCTCTTCTTGCCTACCTAGCTCAATCTACTACACGGAATTCCTTCTTCTCTTTAAAGTCATTTAGCAACTACTATGGCCATAATGAAAGCAAAATGATGGGGTGAATAGAATGTTGGCCTTGGAGTCAGGAAGGCCAGATTTAAATCCAGCCTCTAACACATAATTACCTTTAAGGACTAGGCAAGTTGGTGTCCAAGAGGAAATTTTTCCATTGACATTCCTTCATACCATTGAAATTATAGGCCTGAACAACATTTTCCATTCATTGTGCTAGCTTTAGGGAGAGATACATGGAAGTAAATAAGTCACACTATTCCCATTATACAAAGAGTTTGCAATCTAACATAGGTTGGATCCATGATGTTTCTGACCCAATATTTTCCTGTGTTATCTTGGCTGAAGAGTAGCTATGTGGCCCAATGGATAGAGCACTGGAGTCAGGAAGACTCATCTTCATGAATTCAACTCTGGCCTCAGACACTTAATAGCTGTGTGACTCTGGGCAAGTCCCTTAAACCTATTTACTTTAGTTTTCTCATCTATAAAATGAGCTGGAGAAGAAAATGGCAAACTATTCTACTATCTTTGCCAAGAAAACTCAAAATGGGTCACAAAATGTTAGATAAGACTGAAACTACTAAACAATCACAAGAACAAAGAACTTATGAGCACAGTTCCTTGACCTAGAGACATGGAAATGTCCAAAGAAGACAGTTCGGGATGGATTTATACATCCTGAGGAAAATGGGAGGATGACTGACTATCCTCCAAAGCATGAATAGAGGGGGATGATATTTTGTTCATCACTGTATCCTTTTTTCCCCTGAATCAGGTACTCTTTGGGAGAGGGAGACTTGGGGTCTAGCTACATAATCCTGGGCAAGTCACTTAATCCCTGTTTGCCTCAGTTTTCCCATACTGTAAAGTAAATAATAGCACCTACCTCCCAGAGTTGTAATAATCAAATGAGATAATAATTGTAAAATGTCTGACATGGCAAGCACTATATAAATGTTAGCTATTATTATTATTAATATCAAATCCAATAGAAAAAATCCAATTTTTTTCAATTCTTATTCTCCTTTACTTTTTCACAACATTTTATGAAGATAATTAACAATAGAGAGATAGGGGGAGATTCTGCCCTCTCGTCTTGCTTCTGAGTTCTCTGCCAAGAACGATCTTTGAACTGGAAAGGACATAACAAAAGTTGCAATTAGAGAGCTGATATTCAAGCTAATTTGTCTGTAGTCACAGAGCACATAACTATCCTTGGGGATCTCAGATCACTGGGTTCTGATGAGCTGAATCCTAAAGAAACAGTAAATGCAGTAGTTGAGATAGAAAAAAAAATGCTGATAACAAAGATCACGGGGGAAAGATCTGGAGCTGAGGGGATCTAAGAGGATATCTGGTTCAACCCGTCCATTTTACAAATGAAGAAACTGAGGCCTAAAAAGGTTCAGTGACTACCTGATACAGGTAATATCAGAGATAGGATTGCAATTTTTTCCTGTTTTGAATTTCCAGGTTTATTAGATTTTTCTTAAATCTTGTTGAAAGTTAATTGAATCTCATCCTGGAAATATAGCGATCTATTTGTAAAATAAGAGACACCAAAATGTAAAGAATTTCTTTGTCATTAAGTCTAAGATGGCCCAAAAGACAATATTATCTTATTTACTTTCTTCATCAGTCAAAACTACAGGTCATTGTGAAATGTGCATCATTAGATTTTATATGTGGAACTGCTTTTTAACCCAAATCCTCTGACTTCACAGTCAGTACTCTTTCTGGTATATAAAAGGACTGGGAAAAGGCACATATTCTGGTGTGTGTGTGTGTGTGTGTGTGTGTGTGTGTTTTAAGGGAGGAGAATGAAGGCTACAAACTATAAGCCAGTGAGTTTCACTTTGATTCCTAGCAAAATTTTGAATATAATTATTAAAGGGATGATTAATGGATATCTAAAAGCAGAAGCAGTGATAACAAACAGGGTGTCTTCCTTTTGGGGCAGGATTAGACTTGGTTGATCAGGGAAATGTAAATTTCTAGAGTTTAACCAAATATTTGACCAAGACTCTCTTGGTATTCTGGTGAACTAGTTGGAAAGAGATGAATTAAACAATATTACAGTTAAGGATATTCTGAATTGGCAGAACATATGGAACCAAACAGTAGTCATTAATGTTCATTAGCAGCTTGGAAGTTATTGCTGGCCCTCTTCTGTTTAATGTTCCTATCAATGACCATGAGATACAGTACTGTAGGGGGCAAGGAATGGTGAGTGTGTCTTGAGGCTAGAGTTCAAATCTTGTCTCTGACACATATTTCTGTCTGACCTTGGATAGGTCATTTAATTTCTTAATGGTCTAGGCCAGAGATGTTGAGTGGCTCACTAGGCTGCATCTAACCCCACAACAGTCTTGTGTGACAGAATCAGATTAAAATATAATTGGGCAGTACATAACAATATAAATAAACAATAGAACATGGATAATATTAATATGTAGTTTTCTAAACCAATATATTGCCCACAGGGATGCTTTAGGTAAAGATGAATGATTCCCAATTTCTGTTTGGGCTTGTCAATGCTAATCTAGGCAATTTTATAAGACTTTAGTTGCAAAGAATGTATCAAATTACTCTGGTAAAGGGAGTGTTCTAACTCTGATAACATTAAATTTATTAGAGAGAAATATACATTCTTACATTTTGGTTAAAAAAATAACTTCTAAAGTCACAAAATGAGGAGGTATGGTTAGGGAGCAGTTGGAAAAATATATTGGGGTTTTAATGGACTGCAAGGTCTTCTGATTTTGTCTATTTTAAGACCCCTCTCCTTGAAATTCCCAAGGCCCCATTCTATTTGGACCTTCTTATACAATTCTTTTCATACTTAGAGGTCTTTGAGCTTTTCTTTTATCCTTCACATTAGATTATAAGCTTTTTTAGGGACACAGTTTGTCTTATTCTAATTGTTACTGAAATTGTGGGGTATGATGGACAGAGCTGGACTGAAATTCAGGTAGGTTCAGATCCTATCTTTGGCATGTACTCAACATGTACAAGTCTCTTAACCTCTCTGACAGTCAATATCTTCTTTAAAATAGTGATGATAATGATGATAACCTATACCTCACTGGGTTGTTGTGAGTTAAATAAGTTAATGTATATAAAAGACTAAAGCAAAATATAAATAACATTTATTCAGATATTTGAATTCCCATTACTTAACCTGTTACCTTGCATATAGTAGATATTAAATAAATGTTTGCAAATTTAATAAAAAAATTTTGTAGTCACTTGATCGTATGGGATAGTGGAAAAAACATCCCATAAAGATGAGTGGATACAAAGATTTTGTGCTATCTAAGAATGGTTGTCAAGGTTATGTCTAGAAAGGATCTGTTGTAATTTTTATCTTAAGAAATCCCTATTTCATTATCATTGTGGGGACAAACCAATGGACAGCTTAGTTTCCCTTCTCACTTTTAATAGTCCCTTGATTATTTCTTTTTACTGATCTGGAGTACATATCTCAAGAATTTGCTATAGCGGTTTCAAGCCAATGGAATAGTTTCTCATAAAGTCTGTGAAGTAATTCTACAAGGGTAGCCTAAAGAATAGCCTTGGAGATGATGTTATTTTTAAAGACTCTTGGATAGGTAGGTATTCTGCCCTCCGCCCTCACACTACCTTATTCAAGCCCAAACACTTGCTAAGTGGCCCCTGAAATTCTTTTAACCAGGGTCCAAAGCCTTTCTCATTCCACAATGATGGGGGTGGGGAAGGAGGTAGAAAAGCATGTTGGGGACATCCCAAGGCAAACTTCATCCTACTATCTGAGTCTATGGGGGTTGTGAGGGAAGGGCTGGGCTTTTTTTTCTTTTCTTTTTTTTTTAAAGCATAAAATTTACCATGACCTTCTGTGGGGCAAAAACTCCCAGAGCAGATCTTTCAGGGTTTCTCCAGAATTATATTAGGGGAAGCTCTTTCCCAGCCTTTACATAGTTCTGTAAATTTCCACAGAAGGATTTTGTGAAGCCCCTTGCTTTCTTCCTTACTTATGTGCATTTAGCAAACAGAATTCTCAGCTTTGGGTTACTGTAGTTCTACAGCTAACAGGAATTAGGAGCAATCAATAAACATGTAGTAACTGTTACATAACAGCCATTCTGAAAAGATAAGAAAAAGTAGCTCCTGTCCTCAAGGCTCCATGTAGAAGATAGTGTTAAAGTTTAAAGGACCCATCCCCATCTCTACACACAACACTGGGCTTCAGGGGAACTAAGCCACTTAAATAGACTTAGGACCTTTTCCTGAGGGGCTACCAGTGTAAGTCAGCTACATAGACTCGTACAAAGCAACACAAAAAGTCGTTGAAAATCAGTATGTAGTGAATATATTAGAAAAGATGAACTTTATAAGATTACACACAAGTGCTTTTATGGAACAATGAGAGAAGAGTGTTGTTTAGTTAGGGCCAGAGTGGAAAAACTTATTCCTCTTCTATTTTTCTGTCTCTCTTACTCTGTGCATGTATGTGCTTACTCACTGGCAAATTTGAACTCAGTTCTTCATTCCAGGTCCAGCATTCTATCTATTGATCCTCTTAATAAATATTATCTTATAGAAACCAGTAAGATGGGTGTCATTAGTTATACCCATTATACAGTTGAGGAAACTGAGGCAGGCAGCTATGAAGTGACTTGTCCATGGTCACACAGCATGTAATTGAGGTGGATTTGAATTCAAATTGTCCTGACTCCTGGCTGATTACTCTAGTTATTGTACTATTCCCCCTGCCTCAAGCCTTGCTCCATCTTTTTTTTTTTTAATCTAGACTTCTTAAAAATAGAATTTTATTTTTCCAAATACATGCAAAAATAGATTTCAACATTTGCCTTGGCAAAATTTCTCTCCTTCTCTTCCCCCCCTCTCCTGTCCAAGAAAGCAGACAATCTGATATAGGTTAAACTTGTAACCTTGCTCCATATTGCTCATGACTTTTAGTATACAGTATTTGGATTTGATCACTAGATGAATGAGAAACTTCAACTTCTTTGTAATACAGGCAGCATGCCAGTTTTTCACAGTCCCACTATCAGAACTTCTTCCATCTGTATCCTTCATGATTGAACTGTTGAAATTCAGCTCTCTCTGTTGGTGTGCCCTTGTTTCTGTCCCATGGTGATGGAAGAATGGATGATGTTGAGTCTTCATTTCTGACTGTCCTTGGGAAGCAAAAAACCGAGTTTTTTCCTCATAGGGAAAATATAATAAGGTGGGAAAAGTGGGCTTGGAGTTACTTTCCTCATCTGCAAAATTGGGAAAGTCCTAGCACTTGTTTCACAAGCTTGTTTAGAATCAAGAGTTTTCTTTCTACAACTTGGAGTAATACATAAATACTTATTGTTATTCATTTGGCCTATCTCCATCAAATTGGTGTCACTGGTCAAAGAAAAGTTTGAATGGATCCTCCCTACTAGAGAAACAACCAACCAAACAGATATTTTTACTTGACCCATGGACAGTGAATTTAGCAGCAGCATGATGTGGTGGAAAGGTTTCAAGTATCGAGTTCATGAAACTCGAGTACAAGGAAACATTAAAAATGTTATTGGGAAATATTTAACAAAATAAATAAAAATACAATGTAACATAGATAATGTTTTTCTAAGTCAATATGTAGCCAGCAGTGATTCTTATGTATTATTTAGTGACCACCATTTCTATTTGAATTTGACATCATTAGTATCATGTATAGAACACTGGACTTGGAAATGGGAAGACCTGAATTCAAAACAGGACTCAAATAGGGAGAGAGACCCTCAAGTCCCTCCTGATTTTAAATCTAGGATCCTATCAGGAGCATTATCAGTGCTTGTACAAATGTGATGTCTCCCTCTTTTCTCTCTGTCTGTCCCTGCTATATCAATCACATCTCACTCCTAGTTTCCTCCTAGATAGGACCAGCCAGATGGTTCTGTTGGTTCTGCTGAATGCCTAGCTCATTTATAAGTGAACATGAAAGGAGGAATGATCATTTGAATGGCAACACATATTTCAGTTGTTACGATTTTATAATAGCAAGTTTTTGGATTCAGAAATGGGTGAAGGATAATTTTACAGTGAATCAGAACAACAGATTTGTTCATATAGAAAACAACTTGAGGTCTCAAGAGCTATCCAAATCATATCCTAGAGAAAGTAAGAGGCAGCCAGTCAGATCATAGTATGAGCTGGCATTAAAGCTAGGACTCTACTAGGACCTGGAAAGAAATTTAAGGAGCAATTAGTACCTAATGATTTTCTTTTTAAACAAATAACTACTGAAAATGTAGTCTCCCTGGCATTAAATTGTATGAATATTTTTAAGGCACTACAAAAAGTAAACAAGCAATTGTTAAGTACTTACTGTGTGCCAGACACTGTACTAAGCTTGGGAATACTAAGAAAGATATATAGATAAACTTCCTCCCTAGTGTACTCTTAGGTTTACTCCATCTAAACACTAGCTATGCACCATCCACCCTGCCAGCAAACCCTGCCAAGAATCCACCCTTAGGTGGTCCTCTTCTTTTTCACAGACAAGTTCCTAGATCAAAGTCATTTGTTACCTCTGAAACAAAGCTGTCTTTTGGGTTGCAAACTTGGAAGCCTAAAACCATAGTAATAGCATTGTGGCACACTAATGAACATTGACCATGGAGTCAGAGTCTATCACATCTAATACTGTCTGTATGGCCATGGATAAGACACTTACTTCTCTGAATCTCAGTTTCCTCTTCTGTAAAATGAGGCAGCTGGACCTCCTTGGACCCCTTGCAGGTGTATATTTCCACTTTATTGAAAGGGGAAAGTTAGGAAGAGTGGTGAGCTTATCAAGGAAAATGATAAATCCTATTTTGGACAGGTTGAGTTTGAGATGCCATTGGATCCTCCAGGTGGGAATGTTGAACATGTGGAGCTAGAACTCCAGAAAGAGATGAGAGCTGGATATGTAGATAAGGGAGTCACCTGCATAGAAATGATAATTGAATTCTTGGAAATTGATGAGATCACTGAGAGAAAGTATAGGGAAAGAAGAGAAAAGAGGAGGAAAAAGTGTACTTTGGGGTACACTCATGTACATGAAGAATGATTCTCCAAAGGACTGGGAAACAATAACAAAGTAACATCAGAAAAAAACTGAAAGAAGAGAGAGTATCCAGAAGAGGTGGTTAGCATAGAGGCTGGGAAAAAGCCATTGGATTTATCAATGAAGAGAAATGGTAATCTTGGGAGAAAACATTTTTCTGAAAAGGTGAGGTAGGAAATCAATTTGAGAAGGATTCCGAAGATAGTGAAGGAGAAAACTGAGAAAGAAGGAAGACCCAGAAGATGATAGTTTGAGGGGATGGTAGGAATTAAGTAAAGGTTTTTTTAAGGATGGTAAAGATGAGACTTAGTGGTTAGGGAAAGATTGAAAATTGAGGCACATGATGAAGAAGCTAAAGGGCACATGGAGATTGTGTTGGGTTTGTAGTCAAGAAGATCTGACCTTGATTTCTTCCTCAGACATTTAGCTGTGTGATCCTGATTCTCTAAATTCTCTAAGCTTTGGTTTCTTTATCTATAAATGTGGATAGTAAAAGTTTCCACCTTACAAGGTTGTTTTGATCATAAATGGTAAAAGATGTAAAGAACTTTGCAACATTTAACTCTGAGATCCTTCCTCATACCCATCAGATTGACAAAGTTGATTTAAAAAAAAAGGAAAATGACCAATATTGGATTGACTATGGGAAAATAGTTACTTTAATGCATTGTTAATGGAGCTATGGTCCAGCTACTGTGAAAAGTAATTAGGAATTATGTCTCCAAAGCTTTTAAACTGCATATATTCTTTGACTTGTTAATAAGTGTATATCTTAGTGAGATCAAAGTAAAAGGAAAAGGACCTATATGTACAAAAATATTTATAATTGCTGTTGTGCTGGCAAAGAATTGGAACTGAAGGAGTACCTATCAATTGAGGAATGAACAAGTTATGGTATATGAAATTTTATACTATAAAAAATGACAGAGGGAGTAGTTATATAAAAACCTGGGAAGACTTGTATGAACTGATACAAAGTAAAATGTACAGACCAGAAGAACAATTTATACAATAACAAAAATTTTATCAAATCATTCAAAAAACTTAAGAACTCTGATTAACACAGTGACCCATCACAGTTCTAAAAAACGCATATTGAGACATGCTCTCCACCTCCTAACAGAGCTGATGGATTCAGAGTGCAGATTAAAGCATTTTTTCTTTTGTCTTTCTTTTTGGAAGTGACGAATGTGGGAATTTATTTTGCCTGACTATACATGTTTGTAATGGGTTTTGCTTTTCTTGTCTTCTCAAATAATGGGGGAGGAGAATTTGTGAGGAAGAGAATTCAGAATTGAAAATAAAATTGAATAACAAAAAAGAATTTTGCAAACCTTGAAGTGATACATGAATACAAGCTATTATAATTATAATTATTATTATAAAAATCAAGTGCCTAAAAAAGACAAGAGAGAATGAGATCAAGAACATAAGTAGAGAGTTTGGCATTAGCAAGAATGTCCATCTTTTCATGAAAGACTGGGGCAAAGGAAAAGAGAACATGGAATATGCTGTGGAGAAAATTTAATACACAGAATGAGGGCACAGTAGCATGACTATCTGCAGTAATTACTAATATAAAGTTGGTAAGTTGACCCTACCCTTTCAATGTGCTAATATACCTTAGAACAACCTCTGAAGCTTATATTTCCTTCTGGACTTTAGCTACCTGGGTCTGTACTCATGGAATAAGAACCCAAGTGGCCACTTAGGATGTCAAAGCCTCTTGGGATAGATCGGTCTATCAAAGGATTTTAAGAGTCAAAAAAGTGAAAAAAGAAAAGAAAAGAAAAGACACGCTGTCACCGAATGTAAAGTAGTTATTTAAGGTACTTTTAATCTTCACTCATTTCATGTATTCACTTGGCATAGAAACTAGTCATGGTATCTTCTTCTCTGTCTTGCTGCCCTAGAAGATTGCCCTTGGTGAAGTTTTTTAGCATTGAAATATGACAGCCTACTATGTGCCAAGTACCTGGGGATATAAAAAAGGGTAAAAGTCAATTTCTGCTTTTAAGAAGCTAACAGTTTCTGATGGGGAGACTATGTGCCAACAATCATGTACAAACACAACATAGACAAAATAAATTGGAGATAATCAACAGAGGTAAGGCACTAAGCTTTAAGGGAAGTTGGAAAAGCTTCTTGTAGAAGAGGGATTTTAGCTGAGAATTGGTTTGATAACAGCCTCACCGAAATAAGCTCAGGAGTCTTCAGGATCAAAGGAACATCCCAATCCCCTACCTGGAATTCTACTGCCTTTTTGCCCAAGATTCAAGTGCATTTGGGAGAGAAGATTAGCTCTCCAACTGCAGGGCAGTAATTATATGTAGAATCCAGGTCCAAAGTACCCTTGAAATAATGGCAGAAACATTACATCAGCATGACGAATGACATAATGGAAAGAGAACTGAATTCAGGGATGGTGGTTCTAGTCCTGACTTTGCCACTAACTACTTGTGGGAAATTGATGTAGTTCCTTCACTACTGGGGATCTTCTGAGGTGAGTGACTGCCTCAAGGTCACACAGACAGTGTCACAAAAGTGCCATTCTCTTGTTCTTCCTTCTCTTTCCCCTTCAGCCAAAACCTCTGCAAAAATATTTTACTATCTCATCTCTCATTAAGTCAGTCCTGATTAATCTTTAGTAGTTTAAAATTGTATTAAGATTTTTGGGACACTGTGTATGCCAATGAATCTATGAGCTCATTGATGGTGCCTGCTTGTCCTGTGGCACTCTGGTCCATGTCCTCTCCCTAAGTTCACCACAGGGGAAACACCCATTGTTCCAGAGACTTTCCTTGATTTTTCATTACACTAAATGGAAATTAATAATCAGGCTATCTTTTGGTTACACCTTATTCTTGCCACATGATAAATCTTCTCTTTCTATCCTTGACATTTTTCAAAATTTATTTCATTATTTTTGGAAGGTTTAGAAAAGACTTGCAAAGTGAATCTTCACAGTGACCATCTGAATAGCTGATAAAAGCATCATCTCCCTTTTATACTCTTACTCACCCCACATATACAATCCCTTCACAAAATCTTGTCATTTCTCCTTTGCCAATGTGATTCATATATGTTCCCTTCCCTCAGCTCACATAGCTCCAACCTTGCTTCAGGCTCTCATCACTTTGGCACTGACAGATTAGGAGATTAAGGTTTAGAAATAGTGGCTTGCCTATGGTCACACAGTTAATATTACTAATAACAGTTTCCTAATTCCCATCTTTCTTTCCATTATACCATGTATTTTTTTGTTAGTCCTGAATAACCTGATCTGTCTCCTTTCTTAATCCCTGTCTCCCTAGCATAGTGTTTGAGAAGTGGATAGTCTTATTCTTTTCTTTGAAAGAATTTCCTAGCAATCACAAAATTGAAATATGATAATAGCCTCAAACTCAAATAGCCTCTGAGCTCTGGCAAAGAGATCAGAAGGTCAGTGGGATTGGATGGTATTAGATCTGATAGCTTTTTTAATACTAAGAAGACCAATGTCCTTTGCCTGTGACCAGGTAATTTCTTCTAAATATGAAAGTATGGCCTCATGGTGGTTGTTTTTATCTTCTCTGTTCCCTTTTGATACTCTCTTCCGCTCCAAGTCCTTCTTGATATTCCTGTGGTTTTCAAACAATTTAGGTCCCTTACCAGGAGGTTACATAGCAAAGAGAATACCACTTCTTGTTTACTTTTTTATTTCCTCTTTCTTGCTTTTAGCTCAAAGGCCCCTCCACAGGTTAGGAAGCCAAAGCTAGAACTTGAAGAGAAAGTAATCCTCAAGAAAAGCATAAATGTATGGCTTATTCTTTGCATTTGATGACAGATGGATGACTCTGAGCCCAGTGTGGTGGAGTAAGCCAAGAGGGAGGAGTCAGCCATCTTGGATGGGAGACAATAGAGAGGCAATGTATGTTTAGTCTGTCACCAACAGATGACTAATCTCAGCAATTCAATTAATTTCAGCAAGCATTGATTAAGCCCTTATTTCATGCAAGGAATTTGTATGACACTGTCTATAAAATGATATACTTCTTGCCCTTGCTCTCAAGCAGCTTACATTCTACTAGAAGAAATGTGATAGGAATACAAAATAGTATAAGTTGAAGTGTACTGTGATTGAGGGAGAAGAGACATCTACCCAAAGTGATGAAGACAAAATGGGAAATCAGTTTTGGTCCAGGGAGATGAAGACATTGTGGAGCAGGTGGAACCCAAGCTGAGCCTGAGGAAGAAAAGGATTTTGGAAGATTTTCTAGGCATGGAGTGTCCTGCAGGAATACACAGAGGCAGGATATATTACTGTTGTTGTGCTGGCAAAGAATTGGAACTGAAGGAGTACCTATCAATTGGGGAATGAACAAGTTATGGTATATGAAATTTTATACTATAAAAAATGACAGAGGGAGTAGTTATATAAAAACCTGGGAAGACTTGTATGAACTGATACAAAGTAAAATGTACAGACCAGAAGAACAATTTATACAAGTCCAGGGAACATCTATAATTCATTTTCAGCTGAAGAATTCTATGAATTATGCAGTAGTAAAATGGCTTTCTTGAGGGGCTGTGGGTGCCTCCTTCTTAGAGGTCTTCAAGCAGAGGTTTTAGAAACACTTAGGACTCTTGTTTTAGAAATTCTTTTCAGGTAGGAGTTAGGATAAATGACTATATAGGCTCCTTGCAATTTTCAAATTCTGTGATTTTATAATTCTGTTAATGGTAATATCAAATCTCTGGTAAGGTAAGAAGGTAAGAAGACGTTAAATACCAAACTGAGAATTTATCTATCCTTCAGGTAGTTAGAAGCTATGGGAGTTACTGAATATCTCCAAACATTAGCTTCACCATATTTAAAATGGAGATGATCATACTTTCACTATTGATCTCCCAGAGCTGCTGTGAGGACAACACCTTAGACTTAATTCAATATTGTAGTGGATCTTTGATCTCAGCCATGTGAGGACTCCTCCAGGGGTCAAATTAGAAGTCATTCATCTTCTTATCCTCTGCAATTCTTGTTCATTATCTTGGTTAATTCTTAAATTTAGACCTGGAAGTCTTCCTTTAGACAAGGTTCTCAATAACTTTTTTTTTGTATCATGGACCCTTTTTGTGGTTTAGTAAAACCTATGGACCCGCTATCAGAAAGTTTCCTTTTAAAGTTTTATTGAGGTGTTTTGTTTTTATGTTGCATCTATTTACAGATCATTCCTACTTTGTGAAAGGACTCATGCAACTAAGCAAAACAGTTAATTAAAAGTAATAATAAGGTGATCTCATTTGAACATGTGTGCAACATTTCATATCTGAAAGCCTTCCCCATCTCTACATAAAAAAATTAATAGAAGTCCATTTTCTCTTCCTTCTACTCCTCTGCGCCATTAAAAAAAACAAATTTCTTTATAACAGGTATGCATAGTCATGCAACATAAATTCCCTTAATGACTTTATACAAAAATATATACTCATTCTGGGCTCTACACCCATCACCTCTCTATCATGGAAAGCATGTTTCATCATCAGTCTTTTGGAGTCATGGATATCATTATATTGGTAATAATTCTTACAGCTTCCAGAGTTGTAAATTCAAAATTAGTTTTTATTTCTAATATGGTAAATATCTATAAACATAACTCGGATAAACAAAAATTCTTTGGAAAGATCTTCAATAATTTTTAATAATATAAAAATCCTGAGAACACACATTTGAGGGCAACTATTCTAATATTTCACAAACGAAGAAACTGAAACCTAAGATATTAAATGATTTTACCATGTCACACAAGTGATAGGTAGCACAGGTAAACTAGTAAAAACTTCAGAGGCCATTTAGTTCAACTTTTTCATTTATTAATTTTTTTGAGATCATGTTCTCTTACAAGTACACATATCATCAAGGGAAAGAATGGGCACACAAGAAAGAATGTCAAAGTAAGTACACCAGTGTGGATCACAGTTTATTTTAACAATATTTTTATAAGTTTGATGTGTACTTTATTTTTTTAATGTTTTGAACATTTTACTTTTTTTACTTAATAGAATTTTATTTTTTCCCAATTATTTGTAAAGATAGTTTTCAACATTCATCTTTGTAAGATTTTGAGCTCCAAATTTTTCTACCAACGTTTCCCCCCCTCCCCAGGATAGCAAACAATCTGATATAGGTTAGGTATGTGCAAACATGTTAAATAAATTTCCATATTAGTTATATTGTGAAAAAGATTTAGAGCAAAAGGGAAAAACCAAGAGAAAGAAAAAAACAAAACAAAAGATGTGAAAATAGTATGCTTTGATCTGCATTCATTATATTGCTGAGAACTAAATCTAACATATTTGATCATTACACAATCTTGCTGTCAGTATGTACTGTGTTCTCCCAATTCTGCTCACTTCACTTAGCATCAGTTCATTTAAGTCTTTCCAGGTTTTTCTTCATATACCATAATTTATTCAGCCATTCTTCAACTGATGGGCATCCACTCAGTTTCCAGTTTCTTACCTCTAAAAAAAGTGGTGCTACAAACATTCTTGCACATGTGGGTCCTTTTCCCTCTTTTAAGATCTCTTTGGGATATAGGCCCAGTAGAAACACTGCTGGGTCAAAGTTTCATAACTTTTTGAGCATAGTTCCAAATTGCTCTCCAGAATAGTTGGATCCGTTCACAGTTCCGCCAACAATGTATCAGTATCCCAGTTTTCCCACATCTCCTCCAACATTCATTTTTTTTTCCTGTCATCTTAGCCAATCTGAGAGGTGTATGGTGGTATCTCAGAGTTGTCTTAATTTGCATTTCTCTGATCAATAGTGATTTGGAGCACCTTTTCATATGACTAGAAATAGTTTCAATTTCTTCATCTGAAAATTGTCTGCTCATATCCTTTGACTATCAATTGAAGAATGGCTTGAATTCTTCTAAATCTGAGTTAATTATATATATATATATATATATATATATATATATACATATATATATATTAGAAATGAGGCCTTTATCCTAACCTTTGCATGTAAAAATGTTTTCCTAGTTTATTGCTTGCCTTCTAATCTTGTCTGCATTAGTTTTGTTTGTACAAAATTTTTAACTTTGTATAATCAAAATTATCTATTTTGTGATTAATAATGATCTCTAATTCTTCTTTGGTCTCAAATTCCTTCCTCCTCCACAGATCTGAGAGGTAAACTATCCTACGTTCTTCTAATTTGTTTATAATATCATTCTTTATGTCTAGATCATGAATCCATTTAGATCTTATCTTGGTATACAGTGTTAGGTATGGGTCAATGCCTAGTTTCTTCCATACTAGTTTCCAATTTTCCCAGCAATTTTTGTCAAATAGTGAGTTCTTATCCCAAAAGCTGGGGTCTTTGGGTCTGTCAAACACTAGATTGCTATAGTCTTGACTATTTTGTCCTGTGAACCTAACCTATTCTACTGATCAACTATGCTTTATAATATAGTTTTAGATCTGGTACAGCTAGGCCACTTTCATTTGCTTTTTTTCCCATTAATTCCCTTGAAATTCTTGACCTCTTATTCTTCCAGATGAATTTTTTGGTTATTTTTTCTAAGTCAGTAAAATAATTTCTTGGGAGTTTGGTATAGCATAAATAGATTAGTTTAGGTAGTATTGTCATCTTTATTATATTTGCTCGACCTATCCAAGAGCACTTGATATTTTTCCAATTGCTTATATCTGACTTTATTTGTGTGGAAAGTGTTTTATAGTTTTGCTCATATTATATCACTCTTTATGTCTAAATCATGAACTTATTTTGATCTTGTCTGACCAACTTTTTCATTGAGGTTTCAAAATGTTAAATGATCTTGATATCACAGAGATTGTATCAGAGGCATGATTTGAATCCAGATCTTTTGACTAGGACTGTGTTATCCTATCTCCCTGCTTTTCTTTTTAATGTCTATATTGTTACTCTTTCAGCCTCTTTTCCTTCCTCATCTGCCAGTCTTCTGCCTTTGCTGTCTTGCTATACATCTATCCATTTTCCTGTCCTCTCATCCTATCCTTCATGGCCCAGGGGTGTTATCCATTGGTTTATGATAGTTTGACCTTGAAGCAAGATAATATAGGTTAATCAATCACTTAGGGACTTGTTGAGAGGTTAATGGGGGACAAAAGGAGATGACTAATTTATGAAAGTATTTGGTTGGTCCTTTGTGGTTTTGCATTAGAAATACAGAAAGAATAGATAATGATGCTGAAAAGTTTTGAGGAATTGATAAGGGAGTTCCCTTTAAGATGGAGCTTACCTTAGATTGTTGCATGTTCTCAGTAGAATAAAAGGCAAGTTCAGCTGTTACAAATGTGGGGAGAGGAAGTTCTGTTGCAGGGACAGGAGAGAAGTAAAGTTTAATAACAGATGCTATGGGAAATAAGATAGGGAGTCAATAAGAGCAGAATTAGATTGTCAGGCAAACAGCAGAGGCCTACCTGAGTTTATATTCATGAATTGGTTGATGACAAGGTCATGCTTGTTGAATATTCAGATGGCACAAAACTGAGAACTGTAGCTGGTGGATGGATAATTCATTTGAGATTCCCCCCAAAAAATATGGACAGAGTGAAATGATGAACCCAGACCAGTCTTCCAACTCTTGCCTCCAGCTCACCTCTAAACCACTGAAAAAGGAGTAGCATATGATGTCTTCTTGTAATTTACTCATTCTTTAACCTATTGCAACCTCAAGTCTGTCTTTACCACTTTACTGAAACTACTTTCTGAAAGGTCACCAATGATTTTCTGATAAACCCAACAGCCTTTATTTACTTAGCTACCATTCTTCTTTAGCTACTAGTATGTCTTTGGACTATTGACACCCCTCTCTTCCTTGATATCTCTCATCCCTTTGATCCTCTTCTTGTTCTTTCCATCTAATTCCCAGATCCACATTTCCAGCAGCCTACTAAGCATAATTAGACATCTTGCTGACACTTCAAATTTGAAATATTCAACTATGAATTTATTATATTTCCCCCAAAACTTTCTCCTTTTCCTAATTTCATTATTTTTGGCAGCAGAACTACTCATCTTCCAATAATACCTTTCATTTTCCTCTCTCCCTCATTGCCCAAACTTCCAAGTTCTGTCAATTATACCTATAAAATATTTCTTAAATCTGTTTCCCTTATTTCCATCCATCTGGGTTATTCAAATGGATTTCTACCTACATACCTCTCTGTTACCAGTATTTCCATTTTATAATCTCTTCTTTATACTCCTAGAATACCCATCTTCCTGATGTACAGATTGGATCATATCACTCAGAATCCTTCAGTAGCTCCCTCTTGTCCTATTGAATAAAGTTTGATCCTATTAACCCAGTATCTAAGAGCTAGTCGTAAGTTTCCCATTATCTTAAATTTCAAGTCTTATCATATCATATTTCTTCTAATCATATATATAGCAGGAGGTGTGTGTGTACTCTGTATTCTTGTCAAACTACATTAAAATGCATCCTGCATACTTGGGATCTTGTCTTGTTTTTACTTCTCTGTGGCTAAAATGCCCTTCCTACCATCTCAAGTAAAGACTAAATCCCAGCTTTTTAAGCTATGGATCATGATTCAAAATGGGGTTTCATCACTGAAAGTGCAGGTCATGAAATTATGATTTATTATCAGTAAATATTTTATTGTATATCTATTTTATATACCTATAAAACTGAGGTCATGTAAAAATTTGTTAGATGAAAAGGGGTTATGAGTAGAAAAAGTTTAAGAAGCCCTGGACTAGATTACCACCTTTTTAGGGTATAAGAAAATTCTCACATTACATTGGAGACCAGAGTACTTTAGACTCTTTTTGAATTCAAGGATTTTACATTTTTGTTTTAGAGTATTATTTTTTTTTTGTTATTTTTCAGTCATGTCTAACTTTTCATGATCCCATTTAGTATTTTCTTGGCAAAGATATTAGAGGAGTTTGCTCTTTCCTTCTCCAGCTCATTTTACATATGAAGAATTGAGGCAAACAGGGTTAAGTAACTTGTGCAGGATCACACAGCTAATATGTATTTGAGGACAGATTTGAAATCAAGGAGATGAGTCTTCTGTATTCCAAGTTAAGTGATCTAGGTACCCCTTATCTAGGTACTATAGAGTAGGCAACTGCTTAGGGGATGCTGGATGCCTGAATAATCAGTTTGGAGTCACACATGATTAATTGGGACAGCTTTATGGAGGAGCAATGGGGAGAGAATCATTGATGCCCCAGAAATGATTTTGTCACCATTGGACCCAGGCTTTAGCTCAACTCCTTTCTCTTCTTCCAGGAATATGAATGTTTGGAGCAAGAAAACACCTCCCTTCGCAGAGAGATTGGGAAGCTGACAGAAGAGTTGAAGCATTTAAGTGATGTGCTAAAGGACCATGAAAAGATGTGTCCCCTGCTTCACTGTTCTATGAACTTTGTACCTGTGGCTCGACCAGACCCCATCACCAACTGCCTGCCCAGATGAGACCCAAGAACTGTCCTTGACACAGAGTGAGGGAAGAGGCCTGGTTGTTTTCAACCAGAATGAGAGGCTTTCCAAATGATGCCTTTATGCACAAGGCACAATGACCAGAACTCTATCCATGAGATGCTGGTGAAATCTTGACCTGTCTCCTAAAGCTCTGAACACTTAAGCAGCTTTTCTTTACTTCTCCTTTTTGTCTACTTTGGCATTGAGTAATTTTCAGCTATCACTCAAATATTAGAAACCTTTTCCCCATTATCTTTAGAATTTGGTTAATAAAAATGATTTTTATCTCTTCTTCAGCATCTTGTTTCTCTAGGTTAGTTCTATTCCCCAGAGAATGGAACTTATGTGGTTTTGAGTTTTATTTGCTTTTTCTCTTGCTAGATAAAGCCCACTAACTTTTACTTAACCTTGTTTCTTGGCCATTTTGATTTCATTTTTGATGTTTTAGTTTGATGATTATATCCTCATTATATTGTATTTCATCAATTTAGAACTAGATGAGACCTTTGGAAATCTATGACCAGAACCCTTTATCCATGGGGTGCTGGTGAGACCTTGATCTAACACTTAGGTACATTACATCATTAGTCCCACTTTTGTCCCTTTTAGCATGTAGCAGCATTCAGCTGTCACTCAAGATATTCTGTCCCTTTCCTTATTTCTCTGAAGGGGTTAGCATAGCCCCCCTTTTTTGTCTTTTTTATAAGTGATGGATCACTATGTAGGGGATGAATAGGCTATACTTAAAAATGAAGAGAACCTAAAATGTTAATAAAAATAAAAAGAAATGTGAATCATTTTAAAAAAATAACATACCATAGTTGTTTAGACTTAGGGATCAATTGAATGATTTTCAAATTGTGACCACTAGAGTGACCTATTCTTCACTGTGACTACTGCTCTGTTGCTGCAACCTGTGGGTTGTCTGACCTCCCTCTATATTTAAGGACAATGGAAATGCACACAGGCCTGTTGATAGCTAATATGCGCCTATTGGTGCTGAAAACTGAGTGTCACCCTTTTGTGACGTATTTTGTGCTTTTGTGATAGGAAAACCAGGAACTGCCCCAATTGGGAAGCTTCCCTGATGGAAGCTGGAAATTGGAATAAATTACAGGTAAATTTTTGACACTGCCTAAGAAACCATATCAGAAACCATATCAACAAACTCTATTCTAGTAATGACCTAGGAAACTGGTCCCTAATGGCATCATAATAATATGGGGGAACAGGTTCTGCCCTTGCATTAATTGATGGGATCTCAGAAGGTTCTGAGACCTTAATTCAATTAATCATCAGATATAATTATATTTTAATGTACAAATAAGATATGCCCAAGGGAATCAATCAATGATTTTAAATTTCTTATGAATATGTAAATAAATCTTAATCATTAGATAGGATGGTAGAATGCTATAGCCACAGGACTTGGGGGTCAGGCTAGCAGTGGACCAGTCTAGTAGGGAAAGATTTCAGTTAAGAGGATTTGGAGGTTCCAGAAGATATATATATATATATATATATATATATATATATATATATATATATATTTTGCTTTTTGCTGAGGCAATTGGGGTTAAGTGACTTGCCCAGGGTCACACAAGTAGGGAATGTTAAGTGTCTGAGACCAGATTTGAACTCAGGTCCTCCTGACTTCAGAGCTGGTGCTCTATCCACTGCGCCACCTAGCTGCCCCCAGAAGATATTAACTATATCTTCACCATAGTTTATGAGCCAAAGTCACATGCACCCATGGATTGGATACTCATATCTGAGATCCAGTCACATGCATTCATAGATTGGATGCCCATATTTGAGATACACTGCTAGATAGGGTTCTGTGAGTAACCTTGTGAATTGATACTCCTAACACTTTAGCTTATGACCCACCCATCCTTCCTCATCTTGAACTTCCTGTTAACAATCAATAGGATAATATTTATATACATATATGATTGTATATATGACACACTATATATAATATATGTCAGACATACTATATATGTATATATATACATATATATGCCTATTTGTGTCTAATGATAGCAATCTCTAGGGTGGAGGGAAAGGAAGGACAAAAAAGAAATTTATATGATAACTTTGTTGTATATTTGGAGAGAATGACAAATCATACATGGTAGATTTGCAGTTTCATGTGCAATCATATTTTATTGTACTATATTAAGGAAATGCTTGTTTTGTTCTGGGGATTGAAAATAAAGTAAATTTTTAAAAAATCAAATAGATTCGGGTCTTATCAAAGTTGTTATCCAGTTGTATCTGTTGTCCTGTGGCCCCATTTGGGATTTTGGCAAAGACGCTGGAGTGGTTTACCTTTTTTTTCCAACTCATTTTTTACAAATGAGTCAACAGGGTTAAGTGACTTTCCCAGTGTCACAGAGTTAGCAAGAGGCCAGATTTCAACTTACAAAGATGGGTCTTCTGACTCTAGGTCTGGCACTCTATCCCCTACATAGTGGCGTGTATATATATATATATATATATATATATATATATGTGTGTGTGTGTGTGTGTATGTATATATATATATATACATATATATAATTAGAATATAATTACAAAACTCCCCCTCTCCCCATATGGAGAGCACCCTTTTACAAATGCACATGATGTCTATAGCAAGAGCAAGCTCAGAGTACAGTGCTAAATGTAGTATCCAAGTAGTATATCTACTTGTGGCAAAACCAAAAGTGTGATGCTCAGTTTTCAACACTTATAGGCCCATACTAGCCATCAATAGGCCTGTGTGCATTTCCATTGCCCTTAAATATAAGTGGTGATTCTATAGCAGGTAGCAGTGAGGATGGGGAGGAAGGGGGTCTGACCACCCACAGGTTGCAGCAACAGAGCAATAGTCATAGTGAAGACTAGGTCACTCTAGTGGTCACAATTTGAAAATCATTCAATTGATCCCTAAGTCTAAACAACCATGGTATGTTATTTTTTTAATATTCACATTTCTTTTTATTTTTACTAATATTTTTAGATTTACCTCATTTCTAAATATATCCCTCTCACCCCCAAATAGTGAGCCATCACTTATATAAAAGACCAAAAAAAAAGTATAGGGCCATGTCAATCCCTTCAGAAAAATAAGGAAAGGGAGAGAGTATCTTGAGTGATCCCTGAATGCTGCTAAATGCCAAAGGGGACAACTCAAAACTGTCTATAATGCAGGTCCTGGAAATCCTTTGTCTCTTAGCAGAGTCTTCCTGTTAGGTTCCCAGGATCTGCTGCTCTCCATAACTCTTTTCTGCTTTCAGGAGACACATTCCTTGAAGCTGCTTCCTCTCTCAGATAACCATTTCTGCCTGAAGTTTATATCTGTCTATCCTGCAGATTGCAGTCAGCTAGATAGCCCTGCAGTTTGCCAAGCCTGGAGTCAGTAAGACCCATCTTTCTGAGTTCAAATCAAATTCAGCCTCAGACACTTATAAACTGTGTAATCCTGGGCTAGTCACTTCACCCTATTTACCTCAATTTCCTCATCTGTAAAATGAACTGGAGAAGGAAATGGCAAACTTCTCCAGTATCTTTACCAAGAAAACCCCAAAAAGGGTCATGAAGAGTTAAATAGAATTGAAAAAGATGGCTAAACACATCCCCTTCAGATGTAGTATATTCCACTGGTTAATTAGCATTCTTTCAAAGCTTAATGGTGGAGTTTGGGGGATGGAGAAGACAGAAATTCCCTCTTCCTGCCTCTGAAGGAGCCTCCTCCACACATAGCTTTTGGTCTGCAATATTTTTAACTATGCATCTGAGGCCTGTCTGATGTTTTTCAGGGTTTTACCTATTTAAAGCCCCTGAGGGATGATTCATTTTTTCTCAATCATTCCTGTTATTCCCCTTCTTGACTCAAATCAGCAAGGTGGTCACACCTGTAAAATACATTAGCAATCAATCTTGCTCTACAGTCAGTTTAACATTAAAAACTTATGATTACGTTCTGGACCTTCTGAGACTGTATCAACTAATGTGGAGATGAGGAAAGGAATCCTCGCCCTTACACAAGACAAAGACTGCCAGTTATTCTCCACTAGCACTGTGATAGTTCAGTAGATCTCCCTCTTGGTATCTTTCCTCTATCCCCCTAGAGACAAATTTAGACAATAAGTGACTAGAAGGAACTAACCCTATGAATGTACATTTGGGTCATAAGAAAGTAAGCCAATTTTCAGTTGATAGCAAATTTTTTTTGACCTTACCAAAGGGAAGTGAGCCATACTTCTGCATTGATTACTTAGGCTTAAATGAACTAATCCTTTTTGACTCATCACCACTGACTAAGTTTTTTATTTTTTTTAAGAAGAATGTAAGGGTTATAGACCTATAAGAAGCTGGATTTACCAGAGGTTTGGAGTCTTCTTAGAATTAGGGCACACTTTAGATGTTATAAAGACCAGTTTATGACTTCTGATTTTTGCCGTTGTACTTATGATTTTACAATGAGGTTCTGGTAAACCTCAAATTGATATTGGAGTCAGGAGATGTAAGAATCAAATCCCACCTCAGATACTTCTAGCCCTTTGATAATTTCACTCATCGCTTAAAGCCTCCATTTTGTTACTTATAAAATGGGAATAATAATATTTATACAACCTATCTCGTTTATCTTGAAGAGCCATAGAAATATGAGTTCTAGCAATTGAATATACCATCAGACTTGATGGTTTTGCTGGTTAGTTTTTCTGACCTATTTTTTCCCTCTTTCTTTTTTTATAAATAATTGTTCACTAGATACTGGAGGAGAGGGATGTGCTTAGAAATGAAGGCAATCTAAAAAAGATATCTTAGTAAAAATAAAAATAAATGTAAATCTTTACCTAATACACCATGGAAAACTGGAAAGTATACTGAACCTGGAGCAAAGAGGTCTTGGCTAGACTATGTATCATGATCTATTCAGAAAATAATGCTGGTTTTTCTCTTAATATTTATAAGGACATATCTTGCAGATTCAAGAAGTATTAGCCATAGTCACACCATTACTTTTGTATTTAACTAGACCATGGTAATCAATATTCAGACTATGTGCTGACACAAATAGAATCATATATAGATGTTGCAAAGGACTTGCATCCCAGGCAGATGTCAAGACCTTAAAGAATTTTCTAGGAATGGCAAATTTCTATGGACAATTCATGCTATGGTATTTCAGGCTTTAGGGGACCCCTCATTTGACAAAGCAGGGGACCTCATGATCTAGCCACCAGGTGGCGCTGAGAGCTACCCATGGATGAACCCCAAATTCACCTTAGCAGTTTGCACATGCCCCACTTTGTTCAAGCACACTACAAGTCAAAGACCTTCTATCCCTTCCATTTACCTCTTTTTATAGGGTAGCATTGAGATGCTTGTCTAAGAGTGTGGGAATATTCAGATCTTATAATAATATCAACAATAATTAATGTATATAGCACATTAGAGTTTGCAAATCATTATATACATATTTTTAGCTTTGGGCTTCCATCCTTTGACTAGCCTACCTTTAATCCAAACTTCTTCCTCAAATCAGGCATATATACCAGAAAGCTAAATGATAACAATTCTATACAGCATAGAATCAATAAATAAGTAAATATTATGTGATAATTAGAACATAAGGGATAGATAATAAATAGCTACAAGTTTCCCAATTTCTTAAGCCCCAGAGGTCACAATGATTTAGAAATCTAGGATACGGACTTTTATAACACAATTCTTACAAGTCTCTTGATTCATGCTGCCATAGGGCTGATGTCATCTATGGCACATGTCACAATTCTGGAATTGGGGTCTCAGCTTAGTCACCATATATGGTCAGAATGGTAGCATTTGGTGTGACATCAAACTCGAGAGAGTTCATGGTTTGTTAGCTAAGCTTCTAGATGGCATGGTGGATAGAGTGGTAGACTTGGAATTAGGACAATCTGAGTTATAATCCAGCCTTGGATGCTTACTAGCTGTATGCTCCTGGGGGGGGGGATCCACTGTTTGCCTCAGTTTCCTTAACTGTGAAATGAGATAATAATTGCACCTAAATCCCAACCTTGTTGTGAGGACCAACTAAGATGATAGTCATAAAGCAC
>JAJPUD010001756.1:180394-194394 GCA_023553655.1 Myrmecobius fasciatus
TCTCTAAATACCTCCTCAACCTAGAAAGTATTGCCTTCAGATCGAGGAAGTCTTTCCCTCCAACGCCAAACCATATCATTTCCTGTCCGCAGTACCAGCTGTGGTAGCAGCAGCAGTCTTGGGGTTTCCATTGATGAATCAACCCCCAATTTTTGTTCAATCACTTCAACAAAAATGATGATTTCAACACACAGGAAAGAGGCTGTCCCGTCCACTTTCTCATCATTGCTGGAGGTCCCCATCCACAGGGTTCCTGTCACAGTGAAGCAGTCCCACATGTGCCAGGAAACATAGCTGGGTATATTTCCTGGCAAGGGACTCTAGGGCCTGCCTGGAAAGAAGAAACAGTCTTGGTTCTCACTGACAAATCATCCCAAGGTAGACACTGAGAGCTCTGGAAAATACATGTGGCAGAGCAGGAAGGCTTGAGAAGAAATGATAGGGGAATGAGGTTGTGGGAAATAGCACACAATCTGGGGGAAGATCTGTATTCAAATTTTTCTTCTGCCTTTGCCTTTTACTTGCTGTGTGGACTCAACCATGTTACTTTGATTCTCTCAGACTCATTTCCCTCATTATAAGGATAATATCTTCTTTAATAATTTTTCTAACAGGTTATTATTTAAGACAATATACCCACAGAGAGTTGGCACTGAAGCTGTGAGGATCTGGAACCAATCAAATCCTATCTCTGACATCCAGCATACACACACAGAGCAAAGAGTTTTACACAAAATAAACTCTTAATAAGTGCTTTACTCATTCATACTGGCTGTATAATCTTGGGCAAGCTCCTTACTTCTCAGTGATCCCTGAGACTGTCAGTCACAGGGAGAGTGCCAATCTACATTGGCTGAGGTTTCCTTACTCTAGAGTTTCCTATGTCAATGTACTCTACTCCTTCTTTAATGGGTTATCAATGACTCTTTAAATTTAAAAAACTTTATTATACTTTCATTTTTCTGCAGAACACTTCTGTTCCTGTTGTCTCCTGTTCTGCTGAGAATTTTTCAAACTAAATTTTTCTTTTTCTATCCTAAAAATTCATGTTCTTCCCTGTGCTCTGGAAATGTATTGCTTTAAGACCCAGCAGAATCTAGGAAACAAAGAACATTTTTCAGAGGTGTCCCCAATTCACATGGTTTCCACTACAATTCCCCCATCCCATGCACCGGATTACAAGAATAAAAAATACCAACCTAAATGTCACAAAGTTATAATACGACCCCACACACCAGTCAGTAATATTTTTGCTTTCTCAGTTTTGAACAATGGAGAAACATCAACAGTAGCCAAGACAATGATACTTAAGAATTGATAAGGCAACCCAGTAAGGAAAAACAGGACAAAACAGGAAGCCCCCAAACTTTTTGAAATGCTAATAGTACATTTTTCTTCTTTTTTATATACACATTCACATGCACTTGCACATATGCATTTCACTTACTTCCAAAAAGAATACAAAGTTTTTTTGTAAAACTAAAAACAATATAAAATAGGATAAATTTTAAAATCATAAAAAATAGAGAAAGATGTTTACTAGGGATGTAGCCTGAGAGTTGTCAGATGAAATTAACAAACATTTGTTGAATGCTTATGATAAGATGTAAGGCCCTGTTCTTACACATTCATAGAATCTGAGTTACAGGGGGTTTCAGAGATTCATATTCTCCATCTTTTCCAAATGACCTTCAAAAGGTGTGATTCCCAATTTATTTTCCCATTGTGATTTCCCCATCTTTGGACACTCCAGATTATCGACAGTTTATTTAAAAGGTGGTACCCAGAATTGACATAGTACTCTAGCTACTGTCTAACTGGGGCAAAGTACGAGGCAAGTTATTGTTTGTCCTTCACTTTCAAAGAGGACTAGTTACATCGTGGGTGATGTCTTGATTAGTATGTGAGTTGGAATTAAATGAAGCACACAGTTGTCAGCCTCACTCTCTCTTCCTGAGTGATCAAAATCCAATGGCAGGACAAAAGTCAAGACCACTAGTGATGGTTCAGGATGCAGTGGATGACTGATGTCTTCAATATGCAGCTTCAGCCATCTTCACGTTTGTTGGAACAAATTGTTCTCATCTGCCTATTCCACTGGCAGATGTCTTTACATGCTCAGAGTCAACATTCTCCTAATTCACCTACAGGTTTAAGACCTGCCAATTGACCTCAATCTGATTTAGCCTGTCTGCCAAGATAGTTTTGCTGGAGTATAGCTAATGTGCATGCTACAAATTCTTGTAACCACAAATAAAAGTTGGGTGAATCAAAAAAAAAAAAAAGATGGATGAGCAACTCTGAAAAGGACTTGACAAGTCATCACACTAGAGTTGTTAGTCATCCCTAAACATCTGATACACCCCTATAATGAGAGAATTACCTATTGAATAACTTTGTCTTCTCTGTAATGCTATTGACCCACATTGAGCTCACAGTCTACTCACCTGTGCCATCTCTCCCTTCCCTAACCATTTTCACAAGAACTGTTATCTAGATATCTTTTCCCTGTCCTATTCAATCAATAAAAAAGCATTATAAAATACATACTAAGTATCAGATACTCTGCCAGGTACTATGTATACATATATACAAGTAATGGACCTGCACTCAATGAGTTTACATGCTAAGAGAGAAGCAGCATGCTCATATATAGGTATACAAAATATATAAAAGGCAGATATAAAGTCATTTTGGAGGGGAAGATGCTATCTGGGGAGAACTAGGAAAGACTTTATACAATAGAAGGCACTGGAACCTTAGGAAATCATAGATTCTAAGAGATGGAGGCAAGGAAAGTCCTGCATTCATGAGACATAGCCAGTGTATTAACTCAGAGATGGGAAATGGAGTGTTGAATGTCAGGAATAGATGGCCAGTAGATTATGTTAAGGGAAGTCATGTTTTGATTCATGAAATCCAAATGAGGAATTTCATGTATATACCTATCATATTCCAACTTATGGGATTTAACAGCATTCTACCTTGTGAAGGATGTTTGGACCTCAATTCTGTATCCAATATATTAGCTATTCTTCCTAGATTTATGCAATTTCTGAATACAATGAACTTACTAATCATGCCTTTTTCTAGATCAACGATAAAAATTCTGACATCTTTCATTCACTAAGGCTTCCTCTGTAGGCTAGCCTATATCTCTCCATCTTGTCCCCAAAGACAACCTTAATTTTTTTTCACTTTTGTCTCCTTTTCTTGCTTTCTAACTCCCTTTTATGTGTTTTCCCCCATTAGAATGTAAGCTCCTTGAAAATGAAGACTATTATTTTTTATTGTTTGTATTTGTATTTCTAACACAACAGTTACAAGAAAATTTGTGTTTAATAAATGCTCTATCTACATCTCTATTATCTATCCATCAACTATCTCCATCATCTATTTCTATCTCCATTATCTATCATCTATCTTGCTTGCTTTCACTATTTGTCCATCTATCTTAGAATTTCATCTATTAGAGGAATAAGGATTTTAAATCCTATCTATTCTTTTTTCTGCTTGGTATTGGGAATACTAAGATGAAAAAATGACACAGTCCTGGATCTCAAGGATTTCAAATCTAATAGCAGATAATAAATACAAAGAATTGCATAATAAAATATGATCTGGACAAAGGACTTTTCTAAATAAAATTCTATAAGAATTTTTTGTAAGCTTTTTATTTTCAAAACATATGCACAGATAATTTTTCAACATTGACCCTTGCATAGCCTTGTGTTCCAAATTTTCCCTTCCTTCCCCCCACTTCCTTCCTAGATAACAAGCAATCCAACATGTTATACATATTAAAGTATATGTTAAATCCAATATATGTAAAAATATTTATACAATTATCTTGCTGCACAAGAAAAATCAGATCAAAAAGAAAAAAATGAAATAAAACAAAATGCAAGCAAACAACAACAAAAAGAGTGAAAATACTATGTTGTGATCCACACTCAGTTCCCACAGTGCTCTCTCTGGGTGTAGATGGCTCTCTTCATCACAAGATCATTGCATCTGGCCTCAATCATCTCATTGTTGGAAAGAGTCATGTCCATTATAATTGATCATCCTATAATATCGCTGTTGCCGTGTACAATAATCTCCTGGCTCTGCTCATTTCACTTAGTATCAGTTCTTGTAAGTCTCTCCAGGCCTCTCTTAAATCATCCTGCTGATAGTTTCTTATAGAACATAATATTCCATAACATTCATATACCATAACTTATTCAGCCATTCTCCAACTGATGGGCATACACTTAGTTTCTAGTTTCTTGTTACTACAAAAAGAGCTGCCACAAATATCCTTGCACATGTGGGTCACTTTCTTTCCTTTAAGCCAAATAGAAACACTGCTGGATCAAAGAGTATGTATGCACAGTCTGATAACTTTTTGAGCATAGTTCCAAATTGTTCTCCAGAATGGCTGGATCCATTCACAACTCCACCAATAATGTATTAGTGTCCCAGTTTTCCCACATCCCCTCCAACATTCATCATTATCTTTTCTTGTCATCTTAGCTTATCTGAGAAGTATGTAATAGTACCTCAGAGTTGCTTTAATTTACATTTCTCTGGTCAATAGTGATTTAGAGCACCTTTTCATATGACTAAAATAGTTTTAATTTCTTCATATGAAAATTATTTATTCATATTCCTTGGCCATTTATCAATTGGAGAATGGCTTGAATTCTTATATTTGAGTAAATTCTCTCTATATTTTAGAGATGAGGCCTTTATCAGAACCCTTAAATGTAAAACTGTTTCCCCAATTTATTGCTTCCCTTCTAATTTTGTCTGTATTAGTTTTGTTTGTATAAAATCTTTTTAAATTAATATAATCAAAATTATCTATTTGATGTTCAATTATGAGTTCCAGTTCTTCTTTGGTTACATATTCCTTCCTTTTTCACAGATCTGAGAGGTAAACTATTCTACATTCTTCTAATTTGCTTATAATATCACTATGTCTAAATCATGAACTCATTTCTACCTTATCTTGGTATTAGGGGTGGGTCAATGTGTATTTTCTGACATACTAGTTTCCAATTTTCCCAGCAGAACTCACTTGTAGTGAGTTCTTATCACAAAAGCTGGGGTCTTTGGGTTTGTCAAACACTAGATTGCTGTAGTTATTGATTTCTAGGAGAAATCTAAGGAAAAGTTCATCACTAGCTAAGAACAGGAAAGTCTTTATGTAGGAGGTAGTACCTAAGCTTGCACTAGGGAAGTGTGTTACTGAATCAATCACATAATCTTCAACTAACATAAGCCAGTCAGGATTTTGTCCCAGGATACAGACATGGACAATAGTAGGGACAACTTTCTTTCCAAGACTTCCATTTGTATCTCTCAAATCACTTTAATGTTACCTCTCTGAAGAATCTTTTTAGATTTAACAGCGAAAAAATAAAAGTTTCTTGTCCTACTCAGTCTAAATGCAGTTTTTAGTTCTCTACTTTCCAATTTTCACTCCAAGCTAAATCCTTATTTGATTTTCAGATGATGTTTACTCATATTGGAACACTATGTATCAATTAAACTTCTTTGCCTCTTTTCTATCCCCACCCTTGTCAGTGTACTTGTTTTAATGTTTTAAGTCTCTAGGCAAAAAAAGCCGATAAATTCTAATTTCTCTTTAAAGAATCATTTGTAATTAGATAATTTAATAATAAAAGCCTATTGTTTAGTAACAAAATAAAATAAGCAAAATAAATGATAAAACAAAATAGAAAACAATAAAATAAAATTGTTTAATAGCATCTTCTTTATTATTTTTATTCTCAAAGACCCACAAATTAATACTTTATTATCCATGGGCACATAATTACAAAGAATTATGTTGGCACATTTTGTGTCTTGAACTATTTCAGTGTTGTATTTAATTATTAGCCATTTTTTTCCAGTTCAGTCCAGTTCAGGTTCTGCCGCTAATAGCTCTATAACCTTAGGCAAAATACTTAAAATACCTAAGTAAAATACTCTGGAACTCAATTTCCTTATTGTAAAGTTAGAACAGCTAAGTAGTACAGGGAATAAAGTGTCTGGGATAAAGTCAGGAAGACTCACTTTAATGCATTCAAATGTGGTCTCAGACATTTACTAACTATGTGACCCTGGGCAGGCCACTTAATTCTGTTTATTTCAGTTTTCTATCTATAAAACAAACTGGAGAAAAAAACCAAGAAAATTTCAAATAGGGTTATGAAGAGTCAGAAATGATTGAAAAACAAGTGTAATACTCTTTAAAAATTGTAAAATCCTTAAATTCAAAAAAGAGTCTAGAAGTCATCTAGTTTAATCTATAATGTAATGCAAGAGCCAAACATGCATTGGATTAGATCAAGATTCTTAACTTGGGATTCAGAAATTGTCTGAATCTATTGATAACTATTTGAATCTAATTGGTTTCCTCTGTAATATTATGTATTTTATTTTATGCATTTTAAAGCTTTATTCTAAGAAGGAATTCATAGGCTTTATCAAACTGCACAAAAAAGCTCTAAGCACATCAGATTGCCAAAAAGAGGTTCATGACACAAGAACCATTAAGAACCCCTGGTTAACATCTCCAATGTAATAGTTTAATTTCAATTTTCTCCTCTATAAAAAAGGAGAAATGGAAGTGTTGTTCTGTAAAATCCTTCCCTGTTCTTCGTCTATGTTCCTTGGATCTTGAACTCCTTAAGAGTGCAGTCAAGTTTTAATTACCTTTGTCTCTTCTTTGTCACTTTGCCTTGAGAAAAGTAAGAACCTAATCATGGTTTATTGATTTGATGTTGCTTTGCTGAGAGGTCTCATCAGGAATGTTTGAAAGTGATCTATTTCATTAAATATCCATTTTCCCTCTGAAGGATTATACTCAATTATTTTTTTGGCTGGATAGATAATTCTTGGTTGTAATCCTAGCTGCTTTGTCTTCTGGAATATCATATTCTAAGCCCTCTGGTTCTTTCATGTGGAAGCCACTAAGTCTTGTATAATCTTGAAAATGATTCCAAGATATTTTAATTGTTTCTAACTGCTTGACCTAGGAGGAATGGAATTTGGCTATAATATTCCTGAAAGATTTAATTTTGAGATGTCTTTCAAGAGGTAATTTGTGGATTACCTTGATCTATTTCCCAAATAGTTATTTTTCCAATAAGCTATTTTACATTTTCTTCATTCTTTTGACTTTGTTTTATTGTTTCTTGATGATTCATGGAGTCATGAGTTTCCCTTGCCCAACTATAATTAATGAATTATTATTAAAGCTTTAAAACTTTTGAAACACCCTGGATTCCTACTCATATAAATTTATCATAGGTGCTAAATAAATGCTTTTTGATTATTTGTTAATCAATTAATTGAATCAAATTAATAAACATGTGCTAAGTGTTGGAGATGGGGGGAAGGCAAAGGACATGTAAAACTAATGGATTTTTAAATCATTTGTTATTTATTATTATTTAATGCTATCCGGCAGCTAGGATGGCATAGTGGATAAAAGAAAGACTCATCTTCCTAAGTTCAAATCTGACCACAGATACTTACTAGCCTTCTGACCCTGCCCAAGTCACTTAACCCTGTTTACCTCAGTTTTCTCATCTGTAAAATGAGCTGGAGAAGAAAATGCCAAATCACTCTGTCTTTGCCAAGAAAACCCCAGAGGTCAGAAAGTATCAGACATGAATAAAATGACTGAACAACAACAAAAATTAAATGCTATTGTCAAATTCTATACAAATTTGAATTAAATATATAGTATATAAATATATGTAGTTGATAAATAATATGTGATAATATATTAACATACATGAAACACATTTTTTCCATAGAAAATAACTGCTAGACTTTATCATCTAATTGTTTTTAGAAGACTTTTGGGCCATCTTTATTAGAAAATGTAATTATTGCCCCTGAAAGTTTTCCTGAGTTATTGATATTTTTAGAATGAGATATATTTTGTCAATAATATCATAATGAATGAGGAATGCATGGCTATTACACCAATGCACAATTATCAAACATCTAGCAGAAGAGTCTACAACATGTACCCTAGGAATCCAACTATCAGCATGTAGGCTACAAGGGTACGTATTAAGAACTGCATGCAATTGGCCATTGCTTTTCCTTATGACTGCATCATCTACCTGCCTTCCAAATCACCAGGTTGCTGTACAAAAAGGCTTTGCAAACCATGCAGTACTTTATATATGTGAGTTATTGCTGTATTTCATTCAAGGAGGCTTAGAGGTGTAGTCAGTGGTTACTGGGGTTTCTTCTTCTAGCTCATTGGGTGAGAAAAGATGGGATCCTGTGCCTTTAAGAACTGAAACCTTTAAAAAAAGGATTTGATACCCTGTAGGAGACAGGATATTTCCCTTTTGCTGTTCAAGTTTCATCTTCAGTTATTAGGAACTGAGTTTTGAGCACCAGTGAATTCAAGTTGATGCTGTTGCTGCTTTCTGGAGATGAATAAACTTTTTCTTTCTTTTTGAATGTACCTCACCACAGTGAAAAGTGCATTTGAAAAATCCCCATACCAAGTCTGCCACATCCTATTCATTATTAACTGGAATAGAAGAACACTATGCTGATAAAATCAAATATATTGAGCTGTTCCCAAAACACCAAGGTCTTTAGATGAAGAGTTCTTAATCTGGGGTCAATGATATCTAAAGGATCAGTGTATAGATTTCAAAGGTCTATATAGTAGAATGGGAAAAAATCATATCTTTATTTCAATATAATTAGTTTCCTTTGTAATTCCATGTATTTTATTTTATGCATTTAAAAACATCCTGAGAAAGGGTCTATAGGTTTTACCATATTGACAAAAAGCTCTATGATATAAAAATGGTTAAGAATCCCTATTCAAAAGCAGTGTAAATATTGCTTCCAGAAAAAGAGCACACAGATGGGCCCCTGCCCATCAGCCAAAAATAATAATAACATTGTTGTTCAATCATTTCAGTTGTGTGTGACTCTTTATGGCCCCATTTGCATTTTCTTTGTAAAAGTATTGGAGTGGTTTGCCATTTCCTTCTCCATATCATTTTACAGATGAAAAAACTGAGGCACAGGGTTAAGTGACTTGCCTAGGGTCACACAGCTGGATTCAAATTCAGGAAGACAGTTCTCCATCCACTGTACTACCTAGTTGCCTCTAAATAGCATTCATACAATATTTTAAAGTTTGCAAAGCACTTAACACTTAAAATAACTCCATGAGGTGCTGTTATCATTATCCTCATTTTATAGATGAAGAATCTAAGCTGAGATACTAAGTGACTTGCCCAAGATCACACAGCCTTAGTATTTGCCTTAAGAACTTAGTAGCTCTGCAATCCTGGAGAAATCATTTACCCTTTGTTTATCTTAGTTTCCTCATCTTTAAATGGAGATAATAAAAGTACATATTTCCTCAGGGTTGTTGTGAGGATAAAATGAGAAATGAATAAACAGATTCCCAGGGAAGTCAAGTTACCTTAGAGAGTAAGCTTAAGGGAGAATTTGAATTTGTTTTCCAACTGTTAAATCTCACCCTTACCACACACCTTTCTCCCTCATAGGTTTGATGCAAAGAAAAAGCAAGCCATGGAAATCATTATATACTTGTGAGCTATTACTAACATGTAAGCACATATATACACATACATGTATGTACTTACATACATATACGTGTCATGGGCAGCCAGTACTTTGAACAGTTATTCCCCTCAACTAAATAATTGTGGTGGGACTGATACTCTAGTAGCCAGAGAAATACTAAAGGACTTTAGCTAGAGAACCTGAAATCATCTATGGAGGAACAGAAAAAAATATGTATAGGTGAAATTTCTTTTTTCCTTTGAACTGAGAAACCTCGCTTTCAGTCATTTCTTACCTTTATCAGATGTACCAGCTCCATTGCTGCCTCTGAAAACAATTCCTTCTTGAATCTAATCTCAGTTAGTTGTCTTAAAAGACAACTAGATGGTACAGTGGATGGAGTGCTGAACTTTGAATCAGAAAGCCCTGAATTCAAATTTTGCCTTAGGCATTTATTATGCAGATGGCCTTGAATAAGCTACTTACCCCTGTTTGCCTCAGTTTTCTCATCTGTAAAATGAGCTGGAGAAGGAAATGTTAAAACTACTCTAGTATCTTTGCCAAGAAAACCCCAATTGAGATCATGAAGAATCAGACATGACAAAAATGACCAAACAATTGTCTTAATCCCTATAAAAGTATTAGGTTTTAAAGCCACTGGCAGTTCAACAAGGAATTTTTGAAACTTAAAAACTTTCAAGTAATTAAAAAAAAACATTAATAGTAGAATTTTAGCCTGAGCGTAGAGGGATATTTTGGGATGGGAAGAGTTGCCCATTACCTCAAGTACATTCCTCTTGGGTAGCCATCTACTTAAAAACAGATTGGCCAAAGCTTCTTGTTTTGGAGATTGAGAGGAAGACTAACTCTAGGAATTGTAAAGGGCCTAAATCCCAATGATAGGAAGATATGTGGGAGCACAAAGGAATGTTTGAGGGCTATGCTGAAGTCTTAGAAATTCATTCCCAGTAAGAGCTTACAACATTCTACACATACAGATAAAATTTCAGTCACCAAGCAGTTATTAAGTACCTACCACAATTATCCCTTGCACATTGTGATTAGGGAGAGTGTGCTTATACAGTTTGGAAAATTCACATAAAATTTTTGATCCCCACTTTGTAGAAGAGAAAAAGTCTGAATTATTATGATATTAAAAACAAAAATGTTAATATTACATAATACTATGCAAATATTTTATGATTTATGAGTTTCAGTTGTCTTCTGGCCTTCATGTATCTTCTGTTGCTTCCACAAAACTCCTCCCAAATTCTCACTTGATCTATTATGCTGATAAGCAATATACTGAAACCACAATGGAGAAAGTCATTAGGTGTAAGGAATAAATGTATTTTCTAGGCACTGTGCCAAACACTATAGAAACAAAGAAAGGCAATAAAATAAACTAGACCAAACCAAAACCAGTTCCTGCTTTCAGGAAGCTTATAGTCCAAAGGAGTAAACAATATGTAAATAACTATGTACAAACATATGTATGCAAGATAAAGTGGGGGTAATTTTAAAGAGAAGACACTAAAATTAAGGAAGACTGGGAAATGCATCTTGTGGAAGGTAGGATTTTTTTTTCCTTTAAATTTTTTTTATTAAAGCTTTTTTAAATTTTCAAAATATATCCATAGATAATTTTCAACATTCATCCTTGCAAAACTTTATGTTCCAATTCTTTTTCCCTCCTTACCCCCATCCTTTCCCCTAGATGGCAAGTAATCCAATATATGTTAAACAGGTGCAATCCTTCTATACATATTTCCACAATTATCATGCTGCATAAGAAAAAACAAATCAAAAAAGGGAAAAATGAGAAAGAAAACAAAATGCAAGCAAACAACATCCAAAAAAAAATACTATGTTGTGGTCCACATTCAGTTCTCACTGTCCTCTCTATGAGTGCAGATGGCTCTCTCCATCACAAGACTATTGAAAATGGCCTAAATCACCTCGTTGTTGAAAAGAGCCATGTCCATCAGAACTGATTATCATATAACCTTGCTGTTGCTGTGCACAGTGATATTCTGTTCTTCTCACTTCACTTAGCATCAGTTTATGTAGGTCTTTCCAGGTCTCTCTGAAATCATCTTGCTGATTGTTTCTTATAGAACAATTATATTCTACAATGTTCATATACCATAATTTATTCAGCCATTCTCCAACTGATGGGCATCCACTCAGTTTCCAGTTTCTTACCACTACAAAAAGGGCTGCTACAAACATTTTTGCACATGTAGGTCTCTTTCCTTCCTTTAAGATCTCTCTGGGATCTAAGCAGCAGTAGAAACACTGCTGGATCAAAGGGTATGCACAGTTTGAGAACACTTTGGGCATAGTTTCAAATTGCTCTCCAGAATGGCTGGATCATTTCACAACTCTACCAACAATGCATTCATTAATGTCCCAGTTTTCTCACATCCCTTCTAACATTTATCATAATTTTTTCTATCATCTTAGCCAATCTGAGAGGTGTGTAGTAGTACCTCAGAGTTGTCTTAATTTGCATTTCTCTGATCAATAGTGATTTAGAGGACTTTTTCATAAGATTAGAAATGGTTTCAATTTCTTCATCTGAAAATTGTTTATATTCTTTGACCATCTATCAGTTGGAGAATGGCTTGAATTCTTATAAGTTTGAGTCAATTCTCTATATATTTTAAAAATGAGGCCTTTATCAGAACCTTTGAATGTAAATTTTTTTCCCAGTTCATTGCTTCCCTTGTCTGCATTGGTTTTATTTGTACAAAAACTTTTTAACTTAACATAATCAAAATTATCCATTTTGCATTCCATAATGTACTCTCATTCTTCTTTGGTCACAAATCCCTTTCTTCTCCACAGATTGGAGAGGTAGACTATCCTTTGTTCTTTTAATTTGCTTACAATATCACTCTTTAAGATTAAATCATGAATCCATTTTGACCTAATCTTGATATAGAATATCAGTGTGGGTCAATCAAATTCTTATCTCAGAAGCTAGGGACTTTGGGTTTACCAAACATTAGATTACAATAATCATTGACTATTGTGTCTTGTGAACCTAAGCTATTCCATTGATTGACTACTCTGTTTCTTGGCCAGTACTAAATGGTTTTGATGATCACTGCTTTATAATATAGTTTTAGATCTGGTACATCCAGGCCATCTTCATTTGCATTTTTCCCTTGAAATTCTTGACCTTTTGTTGGAAAGTAGGATTTTAATTGAGACTTGAGGGAAGCCAGGATGTAAAGAAGGGAGAGAGGTTCTAGGTATAGGAGGCAACCAATGAAAATGCACTGAAACTTGTGACAGAAAATACTATCCATATCTAGAGAAATAATTATGGTGTCTGATGGCAGATCAAAGTATATTATTTCCACTTTTTATTTGTTTTTGTTTTTCTTTTCTTGTGGTTATTCTCTTTTGTTCTGATTCTTGTTTCACAATAAGACTAACATGGAAATAAATATCTTTAACATGATTCTACATGATTAGCCTATATTGAATTGCTTTCTGTCTTGGGGAGGGAGAGATAAGGGAGAGAGGGGAAAAAATTTGGAACTCAAAATCTTACAAAAATTAATGTTGAAAACTATCTTTACATGTAATTGGGGGAAAACTATTAAGTGAAAAAATAATAAATAAATAAATGAAAAAAAAGAAAATGCCCCAATTCAGAGATGAAGGATAGTGGGAAGAACAGCAAAGAGGACTCTGTCACTATATCATAAAATACATGGAGAAAAGTAAAGTTGGCTAATTGTTGTCCTTCGTTCTCAAAGAGGACCAAAATGGCATCTATGTTGGAGTCAAGGCAGTGTATCTGATAGTGGTTGATCAGATCAATATGAGCTTGCAATACTTAAGCACAAGTTGGATTAAATAGTTCATGTGAATTATGAAGAGTAAAGCATAAAAAAACTGAAAGGCTGGAAAGGAGCAGATTTAAGCTAGAGGATTTTATAATTTATCATGAAGGTGAGAGGGAACCAATTAAGTTTGCTGAGTAGGGAGTGATACAACCAGATCTGAGCTTACAAAAGACTAATTTGACAATTGAAAGGAGAATAGACTGGCGTACGAGAGATCAAGGCAAAGAAACCAGTTAGCAAACCATGTAATGGTTCAGGTGTGGGGTGATGCAGTGGATGAGAAGAGAAGGAGATGAATGTAAGAGATATTGCAAAGATAAAAGGCACTGGGCATGACAACTAATTGGATATTGGATGGCAGAGTGAGAGAGAGTGAGGAGTACAGAATGACACCTTTTCTGAATTTACCTACTACTATTACTATTACTACTACTGTTGTTGCTACTGCTATTATTATTACCTCTACTGCTATTGCTACTGCTATCACTACTCCTACCCCTACTACTACTACTACTACTACTACTACTACTACTACTACTACTACTACTACTACTACTACTACTA
>JAJPUD010001756.1:197217-287132 GCA_023553655.1 Myrmecobius fasciatus
CTGGGCCTATATCCCAAAGAGATCTTAGAGGAGGGAAAGGGCCCCACATGTGCAAGAATGTTTGTGGCAGCCCTTTTTGTAGTGGCTAGAAACTGGAAACTGAAGGGATGCCCATCAATTGGAGAGTAGCTGAATAAATTATGGTATATGAATGTTATGGAATATTATTGCTCTGTAAGAAACGACCAGCAGGATGAATTGCAGAGAGGCCTGGAGAGACTTGCATGAATTGATGCTTAGTGAAACGAGCAGAACCAGGAGATCATCATACACGGCAACAACAGTATTACATGATGATCAATTCTGATGGACATGGCTCTCTGCAACAAAGAATTGTCTCAAACCAGTTCCAATTGTTCACTGAAGAAAACCATATACACCCAGAGAGAGGGAAATGAAATATGGACCACAACGTAACATTTTCATGATCTCTATTGATGTTTGCTTGCATTGTGTTGCCTTTCTCTGATTCTTTTTTTTTTTCTTGTAGATAGGATTTTTCTTGCATAACTTCTCAAGCATTTCAACATTATTAACATGTAGTGGACTTCCTGCTATCTAGGGGAGGGGAGGGGACTGGGGGTAAAATTTGTAATGGAAAGCTTTGTAAAGATCAATGCTGGGGAACTACCCATACATATGTTATACAAATAAAAAGAAATTATTTGGTTCACTTAAGTAGCTTAAACATCTCTCCAGAACTATTACTGGAGTGGCTAAATGGCATGATGAATAGAGTGCTGAGCCTGAATTAAGGAAGACCTGCATTCAAATTCAGGCTCAGATGCTTATCAGCCATGTGACCTTGTGCAAGTCATTCACTCTCTTTGCCTCAGTTTCCTCATCTGTAAAATGGCTAGAGAAGGAAATGGTAAGCTACTCCAATATCTTTGCCAAGAAAATCCCAAATAGAGTCACCAAGAGTTAGATATGAATAATTCTTTTTTTTTTTTTTTTTTGCTGAGGCAATTGGGGTTAAGTGACTTGCCCAGGATCACACAGCTAGGAAGTGTTAAGTGTCTGAGACCAAATTTGAACTCAGGATCTCCTGACTTCAGGGCTGATGATCTATTTACTGCGCCATCTAGCTGCCCCTCTTATTTTCTTAAAAACAAAAACAAACCATGATTTCATTGGGGTAGGAAACTCTTTACCAGCAGAGAGAAAAGTTTTTCTTGCTTTTCTCTCCATGTTAGTATCTTCTCTCTTTACTGAGGCTGATCACTTTGCATACCTCTGCCCCACTCATATCTAATTCCAGCTCAAATCAAGACCCTCATGAACAATGGTTCCTCTTTGAGAATGAAGGATGACAACAACAACCTCTCTTTTATTTATTTTGTACATACTTGACTTGAAACCAGATATTCCTGACTCTGAGATCAATTTTCTATCAACTCTCCCAGACTGACTCTTGTTAATTAATTAATTTGCTTATTGCACTCAACTATTGACTTAATTATTTGACAAATTATTGACTTATTAATGGAAAATGCGCTGATTTTTTAGTCCTTCCAAGTGTTCTGATGGGGAAGTTCATAATCCTCCAGACCCCTTAAAGTACATAAGGTCTTTCTTAGGTCAAAGAGGAAGGATATAGGGGGAAGGAAACCAAGATCAAGGCCAGAGTTCTCCCCACTCCCCAAAGTTCCTTCTCTTGGTAATAATTACTTGCTGTCATTGCTATAATAATTCTCTTCTTTAGGTGTTCAACATCCTGAGTTATTTGCGTTCTATTTTCTCTAAGGCCCATAGGGTATGACCAAGTTTTCTCAACCAATCTGAATCTGTTCATTCCATTTGATACAATGACTTTCAAGGGCTCTAACATTAATCAAGGACTTATTTTTTTTAATTGCAAAATTAGCTAACCTTTGATTAGTTGATTTAATAGAGCTATCCTAGACTGCTTATCCTAGTTCCTCACATTGAGCTAATTGATTGAATGGAGATGATTGACAAAGGTATCAAATTGTAGAAAATTTTATATATATACATATATGTGTATGTGTATATGTATGTATGTGTACATGTATATGCAGGACACATTTTTAAAGTTTAATCTGAACTATTAACATTTTTTCCCATCACTTTCTGAAGTCTAGACAATCAACAAGATGATAAATCAAACACTGATTTTAGCTCGTGGCCAATTTCTGAGATGTCAAAGCTCACAATAAAACAATCTGTTCTCACTGGAGACCTTATCAATGTTAGTAACAGATAGCCTAAGTGCCTTCTGGTGAGGTATTTAATGTCTTCTTGATTAATGAATGAATGAACAAATGAATGAAGATGGCTGCTAAGATTTCTTCCTCCCTCTACCCCCTCCCCTCAACTATAGAAAGCCCTTAAATGTTATCTACTAGGCTATAGAAAGGCTGCAATCTGTAGAGGTGAAAGGAATGGACAAAATCATACATCCTATCTATAAAACAAGAAAAGGCAACTAAATGAAAGTCCTTCCAGCTCTAGATTCTATGACTTTTTTCATCTTTCAGCTTAGGAAACTGTGTACTCCAAAAAAGTGGCAGAAGCCCTAAAACGTTTATTGTTGTTCAGTTCTTTTCAGTCATGCCCAACTCTTTATGACTCCCTTTGAGGTTTTCTTTACAATGTCATTTCCTTCTCCAACTCATTTTACAGATGAAGGAACTGAAGCAAATATAATTAAGTGACTTGCTCAGGGTCACACAACTAAGTGTCTATGATTAGATTTGAACTCGGGAATTTGAGTCATCTAGACTTGAGGTTCAGCATGTTATGCACCATGGCACCCCCTAGCTGTCCCAAAAATTACAAGCAAGTAAAGGATAGAAAAAGCTAGATGGTATAATATGTCCAAGGTTAGACCTGAAGTTGGGAAAATCCAACCTCAGACACTTAGCTTTGAGCCCCTGTACAAGTTATTTAATTGATGTTCACTTCACTTTCCTCAAATGTAAAAAGGAGACTATAAATGTAAAAAAGGAGATAAAAGCATCTGCTTTTCAGGCTTATTATCAGAATCAAATAAGATAATATTTTTAAAGTGCTTAGTAAAGTGCCTGGCATATAGAAGGTGCTTAATAAATGCTTTCCCCCTCTTCCTCCTTCCTATAAAAATAATCTCAAGTATAGACACTGTCCAAATATTATAAATTGTAAACATTATATTCCTAAATGAAATTTATCCAGATAATTTATGAATATTGAATTAATTTATCAATTTATGAGAGAGAGATTTGAAATGTTATTGTTCTGGATTCTCATTCTGGAATATATGGGTCATTCAATAGTAAGGCAACCTTTTCTTTTTGTTAAGCAAAACCAAGTAATCAATTATGGAACTGCACGCCACTGGGGCTTGCTGATGACAGATGGTTTAATACAAGTCTTTCCCCTTCTGTCCTGAGGGAGAGAAGATTGGCAGGAAGATAGTAATAGGAAGTATTGCAGCTGCTTTTGGAGAATGTAGAGTCAACTACTCCAAGCCTCACCCTTTGAGTCATTCAGCCAAGGAAGAGGTCAGAGTATTTCCCCATAAGTAGTTTATCTTCTTTCATGTTAACATTAATGAATGTCTTTGATACACCTGGGTGTGGTTATCTAATTATTTGCATATTGGTTTGCATAGATGGGTAACCCCATAGGAACTTTTCTCAGTTTTTAGAAAGATACATAGTACATGCAAATATATGTAAATATAAGATTGGTAGTAGACACTAGTAGTCTTATAATTGTACTCTTGGCAGTTTCCCCACTTCTCCATTTCTACTAAGTCACTTAATCACTCTGAGTATAGGTTTCTTCATCTGTAAAATGGGGATAATAATATACTTATTTCACAAGTTTATTTAGAAGGTCATATAAAATAATGTAGGTGAAGTGCTCTGTAGATATTAAAGTGAGGAATAATAATTAAGAAGGAGGAAGAGGAGGAGGAAGAAGAATAAGAAGAAGGAAAAGGAAAAGGAAAAGAAGTGACAGCTGCTGACTAAATCATAAGAACTGGAAATAGTAATAGTCAAATCAATAGCACTAATAGTTGATGTCTACCAAGATTAGGAGGGAAGTAATAAATTGGGAAATCATCTTTACATTCAAGGGTTCTGATAAAGGTCTCATCTCAAAAATATATAGAGAACTGTCTCATATTTATAAAAATTCAAGCCATTCTCCAGTCAATAAATGGTCAAAGGATATGAACAGACAATTTTCAGAGGATGAAATTAAAACTATTTATAGTCATATGAAAAGGTGCTCCAAATCACTGTTGATCAGAGAAATGCAAATCAAGACAACCCTCAGGTACCACTTCACACCTGTCAGATTGGCTAAAATGACAGGAAAAGTTAATGATGAATGTTGGAGGGGTTGTGGGAGGGCTGGGACACTGATGCATTGTTGGTGGAGCTGTGAACGGATACAGCCATTCTGGAGAACAATTTGGAACTATGCTCAAAAAGTTATCAAACTGTGCATACCCTTTGACCCAGCAGCATTTCTATTGGGCTTATATCCCAAAGAAATCATAAAGGAAGGAAAAGGCCCCACATGTGCAAGAATGTTTGTGGCAGCCCTTTTTGTAGTGGCTAGAAACTGGAAATTGAATAGATGCCCTTCAATTGGAGAATGGCTGAATAAATTATGGTATATGAACATTATGGAATATTATTGTTCTGTAAGAAATGACCAGCAAGATGATTTCAGAGAGGCCTGGAGAGACTTACATGAACTGATGCTGAGTGAAATGAGCAGAACCAGGAGATCATTGTACACGGCAACAACAGTACTATATGACAATTAATTCTGATGGACATGGCTCTCTTCAACAATGAAATGTTTCAAACCACCTCCAATTGTTCACTGAAGAAAGCCATATACACCCAGAGAGAGGGATGCGAAATGTGGACCACAACATAACATTCTCATACTCCTTGATTGATGTTTGCTTACATAGTGTTTCCTTTATCTGATATATCGTTTGTGTAGATAAGATTTTTCTTGCACAACAATGATAAGTTTGGAAATATGTATACATATATTCGATTTGCCAATATTTTAACATAATTAACATGTAGTGGATATCCTGCCATCTAGGGAAGGGGTGGGGAAGTTGGGGGGAAAAATTTGTAACAGAAAGCTATGTAAGGGTTATTGTTGAAGAATTACCCACACATATGTTATGCAAATAAAATAAAATTTAAAAAAAAAATAGTTGATGTCTACTATATGAAGAGCTCTTTGCTGCATCCTTGGAAATTTTAGTGAGACAAAAAAATTGGAAAAGCCAGTCTCTGCTTTCAAAGAATTTCACAAACTGATAAATCAGACCAGAGCAATGAAAAGACGATAATGCTTAAAAGGGAACATAATGTACAATGAATGCAAAATAATGGCATGCATTCAAGAGAGTAAATGAATAATAACTGACTGCCATCCAGCATGGAGAGAACCCTGGATAAGCATTCTCAGTACAGGGATTAGATTGTTCAGAGCCCTCTCCCACCTCCCACTGAGTGATTAAAAATGTACTTTCCTGAAATGCATACCTGGGATTAGCAGTTCAGTCTTTAGCCACAAAATAGGAGGAAGCTAATTGACTCTTAAGAATGGAGGTCAAATATAGGACTTGGGTACATCTGCAGAGGTTTGTGATACCTCTGAGTGTCCCTTACTCCCCCTTTACATTGTTTTCTGAAGAGATGAAGGAAGTAGTAATCAGTAACCACCATGAAAAGAGGAGGAAGAATGAGTAGTGTTTGTGTGAGATTTTAAGAGGCAGAGAAAGAATACTAGAATAAGGAAGGACTTTTTGTCCTCCCTTAGGAGGAAGGAAAGAAGAAAAGAAGGAAACAAGCAGTTATTGCATCATGCTAAGTACTTTACAAGTATCTCATTTGATCCTCATAACAACCCTAGGAGGTTAATGCTCTTATTACCCCACCTTTTACAGTTGAGACAACTGAGACAAATAGAGGTTTTTGTCTCAGGTAAGTTTGAACTCAGGTCTTTCTAACCCAAAGCCCAGTCTTCTAAGTGATGTACCACTCAGCTGATAGAGGCCCTTCTAAGAACAGACAGGGAATCTTCCCTAGGGAGAATCTTTAATTTTTTTAAAGATTATTTAGACCTGCTTGCTTAGTTCAAGAGAACAAGACTAGGAGCAATGGATGGAAGTTATGGTCAAATTTAAGTTAATGTTAATCCTCATGATTAAAACTAGCTGAAGGTGTAATAAGCTGCTTGGAGTGATAGTGAGCTCCCTGAAATAGGAGGTCTTTAAACAGAAGATAGAAGCCCTCTTATCTAATGGGTTGTGGGGATTCAGAGAGGAGAGAGAAAGATTTTAGAAGCTGCAGATATATAAGAGATGGCTACTCTTCCACCTGACCTTAATTTCCAGCCTGTCTCTTTAAAGACTGCAGAGAAAAACTTTTACCCCTTGGATGAGATTGAAGCTCTCCCTTGGTTCCCATTGAGTTCTTAACTGCCCCCAGCAGAAAAGCTCATTTATACTTGTGTATTTCATCTGTAAAATTTCTCTGATTTTGGTTTTTTCTTTTGCTTATATAAGTAAGTTCATTTACTATTCATTATTTGTGATAGTCTTTGAATAATTAGTTGGGGTCAAGTCAGTGGATGAAAGCTCAGAGTGATCCTCCATATTTAAGGGCTAGTGACCAAAGAAAACACTTTTCATAAAAAATTGCACCCCATAGACCAGCAATGATTAGGGGGACAGATAGATTTCATTCTAATATGGTACTTACTCCAGAGATTGGAGAAAAGGGCCCAGACAAGGGGGCACAGTTTCTTTTAAAAAGGGGTGGGCCACATTCTGGAGATATTTTTTCATGCTACCCATGAGTCAATGGTCCATGTGTTTATACAAACCCTCTAGACATACATATTATTCACGGGCATACATGTCTTATACAGAGGTAAATAAAATTCTAAATCTAATTAGCAAGCATATTAGAAAAGTTCAAAGTGCCATGAGGTCAGAGAAAGAAGCCATTTAATTTAGCAGGAGGACCAGAAGGTATGATTACTAAACACCTACAAAGATCCAGCCTCAAATACTAGCTGTGCAACTCATGGGGAATCACCTATCTCCTCAGTTGTTTCATACATTAAAATGGGAATAATAATATCACCTGTCTCATGGGGAGAGTGTTGTGAAAATCAAATGAGATTTTGTAAATGTAAATGATAAATGTAAAGTTCTTTGTATATCTTGAAAGTTGTATAAAATAAGCTGCTACTATGGTTGTTACCATTACAACTTCTGTGATAAGTATCATATGGCTTTTCCAAATCCCTAGGTCCTGTGCAAAAATTTTGTTTACTTGTATTTGTATTTCTCTACATTACTGATACTACATCTTATAAGACTTTATTAAATCTATTCTTTTGAGGCAGGAAGAGAATAGAGTGTGCTATTAAAGAAATCAGGAAATAGGATGATTTATGAATCATCTCAATTGGAGAAATCAGGAAGTGGGAAGGTATATTCATAGGTATACTTTCATCAGTTTACTTCTTATAAACCTGGTTACTAAGAAACAGTAAGGTTCAAGTCCTGGAAAAAAAAAAAGGGTAGAGGTGGGGAGAGTGGTATTCTGGTGTGGTAGATAGAGTACAGGACTTAGAATGAGCTGGTTTCATGTCCCATTTCTGATATTTACTGCCATTTATTGAGCAGAGGCAAGTAAACATCTATTCCAATTCAAGCTACCTCATTGGTAAAAAGGAGATAATGGTCCTTGTAATGCCTACTTCTCAGATACTGCTTGGAAGATCTGGTTCAATAGTAGTTCAAATGAAAAAGACGGTGTGTGTATGGGTGGGGGAGTGTTGATCCCTCAACCAAATTACATAGAAATCAGAAAATATCTAAATTGATTTTCCTTAGATACTTTAAGGAATGTGTTTTTATATTCATGTGGGTTTTTCCCCCACCAATGCTATTGCAACTCCCTCCACAATTACTTGAATTTCATCAATTATTGTGGCCAAAAAATTTCATCCCTTGGTAGCCAACCTTTTGAATATATAATTCTCCCAACTACTAGGCTGGTCTTTAAATATCAACATAGAGTTTGTCACTTGACCTGCACTTGAATGAAGCCTTCCTAGCTTAGTAATATCCATGAAAACTTGATTCTGTTGATGTTACCTTGAAGAACCCAAGCTCACCTCCATGACATAATGAAGTGTTCAAGTGGAAACAGCAGAATTCTATTGTTATCTGAATTGGTAGAAATATAAAATCCAGTTTCCCTTCTAAGAGTTCCCTGCATCACTGAAACCACAGATCCATATCCAAGATGTATGTCTAGAGCAAGATCAATGAACTTAGGCCCAAGGACCAAATCCATCTCAGATGCCTATTTTTGTATAATCAGTAACCTAAGAATGGCTTTAAAATTTTTAAATATAATAAAATTTTATTTTAAAATGTAAACAAGCCAATTTCAGTTTCTAGGAAAAGTCATTTTAAAAAAGCAGATAGTGGACTGGATTTAGTAGGGCTCAACCTGAAGTCTAGAATAAAAGACTCAATTATCCTAATGGATTCTTGTGTTGAAGGTATCAGCTTTGCAGTTGCTATGCATCAAAATGTGAGGCAAGAGCAAAACAAATACACTTTTCTAAAAAAAAGTATTTTTTTAAAGTTATGAACTTAACAAGCATCAATAAACATGGATATTGCAACATGCAAAGAGGAATGGAAAATGGGATTATGTATGTGTATACTCTAGAGCTACTCTCCCAGAACCCTGTGAGGCTGGGTTCCCAGAGCGTGGCTGCTCTGACTTTCAGAAGTCAACAAAAATAATTGTGTCAGACACTGTGCCAAGCACTGAAAGTACAAAGAAAGGCAAAAATTGTCCCTATCTTCAAGTATCTCACAATGTAATAGTGGAGACAACATGTTGAAAAAAGCATTCCAGGAATGTACAGTAAAGAGATAGAATATAATAGGTCAGTATGACTAAAGTATGGAGTTATGGGGTATGGGGAACAAAGTAAGATTAGAAAGGTAGGGAGGAATCAAGGTATGAACAACTTTAAACTTTATGGACAAACTTTAAACACCAAGCAGAAGGTTTTTTATATTTGATATTGGAGGTAATTAATAGGGAGTGTCTAGAGTTTATTGAGTAACTTGGTGATGTGGTCAGATCTTTGTAAGTGAAGGGAAATTAGTAAATTGATGAAATGGGAGGTAAGAGTGTTTGAAGGAATATAAATACATATATTGAAATCTCCCTATGCAGAAACTGGGGATTAGAGAACAATTGTGTCAAATTCATTGAGGAAAGAAGGTGAGTTTCCTGAAGGTTTGTAGATTATAGCTCCTAGGATTTTTATTGGGTAGTAGATGTGGATTGAGTGAACCTCAAAGGAGGAGAGATTACTGAGTAATGGTGGTATGGGGAGAACCTGGAAGTGGTGATGGGGAGCAAAAAGAATTCCAACCCTACCCCTACCACCTTAGCAAGTGAATCAGAGGAAGGAGTGAAAGTTCAATCAATGCCGGAAAGTGAAACTAGGGAGACTATATCACCAGAAGGTAAAAGGAAGAAGATGAAAAGAGTGGGAAAGTAAAATATTTAAGATGAAAGTAAATTTGTTCACTACAAAGCAGGTATTCCAGAGGGCACAGAGAAGGAGATGGGTAGCTTTTATTTGGGACTTTGAAGTGAAGTAGAGAATGGGAATAAGAAATTAGGCAGTGGGAAATGGGAAAGAGTTTTGAAATCACTGAGATGGGAAGGGTATGACTATGGGGAAATATGTAATTCATCAAATGAGAAATTAATAGTATTATGACTTTGGCGGGGGTGCAGGTGGAATCCTTTCAAGGGATTCCACCCTTGAATTTAACAGTTCAGTTGAGGGAGCAACAACTTGGAACACAAGAAGTGGTGACTCTTCCCCCAAAGCAGGAGATAATGTTGCAAACTTGATAAAATGGTTCCATCTCCCCTCACTTCAGTGTCAGGAAACTGGCATAATGGGATATCACTTCACCTTTCTCCCAGAGTCTGGAGATCAAGCATGGGGCATGATGGTATGACACTCAGCTTTCCTTCTCTCACCCTCACTGGAGGGTGGATGAGATGTGACATTTGTGGAGAACAGGCAGGAGATGCTCAGGGCATAATAGTGAATCTGCCTCTTTTCTTCCCTCCAGGTTTTTTCTGTGACATTCTTAGGTATTTTTAATTTGAAATTTGTATCAGAAAGTGATCGGTAGATTCTTTCAACTTTTCCTTAGCCCTTAGGCTCTAAAAGATCCGGACAGTTTTTATGATTTCTTAAAATATAGTATCTAGAGTTTTTTTGTTTGATTATGATATTCAGGAGATTTGATTAACCTTAAATTATTTCTCTTCAACTTGTTTTCCATGTCAGTTGCTTTTAATAGCAAATACTTTATACTTTCTTCTATTTTTAATAGTTTTCTTTAATATTCCTTAATATCTCATAGAGTCATTCAATTCTATGTGTTTCCATTCTGTTTTTCAAGGCTTCTGTTTTTTGGATAAAATTTTCTATCTTCTGTTCTAAATTTTTTATTCTCCTGTCATATTTTTTTCTCTCTCATTTTTTATCTCTTGTAGATTTTCTTCATACATTCCTTTAGTACCTACATCATTTTCCTTTCTGAAGCTCTACTTGTAGATATCATGGAGTAATTCTCTTCTCCAGCATTTACATCTTAAACATCTCTTGACCTAAAATATTTCTTAGTTGTGCTCAGTGTGTTCTTCTGTTTACTCATTTTCAGTTTCCATTCTTAGGATTTTATGCTTAGCCAAAGTATCTCCAGTACCTTTTGGTGCATGATTTCTGTTTTGGAGAGGTTAGAAAGGTCATGGGAATCAGAGAAAATGTCTAGTTTTTTTATTTTTTTGCTCACATGACTGGAAGAGCCATCTGCAGCATTCTTGGAGGGATTAGGCAGACTTTGTTTAACCTTGTACCATATCCTCTGCAATCTGGGTGCTGCTCTTGTACTGCTGATCTGAATGTGAGTAGATATGGATATGGGAGCTGATAAAATTTCTTACTCCTCAATCTTTGGCTTTCATTTTAGTCTTCTCATTGTCTGCTGTTCAGGCTTCAGGTGCTCTTTTTCTCCTTGCAAAATCTTTAGTCAGTAGCTGGATCCATCTTCTGTTATCTCCCCTTCTATATAAGCCCTTATGGGAAATTGGACATCATGTTCATCACAGACCTCCTGGAGCTGAAATCCCAGAGATGAGTTGATCTTGCCTCCTAATGTAGCTCTAAATAGCACATATTAACACCCTGTCTTTCTGTACAGTGTATGTCCCATCAGGACTGGTTCTATTCTGACAGGTTGAGGCTAGAATCTGGCACTGATTTACAAACCCTCTCTACTCAGAGCACTGTTTCACTTCTAGTTGCTTTGAAGGAGTTTGTTCTAACTCCCTTCCTCTCCTTGCCTTTGTTCTAGCTGGGTTATTGGGGCTTTCACTGGTCTCACTGTTCCCAAGGATCCCTGAGTTGGTCCTGGATTCACTAGTTCAATACCCAATCAGCCTACATACACCCTCTTCTAGTTGCCTTTTGTTATAGTTCTGAACTAGATGGTGGAGATTAGCAATGATTCTTTTCATATTTTTTATCACTAGACTTTTGGGGGGATGTTTTAGCTGTTTACTAGTGTTAATATAAAACCAAAAACAAATTAGAAGTCAATATATATATAGTATACATACACATACACACATATGAATATATGCTAGGCAATATAGAGTGAAGGAACTATATAGGAAACTATTGAGAGCAAGATAATTCAGTTCAATCAGGAGTGTAAGTCCCAGATCTCACCAAAGGGGAAAATTCCCTGAAATCTCTGGTGTAGCAAGCTGAGAAGGACATGCTCCAAGTTCCACATGCCAGCTTCTTCTTAGATTCATCTTTCCTTCATGGCCCTGAAGGGAAGTTGGAATCTCACGTGTATTCTCTCTCAACACTCAAAGCCAGAAGGCATTGAAGAGCCCGAAGAGATTGAATTTCTTTTCTCTTCCATTCTTGCCAACTTTGTCTTTTATATAAGCACGCACTAATTTCCACCAGTGAGAAGAATCCTAAAACAATGGGCTTTAAGGCTCCTGTTATATTTACAACAAAACTAGGAGTTAGGTCCCTGTTTTACACATTCGGAAACTGAGGCAGACAGAAATTAGGTGACTTTCCTGGAGTTGCACAGCTAGTAAGTGTCGGAGGCTGAATCAGGTTTTCCTGACTAGCTCAGGACTCTATCCATCACACTACCTAGCCGTGGTCCAATAGAAAACCAAGTAGCCCTTGGGACTTTAAATCACATGGCCCTGTCTCTATCACTCCTTCCCTATCTTCCATCATCTAGAGCCTCTTTTCTTTGCTGATCCTCCACACTCCTACCCCTAACCAGGTCTGCTTTACAGGATTGGACATGGGGGAATCTACTAATGCTTGGAAAGCAGAGGGAAAAGAATAGAAGATATGTTCCTGGCCACCAAATTGGAACTCTGAATTTATATTCCTGTAGAGAATTACTCATTGTGGTTAGGTTCTATAATAGTACTAATGTGGTTCTATGCCTGATAATCCAGGTGGGCGAAATACGCATGTATGAGTTGAGTCTACCTCCATTTATACTTCTAGAGAAATACGTGGGCTAGATACCAGATAGAAATAGCTGACATTTATATAGTACTTTAAAGTCCACCAAGCAGACTTTTACATATATTATTTTGTGTATGAATATTACAAATATCTCATTTAAGCCTCTGAGGTAGTTATTTCTGGGATATTATCATCCCCCATTTTATAGTTTGAGAAAAGTGAGGTTCAGAGAAATGAAGGAATTTTCCTATGGTCTTATACTCATTAATTGGCAAGAGTAGAATTTGAATCCAAATCTTCTCCACTTTGAATCTGAACTATATACTATATCATACTACCTCTCAAACAAGTGACTTATGTAGAAACTTTGGAAACCTAACCTAATACTATGTTGGGACAGTCTGTCCCTATCTCCTTTTGGGGCCATGAAGGAAAGACGACTCTGAGAAGAAGCTGGCATGTAGAACTTGGATAATATTCATCTTCTCAGCTTGCTACATTAGAGATTTCTGGGAATTTTCCCCTTTCGTTGAAATTGAAGTTTATGAAAATTGGAGAATGTTTTGATTTATTGTTAGCCATTATCAAAGCACGACATTCTATAACGACCAACATTAGTTGCATAAGGGGTAACTTAGTAATATACTTACATGAAAAACAGTTTGACAGTAATGGATGGAAAGCTGTCCTTGTTCAAAAAGACTAGGACACAAATCTTTTTGAAGACAGCTAAGTGGAGTATCTGGACCTACAGTCAGGAAACTCCTAGGTCAAATTCTGCCTTAGTATGATTCTGAATCAAGTCACTTAAACCTATTTCTGCCTCAGTTTCCTTATTTGTAAAATGGGAATAATAATAGTACTTACCTCTCAGTATTATGAGGATAAGAAAAAAAATTTGTTAAGCATTTCACAAACCTTTTTAAAGCACTAAATGCTAGTTGCTGCTACTGTTTATCCTGTTTCTGCCTTTCATTCCAATTCTGATCCCTTAGAAAATCATTTAACTTCACAGTGATCCCTGACAACACTAAGACCATAAATTAGGGATTTAAGATTAGAAGTTACAGAGCAACTCTAAGAATCTAAGTCACATTGGAGGGAGTTTCTGCACTGAGAATTCCCCTTCACCAGATGAAATCATTGGACCTCCACCCTTCCAAAATAGATGGAAAATAGTTGGTGATAAATAGGTGGTAGATGATAGAGATATAGAGATAGGTAGCTAGATAATGTATATATCCATATATGTATATATGTGGATTTGTGTGCACTGCTCTGAGGAGAAAAATGTATGTGTGTGAGTGTGTGTTTTACTAACTCTATTTTGTTCTATTTTAGTGCCTGCATTCTTTATTAATGAAATTCTAAGCCATTCCAGGTTTAAGCTCAGTTTATTCTTGGCAGAAGGTAACTTCCTAGTTCAAAGGAAAGCTGCTTCAAAAAAAAATTACCCAAACCAAATAAAAACAGCCCTTTGGCTTACAAAACATACCAGACCCCAGCTGGTTGATTTCGGGTAAATGAATCAGAGACATACGGTTTAGATTTCCCTCTCCAAGGAGGAGCAATCATGCAGGGTGGAGAAGTTTCAGAGACTAATGTAGCTTTGCTGAACCTGGAATAGTTGAAATCCAGTCCAAGCAGTTTTTCCAAAGTTTCTACCCCATTCCTCTCCCAGTTTCTAATTGTCAGTACTAACTCCTCTTTTCTCTAGTGAATTTCCCTTTCTTCTCTCAGTATGTCTGTCCATCGATACTCCTTGCTTACCACTGGTCTATACACAGATGGTATCTTATGTTCCTGATTAAGAACCAGTTAGTAACCAGGATACTAAAGTACACAGATCATTGTTTATTATTGCTAAATCTGCAGCCTCCATTCCTGAAATAACTCCCACCCAGACCTATACATAAAAAAGATTTCTAAGAAAAATTTACTGGTTTTCATTGTTGTTGTTTCTCTCCATGCTGATGATATTTTCCTGGAACTCATCAGCTTGAACAATATAATATGCAGGAACATAGAGGCATCCATCCCCAGCTGATACTCACCAGAACTTTGGAATGATTGATGTGAGGACCTCAGTGGGATAAACTGCCAGAGAAAACACAAGAGAACAATAAGCTGTGGACCAGACGTGTCCTCCACTTCCTTTAGCAAACTGTCTTTTTTTTCAGGATGTAGTGACAAACACTCTCTCATATTAGAAGCCTTCCTTGATACTGATGCATATTTCTAGTATGCTTCCATTGCTAATATTTAACTTCATTTATGTAATCTGTTTCAATGGTGATCTTGTCTTTGCCACCAGAAAGTATATGGTTGAAGTCAAACCTTATTAATTTTATAAAAGCATTGTCATTCTTTATCAGTTGCTATATGCTGAGACCTGAGAAGCAGCATGGCATTATGGGTAGACAGTTTCATCTGAATTTAGGAAGACTTGCACTTACATTCTGTTCTGAGTCATAGAGGCAGAATGACCATGGACAATGTGTTTAGCATCTTGGGATCTATGAAAATTCTCTAAGTTAGAGACAGATTGTGAATCTGTATTAACATCTGGGTAGAAGAATTATCACTAATTCGCTATACCTCTGAAATTACAGGTTTAGAAAAAAAAAAGTCAGATACTTTATTCAAGGATATGGGAGACACACATGAAGGTTACAAAGCCCTGCCCTGAGGGCTGTCCTCCTATTGGAGGAAATCAGGAGAGGTATAAATGGGAATATGAAAATTACAGTGAGAGAAATTTGCAAAAATACTAAGTCATTACAGCTGTATAGACAGAGAAACTGTGTCTCATATTTATCAGTGTGACTGAATTTAACTAAAAAGAAACTGGGTAGCTAGGTGATGCAGCAGCTAGAGTACTGGGCTCAGAATCAGAAAGATTTCTCCTCTTGATTTCAAATATGACCTCAGACACTCACACTGTGTGACCCTGGGCAAGTCACTTAAATCCAATTTGTCTGTTTCTTCATTTGTAAAATGAACTGAAGGAGGAAAAAAAAAGGCAAACTACTGTAATATCTCTGCCAAGAAAACCCCCAATGGAGTCATGGGGTCATATATGACTAAAATGATTCAACAACAACAACAACAACAAAGTTAAAAAGAAATGCAATTGAATTCAAACTACTTGTTTATGTCAAATTAATAGTAATAATGAACAATGATCACTTTTCTTCTTTGTATTTCAAATTTTATTTATTTTTAATATTCATTTTTTAAAAATTTGAATTGTAAATTCTCTCTGCCTTCCACTTTTCCCCCATTCATTGAGTAGGCAAGCAATATGATATTTTGATCACTTTTCAATTCAAAAAGCTTTGTTCAAACAGCTGCTACATTTTAGGCAAGTTGTTTTCCATTTCAAATAGGCACAGAGAGACAAAAGCTGAGGCTACTGCAATGCATTAATTAGCTAACTGAAAGCAGGTGAATTTAATCAAGGAAAACTCTATGGGAGAGGTGAGACTTGAAAAGAGTACAGTGTCATATACCCCATTAATTCCTCTCCACCCCAGATAATTACAATAGGCTTTCTCCCAGCTCCTTCCTTTCCACTTCATCTTATTTATTTAGTTGGTTTAAAAGTTTTTTGACCTGTTGAGTAATTATTTAAAACATGTTCTTAGTTGTTACACTGTACTTGTTCTATACAGCATTGCCAGATTAATATTAACAAAATATATCTGAATCATGTCATTGCTCCACTCAGAAACTTCTGAATGCTCACAATTGTCTGAAGCATCAGTCTTCAAACTTTTTGATCTCAGTATCCATTTGTAACCTTTAAAAATTATTAATTTTAAAACATTTTCTCCAAAGAACTTTTTGTCATAATAGAAATTAATATTTGTAATAATAGAAATTAAAACTGATAAAATTTTAAAATATATTTATTAATTCACTTAAAATTTTTAAATGCATTGAATGTAAATAGCATATTTTTATTTTAAAACCTATTACCTGAAATAAAAAACAAAAAAAATTAGTAAGAAGAGTTTCAATTTATATATATTTTTACACATTTCTTTAAAATTTGGCTTACTAATTATCTCTTCATTGAAAGATTGAATGATCTTTTCTCAATCTTTATCCTTCTTAACCTTTCTATATAGCCTTTCCCACTATTGATTACCTCTTCTCCTTGATACTCTACTATTAGTCCTCCACCTACTTATGTGATATTCTATAAATCTCCTTTGTTGGATCTTGACCACTAAAATGGTCATTCCCCCCAAGCCTTTCCTAGGTTCTATTCTCTTTTCCATCTATATACTATTTCACTTGGTGATCTCATAAGCTCTTATCATCTTTATGCAGATGACAAATTTATTTGTCCAGCTTAAACCTCTCTCCAAACCTTTACTTCTACAACTCCAACTGCCTATTAGACAACTTGAACGGGATTTTCTGTAGACATCTTAAACTTCGCATGTCCAAAACTGAATTCATTATCTTTCCCCTCAAACTTTATTTTCTTCCCTATTTTCCTATTACTGTCAAAGGCACCACCATCTTTTTAGTTGCCAGAGTTTGAAAACAAGTGTCATCATCCTTGACTTTTTACTCTAATCCCCATATCCAATCATTTGTCAAATTCTGTCATTTCTACCTTTGTAGAAATTCAAGAGAGCACAAAAATGTCACCAAGAAGTCAATATGGGAAGAAGAGGGGAGACTAATTAATGAGGGGAAGATAATATGGAAGAGAATTGAGAGATCAAGTGATTAGGGGTGATGGTACAGATGAGTTATAGGGTTATGTAAGGTAAGAGAAGGAGAGGTGAAAAGTCAATAGATTATGGTCCAATAAGAAGATTTCAAAATTCTTGAAGATGGAGATGGTACATTTGTGGGTGATCACAAGAATCAATGATATGACCATGGTTGTGTGTGACTAAGATGGAATGGAAGTTAAGTAGATTGAAGAACTAAGTGGTTAGGGTATTTGTGGGAAAATCAACTATGTATGTTAAAATTCCATAGTATGAGGGCAGGAATTGGGGAGGAAAGAAAACTTGTACAGCAGATATTAAACTCATTGAGGAAGGAAGGGAAGTGACCTGAGATTCTACAGACAACGACTACCAGGATTTTGATTGGGTAGTTGATATGAATAGCATGAACCTCAAAGGAAGAGAAGTTACTGAATTGACAAAGGAAGGGGGGAATCTGGAAGTGACAATGGGGAGCAAGGAGTATTCCAACTCCCCTACCTTGACCAGTGAGCCAAGGATGGTGAATGAAGGTGCAGCTAATATAAGAAAGAGTAGCCAGGGAAGCTGTGCCATCAGGAGGAACCAAGTTTCAGTAAGAGTTAATAGATGGAAGGAATGGGAGAGGAAAATATTTAAGAAGAAGGGAAATTTGCTTTTATGGAGCAGGCATTCCAGAGAGCATTGTGAAAAGGCTACTTTAGCCAAAGTAGAATATTTTGCCCTTCCTTAAAGCTTCATTTTCTTGTCTCTAAACCTTTGCTTGTGCCATTCCTTCCACCTAATGTGATCTCTCTGATTTCATTTATGACCATGAAAAGGGAATGCTTCATTCAACAGAAATAGGTTAGTCAGAAGAGAGAGTGGAATGGCTTTGTATGCCAATCCAATATAACTAGTCCAACAAATATTTATTAAGCATTTTCATGAACAAGACACTGCTCTAGTTGCTAAGGGTACAAAAATGAAACAAAAAGTAATGCCAACCTTCAAGAAACTTACACTCTACTTCAAGATTACAGAAAATAAACATATACCTTATGATTTAAGGAGAGAGACTCACATGAACTGATGCTGAGTGAAGTGAGAAAAACAACTCAGTTCTCAGTAACAATAAGATTATGTAATGATCAGTTCTTATGGTCTTGGCTCTTCTTAGCAATGCAATGATTCAAGACAATCCAATAGACTTGAGATGGAAAATACCATTTGCATACAGAAAGTGAACTATGGAGATTGAATGTGGATTAAAGCATAGTATTTGCACCTTTTTTTGTTTGTTTGCTTCTTTTTTTCTTCCTCATGTTTTTCCCTTTTGATCTGATGTTTTTGCACAACATGACAAATATGGAAAAGTGAGGAATAGCACATATTCAATTATTATTACAAATAGGAACCGCAATGCCCAGTAGTTACACTGATGCTTGCGCTCTCATAGAGGAAGGAGGTAAGGGAAGGAGGCAGAAAAATTTGGAACACAAAGTTTTGCAAAAATGAATGTTGAAAACTATCTTTGCACGTATTTGGAAAAATAAATACTGGGGAAAAAGATTTAAGGAGAGAGGGAGCACTAGCTAAGTGGGAGATCAAGAAGTATTCCCATAGAAAATGTGCTAAACCTTGAAATAAACTAGAGATTCTAAGGGATAGAGGACAGGGAGTCAGTAAATTCTAGATATGGGGAACAACCCATGCAAAGTCGTGGAAGTGGTAGATAAAGTATTGAGGGAAGAAGTCAGGGAAGATGGTATTAATACATCTGTATAGAAGTCCATGAATCTCGCTTAGAAGTGGGGAGAGGAAGAGAAAATTATTACCTTTCTTGATACTTTCTGAAGGTAGAAGAAGCAATTTGAGGAACTGCTATCTACCCACTTCATGATAAAAAAAGAAGGAAGGTCAGATCTATGAAGTGAAAATGATATAAAACTTAGGAGAAAATGCCCATGCCATCTTAGAGTCAATAATAAAGGAAACTGTTAAACATGGTATGGTATGCACACTAAGCTTTTGGGGAAGGGATTCAAAAAAACTAGGGAAATATATAGGTTTGATCCCATGGCTTGAGAATCAAAAAGAAAAGCTAGCTTGAGGGATTGAAGGTAATCTCAAAAGAATTTTTGATAATGCAGTTGGGAAAGACCAAAGTGAAGAAGAAAAGAGTGAGTAGGAACTCTCTAGTGAATGAACTGAGGATATCTAGGTCAAAATGTGTTTCTGTTTGACTTCTTTCAATAAATCCTAATTCTGCCATCCTGGGAATAATAGATAGGGGATAGAGGGAAAAGAGAGTGGTTTGGTTAGGAGGTTATTGCTACAGTCTAGGTGGGTATTAATGAGAACTTTATACTAAGGTAGTGACAAACAGAACAAATAAAATGAGATGGAGTCAAGAGCATTTTAGAGGTAAATTTCATAAGTAGCTACTAATTGAATACCTAGTAGCAGTACAGGGAAAGAGGAAAACATCAATGTTCTAAACAACAGTGAATAATGATGTCACTGACAGAAATAATGAAGTCAGAAGGAGAAGCAAATACTGGGGGAATATGATCAGCTCAACTTTGGAGGTGCTGCTGGGATAACTAGATGGAGATAATCTTATATATAGCTGAAGGGTCAGATTTGGAAACAAAGTTATTAGTACAGCAAGAAAGGCAGAAAAGCTAAAATCTGAAGAAAGTTTTGAGTTTGGAGAGAATAATCTATTGAATTTTAAGGCTAGACTTACGGCACTACTTATAGAAAGATTTATAGAGTTAAAGGGGTAAGAGGCAAGATAAGGAGTATTTAATCACAAGATATTATTTGATTTTAGTTTTTCATAGATTTCCTTCCTGGTCACACATATATGCTTGGCTGAACTACTGAACCAAATACAAAAGAAACTGGATGGGACAAATTTGTCATAGCATCACAGAATTAGAAGGATCTCGGGGTTCTTCTAGTCCACCAGCAGGTAATCAGTGGCAAAGCAAGATCCAAACCTAAAAACTCTGATTCCATATCTTTTATTATGAGTTGAAGACCTAAGCCACTTTGGACAAATTACTTAACTTGAGTTTCCTTCTCAGTGAAATGAAGGAATTTGTGTAGACAACCTAGAGTTTTCCTTCAGATCTAAATGTAAAAATCTGTGACTGTATTTTCTGTATTAGACCCCCTTCCCTAGATCATGTCAGTAGGGCAGATTGGTTGTCTCCAGTTTGGAGACAAGATTGTCCAGGAAGACAGCACAGAATAAAAAAAGAGGAGAAGAAATATGTGAGAAGCTTGGAGGACACCAACACTAAGGGATTGAATGGAGGAAGAGAAATCAGTGAGAGACAGAGAAGGATCCATAAGACAAAAAAGAATTAATAGAGTTTAGAGTCTTGAAAGCCAAAGGAGAAGAGTGTCGAAGATATTCTGCAGTGTCCAAAGATGCAAGGAGGCCACGCAGAACCAGAACTGGAAAAGGGCCATTGAATTAATTAAGAGTGAAGTCACTTATGACCTTTTCAGAGAGCAGTTCTAATAGACTAAAGGGGATGAAAGCCAACTCTCTAGGAACTGAGGAATGACTTGAGTGTTAAGGAAGTAGTGGTATTAGATATAGAGTGACATTTCAAGAAGTTTAGTTGTGAAAAGAAGCAGAGAAATAGGATAACTGATTTATAGTAGGAGAAAGATCAAGGAGAGGCTTTTTTAAGGATTAGGTGATATGGGAATCTTTGCAGACATATAGGAAAAAAGAAAGGCACTGATTGATAGAACAAGAAAAGATAGGATCAAGAATACAAATAGAGAAGCCTTAACCTTTGGAAAGAATTAGGACTAGTTCATCCTCTAAGGCAGGAAAAAAGCAGAAAACAGGATAATTTTTTTTAATTGTAAAATGACTTTGATTTTTAATTTTAAAAATTAATTTTGATGATATTAAATTATAAGCTAATTATATATACAATTAGATTGTAGGGAGGAGAAAAGAAAATATAGATAGATAGATAGAAAGATATGGGAGAAAAGAATTACTCTGGCTAATCCTCAGACTCAGCCTTCCTAACGGCGTATGTTGTTACTGAAAGAAAGACAGGAAATGTTCTGTAACAGAGGGAAGACCCAGAATTCATCAGTGCCTCTATTGACTAAACAAGACTAAAAATTGACTGTTGTCAAAAAAAAAAAAAAAAAAAAAGACTAAAGAAGAGAAAAGAGAGGAGAAGGAAAACTAGTAGAAAAGAAGAAAAAGAGAGATAGGAATGGAAAAAAAGAAAGGAGGACCTCTAAGGCAAAGTGAAAGTCACTTAACACTATTTGTCCCTCAGTAGGACTTTTTAGGATGAGATAGCATTCAGGACTAGGAGCCCCAGAAGAGTCTCTTGAGTTGCAGTGCCACCTAGTGGACTCATCACTCCCTCTTCCAAATGGTAACTCAGCAATCCCACTCAGCTGCTACTCATTCACTAGGGAGTGCAGCCAGTTGACTTCCCAGAAGACTCTCTCCAGTGGCAGCAGGGTGGGGAGCTGAGGAAGGAAAGAGGACAGATGTTTTATGTCCTGCAGGCAGGAGAGAAAAGGAAACTGGTTGTACTTCCCCCAGATTTTCCTACACACAAGAAAGTATCTTCATTTACTGTCCTGAAACAGTATCCAAGTGCTCTGTATCATGGATGTTCTAAATTGCATAAAGTACACAAAATTACAAAAGATTGAAATACAATTATCAGAATTTTTTTTCTCACCCTTGCTTTGGGATGTAATTTACTTTGTTCTATGCATTTTGCAAGTGGACTCTCCTAAATACAGTTTTGTCTCCAGAGTGGGGCAATTCTTGAGTTAATTTAGTGCCTTGTTTTCATGAAGAACAAAAGTTCAGCTGTCATTAAGTGCACAGGACTGACATCAGTCCCTCATTTCCACTTCTTCCTCCTGGTCTATAGAGTAATAGCTCTAGAGGACATCTTTTCTAACCAAAATTCTCCCTGTGCCTTCCTCATTCTTTCAACTGATCTCAAACACAGAACCATGTGGAAACCCAAGAGTGGGAAAAGAAGGGTCGGTGGAGACAAGATGATGGAGAGAGAAGCCAGGAAGTTGCTTGAGCTCTCCCCAGTTTCCTTCAGAAATAATATTAAATCAAGCCTCCAAAAGAATTCTGAAGTTACAGGATCCACAAAAAGATGGAGTGAAAAATTTTCCATCCCAAGATAACTTAGAAGGACTGGGGAGTGGAGCCTGGCAAAAGTAGTGTCCAGGCAACCCCATAAGAGGCTTGTAGTCATAGCAAAGAGCAACAATTGAGACCCCACAGTCCCAGCTCGGCATGCCAATGGTACAGCAGACAATCGAGTTCCAGCTCAGCAAGCAAAGTGCTAGCTCTGGAACCTAGCACACCACAGATTAATGAATTGAGCATGCAATTTAAAAAGCTAGAAAAAAAAATTAAATCCCCAATTAAACACAAAATTAGAAATTCTGAAAATCAGTGGAGAAATTAATAAATTTAAAGAAAACTATTGAACTAATAAATAAAACTAAGAACTGGTTTTATGGGGGAGGAACCAATAAAATGAATAAATCTTTGGTTAGTTTGATTTTAGAAAAGAAAGAAGAAAACCAACTGGCCAATATCAAACATGAAAAGGGTGAATTCACCATCAATGAAAAGGAAATTAAAGAAATAATTAGGAGCTATTTTGCCTGACAATATGCCAATAAATTTGACAATCTAAGTGAAATGGATAAATATTTACAAAGATATATATTGCCTAGAATACCAGAAGAGGAAATAAAATATTTAAATAACCCCATATTAGAAAAAAAAGTCATCAATGAGCTCCCTAAGAAAAAATCTCCAGGACCAGATGAATTTATAAGTGAGTTCCACCAAACATTTAAAGAACAATTAATTCCAATACTATATAAACTACTTAGAATAATAGAAGTACTACCAAATTCCTTTTATGTCACATGTATGTTGCTGATACCTAAGTCAGAAAGAGTCAAAAGAGAGAAAGAAAATTATATACCAATTTGCCTAATGAATATTGATGCAAATATTTCAAATACAATATTAGCAGCAATATTATTGTAATTTCTCACCAGGATAATATACTATGACCAGATGGGATTTATACCAGACATGCAGGGTTGGTTCAATATTAGGAAAACTATTTGCATAATTGATCATCTCAATAATAACACCAACAGAAACCATTTGATTATCTCAATATATTCAGAAAAAGCTTTTGACAAAATACAGCACCCATTCCAATTAAAAATATGAGAGGGCATAGGAATAACAAGAGCTTTCCTTAAGATGATAAGTAGTATCTATCTGAAATCATCAACAAGAATTATATGTAATGTGCATAAGCTAGAAGCCTTCCCAAGAAGATCAAGGGTGAAACAAGGATGCCCATTAACACCACTATTATTCAATATTATGCTAAAGATGTTAGAAATGCTAGAAAAAGAAACTGAAGGAATTAGAATAATCAGTGAGGCAGTAAAACTATCACTCTTTGAAGATGGCATGGCATAATTAGAGAATCCTAGAAAATCAACTAAAAACTATATGAAATAATTGACAAATTTTGAAAAGTCACAGGATACAAACAAAAGCAATGCAATTAAGATTAGAAAGAAAGCAGAAAGATGGGAAACAATTTTTAAAGTCAGTGTATCTGAGAAAAGCCTCATTTTTCAAATATATAGAGAGCTAAGTCAGATTTATAAGAATGCAAGTCATTCTTCAATTGATAAATGGTCAAAGGCAGTTTTCAGATAAAGATATTAAAACTATCTATAGTAATATGAAAAATGCTTCAGTTACTATTGATTATACATTGATTGATATAGAAATGCAAATTAAAATAACTTTGAGGTACTACCTCATACCTATCAGATTAGCTAATATGACAGAAAAAAAAGATAAATGTTGGAAAGGATGTGGGAAAATGGAACACTGACACACTGTTGGTGGAATTGTGAACTGATCCAACCATTCTGAAGAGTCATTTGGAACTATGCGCAAAGTATAAAATTGTGCATACCCATTTTGATCCAGCAATACCACTACTAGGCCTATATTCCAAAAGTGATTATTAAAAAAGGGAAAAGGATCAACATATGCAAAAATATTTGTAGCAGTTCTTTTGAGGTGGCAAAGATTGGAAACTGAGAAGATGCCCAACAATACCAAAAAATTGTGGTATATAAAGATAATGGAATACTATTGTGCTACAAGAAATAATGAATAGCCAGATTTCAGAAAAACCTGGAAACACATGAACTGATGCTGACTGAAGTAAGCAGAACCAGGAGAATATTGTATAAAGTATGAACAAAACTGTGTGATGGTCAACTATGGTTGATTTAGCTCTTCTCAGCAATGCAATGATCCAAGACAATTCTAAAAGACTCCAATTTCCAAAAAGAAAATGATAATTACAACTAGAGAAATAACACAGAGCATGAATGAAGATCAAAGCATGCTATTTCCTTTTTTTGGGGGGGGGTGACTTTTCCCTTTTGTTCTGTTTCTTCTTTCACAACATGATCAATATGAAAATCTGTTTATATGGTTGTACATGTATGACCTATAGCAGATTGCTTGCTGTCTTGGAGGAAAGGGAGATGAGGAGGAAGGAAGAAAAATTGGGGACTCAAAATTTTATAAAAATGAATGTTGGAAACTATCTTTACATGTAATTGGAAAAGTAAAATATCAATTTCAAGAAAGAAAAAGAGAGAGATAGAGAGACAGACAGAGAGAAAGAGAGAGGGGGAGAGAGGGGAAGGAAAAGAGAGAGACAGAGACAGAGAAACAGAGAGAAAGAGACAGAGACAGAGACAGAGACAGAGAGAGGGGAGGGAGGGAAGAAGAAGGAGAGAGAGAGAGAGGGAAGGAGGTATAGGGACAGGGACTAGGAAAGGGAAAGGGAAAGGGAGAGAGAAAAGGAGGAAAGAAGGAAGAAAAGAAAAAAAAACAATGAGGAAAAAATGCTGAAGAAATGGGCACTCTTACAAGAATTTCATGCCTGGCAATGAAAGAATAGACAATCAGCATATGACTAGCTAATTATGGTTATTGTTAATTTAGAATAATTCAAGTGCCTTTCTTATTGGTGAGTCATTTTAATCTTTTCCTACCCCATTTGGGATTTTCTTGGCAAGATACTGGAAGTGGTTTTCCATTTCCTTCTCCAACTCATTTTACAGATGGGAAAACTGGTGTAAACAGAGTGAAGTAATTTTTCGAGGGTCACGTACCTAGTATCTGAAGCCAAACTTGAACTCAGATTCTACAAACTCCAGGATTGGTGCTTTATCTGCTGTGCCATCTACCTAACCTAATTCATATGCCTAGTGGGTGTTTAATGGTATACTAGGTACTCTGGATGATGATAATAATAATTATCTTGGTTTTCTCTAGATCTGTAATTTCATTAGTGTAGAGCAATGGTTCTCAAAGTGTGGTCCAGGGACCCCTGGGAATCTCCATGGTCCAGAATCTCCAAACTACTTACATAATACTAAGATATTATAATTTCAAATATATTAAATATTAAGAAATATAACCCAAGTAAACAAGAGAGTTTTTTGAGGGGGGGAATTGTCTTCCATAATTTTTAAGAGTGTAAAAGGGTCCTGAGACCTAAAAGTTTGAGAACTGTTGCTAAATAAACTCCCTCCTCCAAAGCAGATCAGAAACTTTTCTGCCATTGTCTAGAGTTACCTGAAGTATTGTCTGTGGTCACCCAGCTCATAAATAAGTGCCAGAGGCAAGACCTAATCCAGAATTTCCTAACTCTATCAACATCCATTTTGTCATTCTCTCTCTTTCTCTGCTAATAAAGGTTCAAAAGTATTTAATGCTTTATGGCTACTCCTTTATGAAGTACACAGAATAAATAAGATGAAGAAATTGAGGGAAGAGTTTTCCCAAAATCATACAACCATTAAAAATCAAGACAAAAAGATATTAATACATCACCATTTTCCTCACTGGAACCCTAAGCAAATCAGTAGTTCAAATATTATGTGTATGTTAAAGTAGAGGAAACTGAAGCTCAGAAATAATAAAGGAATTTGTCCAAGATCATGGAGATAGCAAATGTCAGGACTGAGACTTAAAGTTCTAAGGAACCTTAGAATCTTGACTTCAAGTTTTATGTTTTTCTCCCTTATATGGCAATACCTTTTCATGTACAAAGAAAGCACACAGTAGGATCATTTCCCTCACATATGCTAGAAACAAGGCAGCATATGATTGTGTCAAAATGTTTGATACATACAGTCAGTACTACAGGGGTTCAGAGAAGAGAAATAATGCTGAAAAGTCAAGTAATAAGTTGTGGTATTTGAATGTCATGGAATACTATTATGCTGTAAGACTTGGGGGGGAAGAATTTCAGAAACATGGAAAGACTTACATGAATTGATGTAGAATGAAGTGAGCAGAACCAGGAAAACAAAGTACCATCAATCTTCAAGTTTTGTATTAATATTCCTAGAAAATTGCAGTAAAACAAAAAACCTGAATATTGATATATGCACCTATGGGAAATTGGGGGCTAAGTTCTTACAACCACCAAAACCTGTTACTGAAAATATACTTTCTGCATATAATTCGTTATAATAAAGCATTTAATTCTTATGATATGAACTTTTTCTTACACAATAACTATGAAATAATTCTTAAATAGAGGGACCTCTGAGCATCTCTGGGAGTCCATAAACTCCAAACTACTTACATAATATTAAGATATTTTAATTACCAATACAGTAAATATTAATAAATATAACTCAAATAAACAAAAGTTCTTTGGGGAAGAGAATAATAAATAAAATTAGTAACAAGCAAAATATTTTTCTCACTAGTAATTCCTTAGAAGTCTATGATCTGTTGCGCTAATATCTCAATAAAAATTATTTCAGACAATATTCATTTTTCATAGCATATGAAATCTATAGTACCATCAATACTTCCCTCCTTTTTTACAGATTTGTTAACGCCAAACTCAGGATAGCAGCTGCAGATAGTTTGACATAAGTTTATCCAACATCTTTATTTTCTCACTAAGCTGTATCATTGACTTTGAAGGCTTGGACCTACAGTCCAAATGACTTGCATTTTGCTTTGAGGGTAAAATTGCTGCACAAAATTTGAGTTTTAAATGCAAATAATGAAAATATTCATTGAATATCTGCGCTCTCTTTTCAACAGCAGGATGAACAAAACAGCAGGATGACCTAGTAAGATACAAGATTCCCCAAACTTGCATGGATTGCACCTCTCCTTTTTTTTCTCTAGGATGCACAGTAGCAAATGAACATGATTATTAATGCAAAAGTAAAAATGAAATTACAAATAAAATCACAACTACTTGAAGATGTAAAAGTTAAACTCGCAAATGTTGAGGTTTGATTATGTACTATAAAATCAATATTATTAAAACAAACATTTTTGAAGACATAAACTGATGAAGAATGAAATGAACAGAAGTAGAAGAATTTATATAATAGCAACACTATAAAAACAACTTTGAAAGCTGTAAGAACTATGGTCAATGCAATGACCATCCATGATTGCAGAAAACTGATGATAAAGCATACTCTTTACTCTTTCACTAAGAGTTGATAGATTTAGGGCATAATTTATTTTGACTAATTATTCCTGCTTGTAGCAAAAGAATTTGTTTTCCTTTTCACTCTTTTTTATGGGGTGGGAAGTAGGAGAGCAAAAATAGATTTCACTTCATTAATTTCTTTTAAAAATTTAGTAGGGTGCTATAGATGTAGAATTTTGCATGTACTTTAGTTGAGATCACTACATTTATAATTTTCTTAATTGTTTTGCTTTGTTATAAGAAATCTCATGAAGTAGAAGAAACCTGTAAACGGTTGTGATGCAAACTTAATAAAACTTTTCTTTTTTAAAAGAGAGATTCAAAAAAGACTTTATCCAATGTGTGAAGAACTTTGGAGGATAGGTAGGATTTAATCAGGCAGAGAAAGCTATGGGGTGGGTACATTAGGCAGGGGACAGGAGAGTCATGGACATTTTTATTCCAGGCAAAGATAGAATCCTGGTTGTGCTATTTATCTACTTCTTTGACAGTAAGCAGCCTACGTATTTCCCTTTGCTCTTTAAGCTCATGATTTAGGAAAAGTGACTGGACTAGCATCTCTCTAAGGTCCCTGGAAATTCTAAAGGTCTACAATCAGCATTTTTGCACCTTGTCCCACCATAACTCCTCCCCTAGTGTTCAGAGAATTTCAGAGATGGAAGTTATCTCAGAGATCATTTAATTCAGCCCATATCTGGACAAGACTTTCTCCTCCAATATCCCTGACAAATGTTTGTTCAACCTCTGCCGATAGACCTCCAGAATTGAGGAATCTACCACCTCCTAAGGTAACTGATTCTATTTTAGGGCAGCTTTAATTATTAGTTCTACCATACATTGTCCTCAAATCTGACTGAAACCTCCACACACTGTTCCCAGTTCTATCCTGTGAGAGAAAACAGAACAAGTATAAAAAGGTCAGAAATGTGGAAGAATTGGACCCTTTCTTTCTTTCCCCAGTGCCTTCTTCTCCACTTTATTATAGCCCCTTCCCTATCCCACTATCCAGTCAATCTTTATGTAACATTAAATCCAGTCTTCTAATCATTTTATTCTCCTCAGCAAATATTCCAGGTTATCAATGTTATTCTTAAAATGTGGAACTCGGATTTGAACCCAATACTCCAAATATGGTCTAAACAAGACAGATTATAAAGGACATTCTTCCTCTATTTCTGCCTTTAGTAATGTAACCTGAAAGGGATCTGTTTTGAACTCCATGTCACACTGTGTATGTATGTATATACATGCATATATGTGCATATATGTATACACTTATAAAATACACACTTGTGTATATGTGTTTGCATATATGTATCTGTATATCTGTGTATATGTACATGTGTGTATGTCTGTGGGTATATATACCCCTGTCCCAGAATTCATTAGTATGGAACTTTCTCCACATTGATGGAGATGAATGCCCTGTCTTTTTTGAGGAGTTTTTGAGCAATCCTCTTCAGAGGGACTGCAAGTCCTCTTTGGGACTCTTCAAATGTTGACTTGCTTCAGTCCTTCTGGCTTCCATTTTCAAGAGAGAAGATGGAGGAGTACAATCCTATTTTAGGTTTCTGAAGGAAAAGACTTTGGGAAGATATGAGAGTAGCTGGCAGTTTCTACCGTGTCTCTGTTCCTAGCTTGACACTCTAGGAACTTTGGGAGTTCCCTCTTGGGTGAGATCTAGAATTAACTCTGTCTCTGTCTGTCTCTTCCTCTCCCTTCCTTCCTCTCTCTCTATCTCTCCCTTTGTGTCCCTTCCTCCCTCTTTTTCCCTCCCTCCCTCCCTCCTTCTTTTTCTGTCTCTGATTCATCTCTGTATCTGTCTTTGTCTCTCTCTCTCTCTTTTTCTCCTGTTGAGCTGAATTATATCACTCTCAATGAAAGAGTTTCTTTAATCTGTATTGTCTGGAATACACTCCTATGTATGCCTTCTATAATTTCTGTTTTGATATGATTTAGATAAATGGGTTTCTTCAACTGGTGTCAGGTGGGAAGGGATCAAACTTTGGATTTAGAGTTTGGAGTCTTCCTTCCCCCCAGAAATGACAAAGTGACCGGAAGTTAGTGTGAACCCAATTATATTCCTTAAACTAATAATATATAAAGGAGCAGATAGATATAAGCCTAATCCAATACCCTCTCTCTGAGAAGAGCAGAATGGCCTCCTGTCCCAATCTTCGTTCTGGCAGAAATAAAACACTCTCTTGGAGAAATATGGGGAGAGATATCTATTCTATTTCCTTTTAAGCCACATAAGGACAGTTCTTGCTACTGGTAGGCTTCTCCCTTACACATTTCATGTATATGTGTATATATATGTGTGTATGTATATGTATAATTATGCATATATTTATATCTATCTTCCCTTTCTCCCTCTCTCATTCTCCTCTTCCTCCTTCTTCATCCTCATCCTTGTCTTCCTTATCTTGTTCTCCTCCTCCTCTTCTTATTCCCTTTCTTCTTGTTCTTCTCTTCCTCCTCCTTCTCCTCCTCCTGGGGAAGGGGGGCAGATAGAGAGAGAGAAGAAAGGGAAAGAGAAACAGGGAGGGAGAGGGAAAGATGAAGAGAGATAGGAAGGAGACATACACACACAGAAAAACAGGTCTTGTGTTCACTTCAGAAGATTTGTACATTTTTCATAACTACACTCTTGAATGTTCCACAAGCCACTGAGCTAACAAAATGTATTGTCAAGTGAAAAATTCATAACAATTGGTTTAGTGAGGGCACAGCTGGTTCTGTAGCTCCATGTTAAACCAGGATACCACTTTCCCCTCCCCCAGTGGTGTTGGAACACTGGTTCTTTGCAAAGGATGTATTAAAACATTTTCCTAACTCTTGTGCAGTGACAGTAGCAAATGAGGACTAAATAGCAGGATCTTTCCCATATTCCCAACTGTTTTAGGAGATGGAGGAAGGAATAAGCTGTGCTAAGCATTTTATAAATATCATCTCATTGATCCTCATTCAAAAATCCTTTGAGGTAGATGCTATTTTATCCTCATTTTACATTTGAGGAAATTGAGGCAGATAATTGGCTTGTGATTAAATGGCTTGCCCAGGATCACATAGCTAATAAACACTCCAGACTGAATTTGAACACAGATTTTCTGACTTTAGATCCAATGCTTTCTCTACTGTACCATCTAGAAGCATCTAGTTGGGTGAAAGTTACAGGGCACTTAAAAAATCAGAATATCTGGCTCCCAGTCTCAGCTCTTCCATTTATTAGCCATGTGACTGTGAACAATTCCGTCATTTAATTAGAAAATCATTTATTAAATATGGGGAAGGCATAATGCGGGGCAATGTTCCCTGCCCTTGAAGAAGCGACAGTCCACTGGATTATTTCATGCATGCTAAAGTACTCAAATGACTCTGTTATATTACCCTTATGAGTATTCCCTCCAGCAGTGCAACTTAAAACCCACCCTGCCTTTTATCCTGTGTGACTTGTCCATTTCCCCCCATAAATTTACCAAGGACCACCCCACCCACTTTTCTTATTCTCTCTTGACATTGTGAAGATACCCATGGAACACAATGTTCATGCATCTGTTATATTTCACTTTCCACCAATGATCAGTCTCATTTTTTGTCCATATGTTTGATGCCATCCTTTATTCAGCTTCTTTTTATTTTGCACAGCCTGCTCTCATCCACTGGTGCCCCTCTATTACCCACTGGGTGATCTTCATTTTAAGCTTTTCAGAGACTTCAGTATTCCATGACTTTTTCCCCATAAACCAACATGTGCTCAAATAAATGAGTATAATGTAAGCTGGAGAATGGGGCAACTGGGGGGCATAGTGTATAGAACACCGACCCTGGAGTCAGGAGAACCTATGCTCAAATATGATCTCACATACTTAATAGCTATGTGATCCCAGGAAAGTCACCTACCCTTGTTTGCCTCAGTTTCCTTGTCTGTAAGAGAAGGAAATGGTAAACCACTCCAGTATCTTGGCCCCAAGTAGGGTCATGGACAGAGATAACTAAAACAACTCATCAACAATAAAAGCTGGACAAGGAGAGAGGATCAGTAACTCTGTCAGAGAGCAGGGTATGGCTCACAGAAAAGGCTTCAGAGCTGTGGTACTGACCCCTGAAGGAAGAGAATTCAGAGGCAGGAGAGAGCCTGATCCTCATCAGAATAGACTAATTTGGTTGATAAATAGTTTGTGTAAAGGGGTGTGTGTGTGTGTGTCTGTTATAAATAATTAGTTTGAAAAGGAAGACACATTAGATTTTTAAGGAACATAAATGGGAGGCTGTGGAGCTAATATTTTATTTCAAGCATTAGGTTTTTGAGCAGGAAAGTGACATGATCATATCAGTAATTTAAGAATTATAGGATCTTACTTAGAGAGGAGGAAACCATCACATGATTTGACTGTCTCAGCTAGTTATCATTTTAAAATCTCTCCTTCCCTTTTGGCTAATCTTGAAAAAAGCTGAATGCATTAGGTGTCTCTTCTTCCTTCTTTCTAAACTACTCTCTCAAGACCTGAGTTCAAATCCAGTCTCAGACACTTAATTAACACTTCCTAGCTGTGTGACTCTGGGCAAATCACTTAACCCCAATTGCCTCAAAAAAAGAGCAGGGGGAGACCAATGTTAAACTACTTTCTCCAAAGTTACCAATTGGCAAATTGGTATCAATTTCTTAGTTGAAAAATCTAATGGTCTTTTTAAAAAATCTTCATTCTTCCTCTCTACAATATTTGGTACTTTATCCTGAAGGCTCTCTCTCTATATATATATCCTGTATATACATAATTATTTACATGTTGTCTCCATTAACTCATGAGGACAAGGATCTGGTTTTGCTTTTCTTTCTATCCTCAGCACTTAGCACAATGCCTGACACATAATAAACACTTAATAAATCCTTGTTGACTGACTGACTAACTGGAAAGGAACCTCAAATGCCATCTAGCACAACCATCTCATTTTTCAGATGAGGAAACTGATCCTCAACAGGAAAATTATGTGATTTATCTCAAGTTCAGTGAGCCTCAAGATGATTTTAGCAGCTGTGTTGAAAATGGATTAGAGAGGGGAAAGACTAGGAAGCAGGGAGAGCAATTAGAAAAATATTACAATGATCCAGGGAGCAGCCTTGAGAATAATGGCTAGAGCCCTGGCCTTGGAATCAGGAAGACTCATCTTCCTGATTTCAAATATTCCCTCAGATACTTACTAGCTGTGTGACCCTGGGCAAGTCACTTAACTCTCTGTGCCTCAGTTTCCTCATCTGTAAAATGAAGCGGAGAAGAAAATGGCAAACTACTCCAATATCTCTGCCCAAGAAAATCCCAAATGGGATCCTATAGTCAAACATAACTGAAAAATGACTGAACAATAACAAAACAAATGCAATGATCTAGGTGAGAAGTGAGGGCTTACACTAGAATGATATCTGTGTGAATATAGAGAAAGGAAAAAATATGAGAAAAAGCATTCTGTAGTAGAATCGATAAAATCTGGCAACCGATTGGATATAAAGAATGAAGGGAAAGGAAGAGACAAGGATCAAAGGTGACTAAAAGGTTGATGATAACATCAAAAGCAATAGGGAATTTTGGAAGATGGTAGATTTAGGAAGGAAATGATGGATTCAAGGACCTGTGATGTCATTTAGTCCAAATTCCCTTTTATAGATGATAAATCAGAAGCCCAGGAAGTTTAAATGGCTTGTCTAAATGATCCCATAGCAACAAGGATCTGGATGGGGTGATAGAGAATAGAGTGTTGAGTGATGATGGCAGAGGGAAAGTCTGAAAGTGGCAGGGATGAATAAATAGCATGCTATTATTATGATACTTAACTTTATGCTGAAGTAAAATTAACCTCCCTGTAATTATCACTACCACAACTAAAGGCCTAACTAGTTTAAGCTTGAGACAAGGGCATATAGGGAGCAATTGACAAAATAAGTCTGATCATGGAAGACCTTGAGTGCCAGCAAAGAAATAGGAACTTTATTCAATAAGCAGTTCAAAGTTACAAAAGACTTATGAACAAGAGAGAGACATAATCAGAATAGGACATTAGAAAGATAAATCAAGCAGCAGTATTCATGATAGATTGGAGAAGAGAGATCCCATGAACTGAGAGACTAGTTAGGAGGCCATTAAAATAGTGCAATGAGAGATAATAAAGAACTGAATTGGGGTGATACAGTGGGAGTGGGGAGGAGGGAATGTAACCAGTTGGACAGAAGTGTCAATAAGAAATGAATAAAAAATGACAAAGGATCATAGATTTAGATCTGGGAAGTATCTTTGAGGTCATCCAGGCCAAGACTTCTCAAACTTTTTCTCTTCGTGACCCCCTTTTGCTCAAGAAATTTTACTCAACTCGGGTATAAAGGTATATAAAATAGGTATGCAAATCAAATTTACTGATAATAAATCATAAATTTGCAACCCATACATTTAATTAGGCAATCCTATATGCAGTGATAACACACAGTTTAAGAAATTTTGTCCAACAGCCTCATTTTATACCTGGAGAAACTGGGGTTTGAGTGATTTACCCAACATGACACAGATAATAAATAGCAAAACCACGAATTGAATCCAGATCCTCTAACTCCATGTTCTCCAACTTTCCACCACACCAATTCTGCCAAGATTTTATGTGATCATATAGGGCCATAACAGAAATGGGGATGTCAAGAGGAAGAACTAGTTTGAGAGAAAATAAGTTCAGCTTTGATTTTTCCCTGTAGTTCTTCTTTTTAAAAGAGGAGGTGGGTAGATAAAATCATTACAATTTGAGTAGTAATTGAATAAATTGAGGCCCAGAGAATGCAAAGGATGCCTTCTGTTCCTTTCCATATACTTGATTAACCTCTTCTCTAACCATTGTCCTGGAAGCTTCCCTTATTTTTCCTATCTATTAATATTTCAGTTCCCCCCCCCCTTTCTGTCCCCAATCACTTTGTTTCCTCTCTCCAGACTTGTTCTGTGTTTTCCCAATATCCTTCCCCTTCATTTCCCCCATCCCTTCTGTAATTTCCCTTTTTAAAGAGGAATTTCTATGTCTTCTCCTTGTATTTTCCCACCTTGCATATTCTGGCCACATTTTCCTCCTAAACCCTATTCCCCTCAACTAAAAAACCAGAAGCCTCAAAGAGAAGATGAGCTAGCAAAGTCAGAGGCTCCAGGATGAAAGCCAAAGGCTGCATCTTTCACACTTCAGTGGAGGGTCACTGAAGGGCTCTTAGAGAAAGAGTCATTAGGAGATCATTAGCACCAACTCCAAACTCCATTGAAAACCTGCTGAATTGGGAAATAGCTCTAATAGTGCTGCTAGCCTTGTGTGGGAATTTAAATGCTAATTAATTGAATGAAAGTTAAATGACTGGCTCAAGGTCACAAAGTCCTCTGTGTAGTCAAAATTAGAATTATGCTTGTAGTAATCTTTTGTTTTCCAAACTACCTTCTCCTCTCCTCTTCCTCTTTGTCCTCTTCTCCCTTTCCTCCTCTTCCTCCATATTAGCAATAAAATGCCTTTTGTTACATAAAAAATGTAGGGCAGACATGCCTTTTTATCATATTGTCTCTGGCTGACTTTGATGCTTGGATATACTCTCTCCTCATTTCTACCACTCTGCCTCTCCAGACTCTCGTGACTTCTTTCAAATCCCAGAAAAATCCTGTTTTCTGTAGGAAACCTTTCTTGATCCCTCTAAATTTAAGTATTTGCCTTTGGATGATTATTTCCAATTTATTCTGTATATAAATTATTTAGACTATTTAGATTGAGGGCAAACCTATGGATGTAGTTCTCTTTGTATATTCAAAATTCAAGGATCCCTGAATTTGTCTGTTTCCCCTCACACAGAATATCTCTGTGATTTAGAAGAGGCAACTAGATGACACAGTAGATATAACATTGGTCCCTATAAGGTGATCTCAGCAAATCACTTAATCTGATAGTCTCATTTTCCTTAACTGTAAAATGGGGATAATAATAGCACTTACCTTCTAAGGTTGTTGTGAGGATCAAATAAGATAATATTTGTAAAGTGTTTAGCACAGTGCCCGGCATATAGTGAGTGCTATCTAAATGCTAGCTATTATTAAATATTATGAAAAACTTGTCATTCTTCATCCAATCTACATGATCCTCTCTGAATTTAACTAGATTTATTCTGTAATAACTCCACTCTTTACCAAGAAAGCTCCAATTCAGTAGGACCTGCTGATGTTGCCTTCTATACAATGGCCTTCAAGATCTAAGAATCAAATCTTGCTGTGACTGGGTAATACAAGGGGATCTAAAAGGACAGTCAGTCATTCAATTAACTGTCAGTTATCAATCAGTAAGTTAATAAATATTTATTAAGTGCATACTATGTGCTAGAAATTGTGTTAAGTCCTGAGTATACAAGAAAGATAAAAACCAGCCCCTATCATCAAAAAGTGCAAGAGTTAAAGGGGAAGCAATATGTAAGTAACCATTCCATTGCCATCCCAGGATTAGTGTTGTTTAAATTTCCCCCATACTGAAGCTGGCAATAACCTGACATCATTTAGCTAGGAAGCTGAGATGGCAGTAAGTGGTCTTTCTGCTTCACAGATGGCAATTTGTTACCATGAATCAGAAAATCAGAATTATCTTTAAAAAAGCTCTACCTTTCATCTGCATCTCAGCAAAAGATGCTATTATGGTAACTTCAGGAGTGTTACCTAGGTGACCCAATCACATTAATTGAGGCTTTTTTTCTCTCTTTTTAATGGAAAAATAGATTTTTAAAAATTGGCTAAAGTTTATTTCCACTCTGCTTTCTTATCTTAAAGGCACACATCTATTCCCAACCCTGTCTTGAGTTCATTCTCTTCATGTTTTGGGGGAAGGATCAGCTGGATTTACACTAGTACCAACTTTTCTGTTTATTGTTTGTGTAATTTTGGACAAATAATCGAACTTCTCTGAGTTTGTTCTTAGTTTCTTTATTTGTGTAAGTGTATATGTGTTGAAGAGGGAATGATTGTGGGAAGGAGGGATGATTAGAATAAAACAGTGCTTTTTGTGCATCATGGGCCCCTTTGGCAATCAGTGGGGTGAAACCTATAGATCTCTTCTCAGAGTAATGTTACTTCCACCCCACACCCCCCCCCCGATTCATTATGGAAAGAAAGGCTAAATTTCAGTTAGAGATTTTTGAAAATAAAGACATAATTTTTTCCCGTTCCAAGAGTATAGACTACCTAAAATCTATCCATAGGCCTCAGCTGATGAACCCCAGGGTTAGATGATCTCTCAATCTAAAATCTAAATTCTAAATCTAAAAATTCTAGAATTGCCTTAGCTGATGGCTTGTTGTTTTCTCTTTCATTTTGGTTAAAGACCATTATCTGAGAGCCAATATCTCCCAGCATCCTGTCTATAATTTGGGTAGTTATGATAAATCTTCAGGGCTGATTTTCCCTGGGAAAAGGGCAAAACTAGATTATTGTTACATTCTGTGAACCACATTTTTGGAAGAACAATGAAAGGACTGGAGACCATAATAACATCATAAGGTTTGGTGCTGGAGATCATCTGGTCTAGCCCTTTCATTTTACAGAGAGGAAAAAAGGCTCAAAGACCAGAGAAACTTGTCCCAGTTTACAAAACAGAAACAGGCTGAATTTGACCATCTCTAGTGTTCATTCCCCTTCCACATGTTCTCTTGTTTCATTTACTACTTTAAATATTTCATTCAGCTTTTTTCCTCCTTAAATCTAGGTAATGCATTCCTCATTTAATGTGGAATGTGAATGGGTGCATAATCAATAAATATTTGTTGATAGGGCTATTTTAAGAACAGTCAACAAATACCCAAATAATGATGAACAATATTCTGATTTAAGATGAAACAAATTTATTGTTGTCCCCCAAATTTGAAAAGATAGAATAAGAGCATGTGAAAATATTAGAAAAACTAGAATTGTTTAACCTAGAAAAGAGGTGTGTGTGTGTGTGTGTGTGTGTGTGTGTGTGTGTGTGTGCGCGTGTGTTAAGGTGGGGAAGTTACATTATAGCTGTCTTCAAGCATTTCAAAAGTTATCAAAAGGAAGAGGGTCTAGAGTTATACTGTTTGGTCCCCAGAGGAAAGAACTAGAAGCAGTGGATAAAACAGAAGGAAGAAAGAAGTTGTGAAGAAAAATATAGATTTGAGATTGACAAAAGGAAAAATTTCCTAATAGAGGCTATCTAAAACTAAAATATTGAATAGTGACTTCTCCATCCATACATGTCTTAAAGCAGAGAGACTAGCTAACCACTTGTAAGAGATACCATAGATAAAATTCATATTTTGGTTGGACTTGGAAAATGATCACTTAGAGATGTGATTCTAGACCAAAATCTACAATTATCTAATTGTTTAATTTGCCAAACAATTGTGTTCATCTCACATGTCAGCAAAGTTATGCTTAAGATTCTGCAAGCTAGCTTTCAATATTATGTAAATGAAGAATTACTAGATCAAGGTTTTCATAGAGGCAGAAGAAATAGAGACCAAATTACTAACATTTGCTGGATTATGGAGAAAGCAAGGAGTTCCAGAAAAATTTCTGCTTCATTGACTACATTAAAACCTTTGACTATGTAGGTCACAACAAAATGTGGCAAGTCTTCAAAGAAATGGGAGTACAAGATCATCATATTTGTCTCCTGAGGAACCTGTATGCAGGCCAAGAAGTAATAGAGCCAAACATGGAACAACTGATTGGTTTAAAATTGGAAAAGGATTACAATTAGACTATATGTTGTCACTTTATTTATTCAACGTATATTTAGAGTACATCATGTTAAAATCCAGACTGGCTGAATCAAAAGCCAGGTTTAGATTAAGGTTGCCACGAGAAATAGAAACAATCTCAGATATACAAATAATACCACTCTAATGGTAGAAAGTGAAGAAGCAAGAAGCCTCCTGATGAGGGTGAAAAAGGAGAATGTAAAATCTGGCTTGAAATTTAACATAAAAAAATTTAAGATCTTGGCAACTTCTCTTATCACTTCCTGGTCAATAAAAGGAGAAGAAATAAAAGTAGTATCAGATTTTATATTATAGGGCTCAAAAATCACTTCATATGGCAGCCACAGCTATGTATTGGAAGGAAAGCTATGGCAAATTTGGACAGACTAAAAAGAGATATCACCTTGTTGACAAAGGACTTGATAGTCAAAGATATGGTTTTTCCAATATTAAGGTATGGCTGTGACAGTGGAACTATAAGAAAAGCTGAGCACTGAAGAATCTAGGTTTTCAAATCGTGATACTGGAAAAGACTTTTGAGAGTCCCTTGAACAGTGAAGAAATCAAATCAGGCAATACTTAAAGAAATTATTTCAGACTATTCCTTGGAAGGTCAAATACTAAAGCTGAAGCTTAAATAATTTGACCATGTAATGAGAAAATAGGACTCATCAGAAAAGGCCTGGTTTGAGAAAGATTGAAGAAAAAAGGAAACTGGGACAGCAAATGATGAGATGGAGAAATAGTTTCATGGAAGCAAGAAACAGGAGCTTGGACAGACTTTGAGAGATAATGGAGGATAGAAGAGTTTGCTGTGCTATATAGTCTATGAGGTCACAAAGAGTCAGACAGGGCTGAACAACAAACAACAAAATGTATAGATGTATAAGTGCAGAGATGTTACTTAACTTCATTAGTCTTCATTTTCGTCAGTAAAATGAAGAGGTTGAATGAATTGATCTCTAATGCCTCTGTCAGATTTAACCATCCATAATTCTATAATTATTAACATAGAATTTCCTTTTATGTCTAACTGCTACACAGTGCAATTATGCATATTATTAATGAGTCAAATTAATTGTTGCAAGATGTATTTGAATTCCACACTAAACCCTATTCATGTATCTTCAGACTTTTCTTGCAACACAATCACCTCACAACTCTCTTCCTCTTAAAAAAAGCAATAAGAGAAATTATTATTTCTAAGGAACCAATTATTGAGAAAGATGCATTCCCATTTTGTTAAATGGCAGCCACCTTGCTAGTAAAATCTCCCTGGTGACAGGCTTATTATATTGGAATATTAGGCTTGGGTCATAATGTATCTGGATTTCAGTAAGTTTGGGGCAAGGTCTTTCATGCTATTCTTATGAAAATGGTGGAGAGATAAGGACCAGATGAGTGTACAATTAGATGACTTCAGAATTGATCGAATGGTTGGACCCCAAAAAATAGTTGTTAATGTGTCAACATCAAAATAGAAGGAAGTATCCAGTGGAATGGCTCAGAGTCCTAACTTTGAATGGATACTATCCAAAAGTTTTATGAATAACTTGAATGAAGGCACTGATGGAATGCTTATCAAATTTATTAACCCCAAACAGAACCCAATATTGCTCACATATTGATCCAAAAGATCTCAATAGACTAGAACACTGGTTCTTGTTCAATAAGATGAAATGTAATGTGAATAAATGTAAAGTATGACATTTCAGTTCAAAAAATCAACTTCAAGTGATTTATAAAAGTCAGATTTTATGCTAAACTTAAGAGTTTGTTGGTTGTAACTGAAGATTTTAAAGTGATTTGGAAAATAGTGTTTCTGGGCAGAGATTGTTACTACTGCCACTTGCTAAGGCTAACGCAAGTATCAGAACAGTGGAGATGAGCTGGATTCCTATGTAGGCTTTATCACTGAGTTTCATGACAACAGTACATATGGGTTTTCCAAAGAGCCCTTTTTGCAGCATAGAAATGAAGTTTTCAACTGTATCTTTCTACCTACCATGTATTTTCATCATTTTTTTTTGACTGGCATTGTGGGCAATGGATTGGTTTTCATTGTCATGGGTTATCAGAAGAAGTTGAGAAGCATAACTGACAAGTACAGCTTGTACCTATCAGTAGTTGATCTTCTGTTTGTCCTTACTCTGCCTTTTTTGGGCTGTGGATATACCTGAAAACTGGTACTTTGGAAATTTTCTATGCAAGGCAGTTAACATCTAATTCCTGGCAATAGTTTATACAATCAACAGTCAGAGATCAAGAAATTGTTGGCAGAAAAAGTGGTATATTTAGGTATGTGGCAGCCTGCTAACTTGCTGACAGTTCCCAATATTATTTTTTTTTCAGCACAGGTGTAGCTAATGGAAGATATTTTTGTGATTGGTACCCTCATGACAAAAGCTGATTTCTTTCTAGTGTCAACAAATCTTAGTTGGTCTTGTTTTACCTGGCCAAATTATCCTGACCTATTACTGCATTTATTGCCAAGTTGTCACATTCAATGGGTCACCAAAAAGGAAAAGCCTTGAAGATAATGGTCATACTTATCCTGCCTTTCTTTTCATTTTTTTTTTTTTTTTTTGCTTGCTTGCTGCCTTATTAGGATCAATATAGACACATTTGTTCTCCTGGAGGTGAGCAAGAAGAACTGAGGCTTTTAAAACAGTGCACAAATGGATTTCCATCACAAAGGCAGTGGCCTTTTTTCATTGCTGCCTGAATCCCATCCCACCAAGGAAAGTGCCTCTGAACAGAATGCACTGACATCAGTCAGCAAAGAGTCAAAGAGCAAGAGGAGAGGACATTCATCTGTTCCTAGTGAGTCAAAATCCTCATGTTTCCACTCCAACTAACATCATCTTTCCAGATCTAAAGAATGTTTTTACACTAAAAGAATTTTTTTGAAGTTGCTTTTTTTGAAATACAAAAGACTGACCTTAATGCAATTTATTATTTACTGTTTAAATTTATTGTTTTATCTATTTATTTAATTCATTTATTATTTATTTTTTAAGGTTTTTATTAGGCTTAATTGATTTATTTATATAAATTTATTCATGTTCCACACTGATGAGTATCTAGGGCAGGACCTATGACCAATGCTTGGTTTGGAACTATTAATATTTGTCCCACTGTATGGCTGTAGAAAATGTGAACTTAAACACTGATAGAGTGTGTGGTAAAAGATAAAGCTAGAAAAACTCTGCTCTACTGTTTGTATATAAATAATCTCTCCATTCCAGTTTCAATTCCTGCCACTTCCTTCATTCCTCAGAAGTTGTATGGTTTATACTAGTGTAATTCTGATGTAGATGTTGACATTTATAACCAACACTTTTGAGTCAAGTATAGAATGGTGGGTTTTCCCTACTAGGATAGTATAAAAACTTTCAGAAAACATTCTGGGTTAAGCTGATAATAAAAGAAAAGGTAAAACAAAATAACAATAGCAACAACAACTTCATAAGTTAAGAATAGGGGAGGTATGATTAGACAATAATTTGTATAAAAATGAGATATGGGAGGAGCGAGATTCAGTGGCTTATAAATTCAATGTGATAGCCAAAAAGTAACTTAAGTTGTATTGAAAGGAGCATGGTGTTGAGAGCAAGTTAAGTGATAGTTCTACTGCATCTGGCTCTAGTCATACCACATCTGGAGTATTACATTATTGCCTGGTCACCACATTTTAGAAAAAGGAGATCTAATAGGATAAGGAAGGACTCTAGAATATACTTTGTTCAATTTCTTTTTCTAAAATGGGACTATTTAAGTAATTTATTTCCTCTTCTGTTAATCTGGGCAATCTATGTTTTTGTAGATATTCCTCCATTTCACTTAGGTTATCAAATTTATTGGCATAAAGTTGGGCAAAGTAACTCCTAATTATTGCTCAGATTTCCTCTTCATTGGTGGAAAGTTCTCCCTTTTCATTTTTGAGACTAGCAATTTGATTTTTCTCTTTCCTTTTTCTAATCAAATTAACTAAAGGTTTATCTATTTTGTTGTTTTTTTTTTCATAAAGACCAACTTTTAGTTTTATTTATTAATTCAATAGTTTTTACTTTCAATTTTATTAATCTCTCCTTTTATTTTTAGAATTTCAAATTTGGCATTTGATTGGAGGTTTTTAATTTATTCTTTTTTTTAGCTTTTTTAGTTACAAGCCCAATTCATTGATTTTCTCTTTCTCTATTTTATGCAAATGAACATCTAGAGATATAAAATTTCCCTTTATTACTGCTTTGGCTGCATCTCACAAATTTTGGTATGTTGTCTCATTATTGCCAATCTCTTTGATGAAATTATTAATTGTGTCTATGATTTGCTGTTTCATCCATTCATTCTTTAGGATGAGATTATTTGGTTTCAAATTACTTTTTGGTCTATTTTCTCCTGGCCTTAAATTGCATGTGATTTTTATTGCATCATGATTTGAAAAAAATGCATTTATTATTTCTGCCTTTCAGCATTTGATTTTGAGGTTTTTATGCCCTAACACATGATCAATTTTTGTACAAGTTCCATGAACTGCTGAGAAAAAAGTAAACTCCTTTCTGTCTCCATTTAATTTTCTCCAAAGAGCTATCATACCTAACTTTTTTAACATTTTGTTTACCTCCTTAACTTCTTTCTTATTTATTTTGTGGTTTGATTTATCTAGTTCTGAGAGAGCAAGGTTGAAATCCCTTACTATTATAGTTTTGCTGTCTATTTCTTCTTGCATCTCAACTTCTCCTTTAGCAATTTTCATGCTATACCACTTGGTGCATATATGTTTAGTATTGATACCGCTTCATTGTCTATGGTACCCTTTAGTAAGATATAATTTCCTTCCTTATCTCTTTTAATTAGATCTATCTTTGCTTTTACTTGATCTGAAATCAGGATTGCTACCTCTGCTTTTTGTTCTTCACCTGAAGCATAATATATTCTGTTCCATCCCTTTACCTTCACACCATATGTATCACTATGCTTTAAATGTGTTTCTTGTAAACAACATATTATAGGATTTTGGCTTTTAATCCAGTCTACTATCTGCTTTCATTTTATGGGGGACATCCCATTCACATTCACAGTTAAAATATCTAATTCTCTATTTCCTATCATCTTTACCCTAGGCTATGCTTTTCTCTTTCCTATCCCCCTTCCTTCCTATCCCCTTTCCTATCCAACCTCCCTCAAACAATTATCCCCTGTTAAAGCCCCACTCCCTTTTTTACACCTTTCCCCTAATTCTTCTGTTTTCCATTCTATTAGGCTTTCCCTTTCCTTTCCCCCTTTCCCTCCTACTTCCCTATTAGGTGAGACAAGTTTCTTTGTGATACCAAATATGTCTGATATAGAATATACTTCGAATGAAGGACTTGGGCATGTTAACCTGAAGAAAAGATTTCAGAGGCAAGTTGACAATTCTGTCTTCAAGAAATTTAAAAGGGTTCTTTCTCTGGTTCTCCAATTTAAGTAAAGTTAGAGGATGGGTTGACAATAGAAGTGGAAAGATAGGTATCCTATTTCTTTTTTTTTTTAATATTATTTGTTAACTTTTTACTTTTTTTTTAAAATTTTTATTTTATTTGCATAACATATGTGTGGGTAATTCTTCAACAATAACCCTTACATAGCTTTCTGTTACAAATTTTTCCCCCAACTCCCCACCCCTCCCCTAGATGGCAGGATATCCACTTCATGTTAATTATGTTAAAATATTGGCAAATCGAATATATGTATACATATTTCCAAACTTATCATTGGTGTGCAAGAAAAATCTTATCTACACAAACGATATATCAGATAAAGGAAACACAATGTAAGCAAACATCAATCAAGGAGTATGAGAATGTTATGCTGTGGTCCACATTTCGCATCCCTCTCTCTGGGTGTATATGGCTTACTTCAGTGAACAATTGGAGGTGGTTTGAAACATTTCATTGTTGAAGAGAGCCTTGTCCATCAGAATTGATCGTCATATAGTACTGTTGTTGCCGTGTATAATGATCTCCTGGTTCTGCTCATTTCACTCAGCATCAGTTCATGTAAGTCTCTCCAGGCCTCTCTGAAATCATCTTGCTGGTCATTTCTTACAGAACAATAATATTCCATAGTATTCATATACCATAATTTATTCAGCCATTCTCCAATTGAAGGGCATATATTCAATTTCCAGTTTCTAGCCACTACAAAAAGGGCTGCCACAAACATTCTTGCACATGTGGGGCCTTTTCCTTTCTTTATGATTTCTTTGGGATATAAGCCCAATAGAAATGCTGCTGGGTCAAAGGGTATGCACAGTTTGATAACTTTTTGAGCATAGCTCCAAATTGTTCTCCAGAATGGCTGTATCCGTTCACAGCTCCACCAACAATGCATCAGTGTCCCAGCCCTCCCACAACCCCTCCAACACTCATCATTAACTTTTCCTGTCATTTTAGCCAATCTGACAGGTGTGAAGTGGTATCTCAGGGTTGTCTTGATTTGCATTTCTCTGATCAATAGTGATTTGGAGCACCTTTTCATATGACTATAAATAGTTTTAATTTCATCCTCTGAAAATTGTCTGTTCATATCCTTTGACCATTTATTGATTGGAGAATGGCTTGAATTTTTATAAATATGAGACAATTCTCTATATATTTTAGAGATGAGACCTTTATCAGAACCCTTAAATGTAAAGATGATTTCCCAATTTATTGCTTCCTTCCTAATCTTGTCTGCATTGATTTTGTTTGTACAAAAACTTTTTAACTTAATATAGTCAAAGTTATCTATCTGGTTTTCAATTAAAAGTTCCAGTTCTTCTTTGGACATAAATTTATTCCATCTCCACAGGTCTGAGAGGTAAACTATATTATGTTCCTCTAACTTGTTTACAAAATCACTCTTTATATCCAGATCATGAACCCATTTAGATCTTATCTTGGTATGTGGTGTTAGATGTGGGTCAAGCCCTAATTTCTTCCACACTAGTTTCCAGTTTTCCCAGCAGTTTTTGTCAAATAGTGAATACTTATCCCAAAAGCTGGGGTCTTTGGGTTTATCAAAAACCAAATTGCTATAGTTATTGCCTAGTTTGTCTTGTGATTCTATCCTATTCCACTGATCGACTACTCTATTTCTTAGCCAGTACCAAATGGTTTTGATGACCGCTGCTTTATAATATATTTTTAGATCTGGTACAGCAAGTCCACCATCTTCAGCCTTTTTTTTCATTAATCCCCTTGAAATTCTAGACCTTTTGTTTTTCCAAATGAACTTTGCTACTATTTTTTCTAGATCTGTAAGATAATTTCTTGGGAGTTTGATTGGTATGGCACTAAATAAGTAAATTAGTTTGGGTAGTATTGTCATTTTTATTATATTCGCTCGTCCTACCCATGAGCATTTTAAGTTTTTCCAATTGACTAGGTCTGATTTGATTTGTGTGGAAAGTGTTTTGTAATTTAGTTCATATAGTTCCTGACTATCCCTTGGCAGATAAATTCCCAAATATTTTATACTATCAACAGTTATTTTGAATGGAATTTCTTTTTGTATCTCTTGCTGCTGAACTTTATTGGTAATATATAAAAATGCTGATGATTTATGTGGATTTATTTTGTATCCTGCCACTTTGCTAAAGGTGTGAATTGTTTCTAGTAGTTTTTTAGTTGAGTCTCTAGGATTCTCTAAGTATACCATCATGTCATCTGCAAAGAGTGATAATTTGGTTTCTTCACTACCTACTCTGATTCCTTTTATCTCTTTTTCTTCTCTTATTGCTAAAGCTAACATTTCTAATACAATATTAAATAGTAATGGTGACAGTGGGCAGCCTTGTTTCACTCCTGATCTTATTGGGAATGGTTCTAGTTTGACTCCATTACATATGATGCTTGCTGAAGGTTTTAAGTAGATACTACTTATCATTTTAAGGAAAAGCCCATTTATTCCTATACTCTCCAGTGTTTTTAATAGGAATGGGTGTTGGATTTTATCAAAGGCTTTTTCTGCATCTATGGAGATAATCATATGATTTTTATTAATTTGGTTATTAATATAATTGATTATGCTAATAGTTTTCCTAATATTGAACCAGCCCTGCATTCCTGGTATAAATCCTACTTGGTCATGATGTATTATCCTGGGGATGACTTTCTGTAATCTTGTTGCTAAAATCTTATTTAAAATTTTTGCATCAATATTCATTAGGGAAATGGGTCTATAGTTTTCTTTCTCAGTTTTCTCCCTACCTGGTTTAGCTATCAGCACCATATCTGTGTCATAGAAGGAATTTGGTAGTACACCTTCTTTCCCTATTTTTTCGAATAGTTTATATAGTATTGGGATTAATTGTTCCTTGAATGTTTGGTAAAATTCACATGTAAATCCATCTGGTCCTGGAGATTTTTTCTTAGGGAGTTGATTAATAGCTTGTTCTATTTCTTTTTCTGAAATAGGGCTATTTAAATAATTTATTTCCTCTTCTGTTAATCTGGGCAATCTATATTTTTGTAGATACTCCTCCATTTCATTTACATTCTCAAATTTATTGGCATAAAGTTGGGCAAAGAAACTCCTAATTATTACTCTAATTTCCTCTTCATTGGAGGAAAGTTCTCCTTTATCATTTTTGAGACTAATAATTTGATTTTCCTCTTTTCTTTTTCTAATCAAATTAACTAAAGGCTTATCTATTTTGTTGGTTTTTTCATAAAACCAACTCTTACTTTTATTTATTAATTCAATAGTTTTCTTATTTTCAATTTTATTGATCTCCCCTTTAATTTTCAGAATTTCCAATTTGGTATTTAATTGAGGGTTTGTAATTTGGTCTTTTTCTAGCTTTTTTAATTGTAAGCCCAGTTCATTAATCTTCTCCTTCTCTGTTTTACGCAAGTAAGCATCTAGAGATATAAAATTACCCCTTATAACCGCTTTAGCCGAGTCCCACAAATTTTGGTATGTTGTCTCATTGTTGTCATTCTCCTGGATGAAATTTTCGATTGTGTCTATAATTTGCTCTTTCACCCATTCGTTCTTCAGGATTAGATTATTTAATTTCCAAATAACTTGTGGCCTATTTTCTCCTGGCCTTATATTACATGTGAGTTTTATTGCATCATGATCTGAGAAGGATGCATTTACTATTTCTGCTTTTCTGCAATTGATTTTGAGGTTTTTATGCCCTAACACATGATCAATTTTTGTATAAGTTCCATGAACCCCTGAGAAAAAAGTATACTCCCTTCTATCACCATTCGATTTCCTCCAGAGATCTATCATACCTAACTTTTCTAGCCTTTTGTTAACCTCCCTAACTTCTTTCTTATTTATTTTGGAATTTGATTTATCTAATTCTGAGAGAGCAAGGTTGAGATCTCCCACTAGTATAGTATTACTGTCTATTTCTCCTTGCATCTCTCTTAACTTCTCCTCTAGGAATTTGGATGCTATACCACTTGGTGCATATATGTTAAGTATTGATACTGCTTCATTGTCTATGGAACCCTTTAGTAAAATGTAGTTTCCTTCCTTATCTCTTTTAATTAGATCTATTTTTGTTTTTACTTGATCCAAGATAAGGATTGCTACCCCTGCCTTTCTTTGTTCACCTGAAGCATAGAAGATTCTGCTCCAGCCCTTTACCTTCACTCTGTATGTATCTCTATGTTTTAGATGTGTTTCTTGTAAACAACATATTGTAGGATTCTGGCTTTTAATCCAGTCTGCTACTCGCTTCCGTTTTATGGGAGAGTTCATCCCGTTCACATTCACAGTTAAAATAACTATATCTGTATTCCCTGCCATCTTATTTACCCAGAGTTATGATTTTCTCTTCCCTTTCCCCTCTCTCCCTTCCACCCTCCCCAGTACTTTGCTCTTGAAGACCACCTCCCACCAATAATCCTCCTCCCTTTAGAGTCCCTCCCTCCCCTTTATACCTTTCCCCTAATCCTTCTATTAGTTTATCCCTTTCCTTTTCTCCCCTCCCTCCTACCTTCCCACAAGGAGGGTCAGTGCTTTCTTTGAAGCCAAATGTGTCTGATATACTCTCTTAGAGTCCAATCTAATGAGAGTAAGGTTTACACAATACTCATCGCCCTCCCTTCTTCCCCTCAATTACATTAGATCTTCTATGTCTCTTTATGAGATTTTGCCTTATTTTACCTCCTATATTTTTACTTTATTTTGCCTCCTTTTCCCCCCTCCCCCCTTTTTCTTTTTCAGTATGGTATCCCTTCCACCTTTAATTTCTTTTCCATTATTGTCAAAGAAAAATCAAATTATACTGCCATTCTTTAAAGGATACCTATAGTAGGAATATAGTTCTCAAGAGTTTTCCTTTTTACCTTTTTATGTTTCTCTTGAGTTCTCTATTTGGAGGTCAAATTTTTTGTTCAGATCAGGTCTTTTCATTAGAAATAGGTGAAATTCTCCTGTATCATTGAATGACCATCTTCTTCCCTGGAAGATGATGCTCATTCTAGCTGGATAACTTATTCTTGGCTGTAATCCAAGTTCTTTTGCCTTTCGGAATATCTGGTTCCAGGCCCTTCGATCCTTCAATGTGGAAGCTGACAGATCCTGTGTAATTCTAATGACAGTTCCTCGGTATTTGAACTGTTTCTTTCTAGCTGCTTGCAATATCTTTTCCTTGGTGCGATAGTCCTGAAATTTGGCCACGATATTCCTTGGGGTTTTAATTTTGGGGTCTCTTTCTGGAGGTGATCGGTGAATTCTTTCAATGCCAATTTTGCCTTCTGATTCTAAAACATCAGGGCAATTCTCTTTCATGATTTCCTGGAAGATAGCATCCAGGTTCTTTTTTTCATCGTGGCTTTCAGGGAGTCCGATAATCCTTAAATTGTCTCTCCTGGATCTGTTTTCCAAGTCAGTTGTTTTTCCTAGGAGATATTTCATATTTTCTTCTATTTTTTCATTTTTTTGTTTTTGTTTAACTGATTCTTGAAGTCTTATTGAGTCATTTACTTCTATTTGTTCAATTTTAATTTTTAAAGTATTATTTCCTTCAGTTATCTTTTTTAGCTCCTTTTGTAGCTGGCCAATTGAATTTCTGGATTCAATGCATTCTTTTTCCATTTTGCCAGTTTTATTTTTCAGTGAATTGTTGTCTTTTTCCAATTCACCAATTTTGTTTTTCAGTGAATTGTTGTCTTTTTCCAATTCACCAATTTTGTTTTTCAGTTCACCATTTTTATTTTCCAGTGAATTGGTGATTTTTTCCAATTCACCAATTTTGTTTTTCAGTGAACTGTTTTCTTTTTCCAATTCACCAGTCCTATTTTCCAGTTTTTGATATTTCTGTTGCCCTGATCTCAATTTATTTCCCCATTCTTCTTCTAGCTCTCTTTTGAGATTCTTAATGCAATCATCCAGGTAAGCCTTCTGAAAGGGAGACCAACTTAAGTCTGCCTTTGTGGCTTCATCTGGGATTGTTTTCATAATGTCAGGATCTGGGGACTGTTCTATTTTTTCTCCGTAAAAGCTTTCTATGGTGAGAGCTCTCTTCTGCTTCTTGCTCATGATTTAAAGTTGGGATATTGGTCAAAAGCCGAGAAAACTGCAACAATTTATATTTGCCCTGGGGCAGTTTGCCGAGTTGACTTCCGGTCTGAGGCTGGTCGGGCTAGATTCGCACCAGGACCACGTTTTCAGCTGTTCTCGATCCACCCCCTTCCAAAGGCAGATCTGCCAAAGCACCTGCCCGCAAGCAGAGCAAAGTGGCCCAGGCGTCTCCCAGGGGCTTCCTGGGTGCCCAAAATCCGCCCCTCTATCGCAGCCCTGACTTCCGCCCCGGCTGGAGTCCGATCGCGACCAGAGGCCGATTTCCCCTGAGGCTAACCTTCTCCGGAGTTCTTTCAAGGTAGATCCTTTATAGAAGTGCGTTGTAGTCCAAATGCTTGGCGAGGACCTCACTCAGAAACCAGTTTTAAGGCTTACTATGTCTGGGTTGAGGGAATGTCGGAGGGAGTTCACAGAGAAAGCTGTTCGCAGTTCGCCATCTTGGCTCCGCCCCCCAGGTATCCTATTTCTTAATCTAAAGAAGTAAATAATGGGGATTTTCTGATATTGTGGCAGGGAAGATCTTTAACATCCTCATATCACATCATACAAGCTGTCACACTCTCTATTCCTTCACAGACTCAGCAGGTGCAGCAAAAGGACTGATATTGCTGCTAATACTGCCAAGATTACAGTTTACTGTTTCTGCTTGGACACGTGCCTGAGCCTGTTCTTTTTTCCCTTTGTCAGACTGACAGAGAGCAGATGACCTAGAGTAACTTCTCATCTGGAAATTTCCTTTTCCTTTTCTGGTTTCCCTTCTGTGACCCTGAGTTATAACCTAGTCTGCTGAGACTTTTCTGGCAACTAAATGATTTCAGTCCTTATTGGTTACTCTCTCTCAATTCCCTTTTGTAAGAGGTTTCTTAGAAGAGAAAGTCTTCTGGGAAGGGAGCCTTAAGCTCCCAGATCACATCTGCATCCAGACTAGTAGAATGCCCTAGACTCCTCAAGAGACCATAATTTGATTAGGTCAGCTTGCCAAGAATGAACATTTTCACAAAGAAGATATTTCATAGACTTTTAGAAATAGAGAAGAACATATAAGTCATCTGAGTCCATTATAGAGATGAGAAACCTGAGGCCCAGTGAGATTAAACAAGGAAGTATGGTTTAGTAGAAAGAATTCTGAATTTGAAGCCAGAAGATCTAAGTCTATTTTCCAATTATACCACTTATTATCTACCTAAATTTTAATTATCTTCTCTGGGCCTCAGTTTCCTGAACTATAATATTAGAGGATTGGATTAGATGGTCTCTAAATTACATTCTTACTCTAATTCTAGTATTTTATGATCCTATTAAGTGAATGTTTAAGGTCACATAGAAAGTTGCTGATGGAGCGCTATGAAAACCCAAGACTCCTATTTCTCTCTCTCTTTTTTTTTATAAAGCTTTTTATTTACAAAACATATGAGTGATTTTTCTACATTGACCTTTGCAAAAACTTTTTTTCCCAAGCTTTTCCCCTCCTTCCCCCCACCCCCCCACCCCTAGATGACAGGTAATCTAATACATGATAAATAGGATAAATTATATGACAAATACAATACATGTATACATATCTATACAGTTATCTTGCTGCACAAGAAACAACAGATCTAGAAAGAGAAGAAGAAAAAACAACCTAAGAAGGAAAACAAAATGCATGGAAATATTCACAGAAAGCATTAAAATGCTGTGTTGTGGTTCACACAGTTCCCACAGGCCTCTCTCTGGATGTATGACTATCTTCATCGCTGAACAATAGGAAGTGGTTTGAGTCACATCATTGTTGAAGAGAACCATGTCCATCAAAATTGATCATCGTATAGTCTTGTTGCTGGGTATAATGTTCTCCTGGTTCTGCTGATTTCACTCAGCATCAGTTCATGCAAGTCTCTCCAGGCCTCTCTGAAATCCTCCTGCTGGTTGTTTCTTACAGAGCAATAATATTCCATAACATTCATATATCATAATTTATTCAGCCATTCTCCAATTGATGGGCATCCTTTCAATTTCCAGTTTCTTGCCACTACAAAAAGGGCTGCCACAAACATTTTTGCACATATGGGTCCCTTTCCCTCCTTTAAAATCTCTTTGGGATATAGGCCCAGTAGAAACACTGCTGGGTCAAATGGTATGCACAGTTTGATAACTTTTTGAGCATAGTTCCAAATTGCTCTCCAGAATGGTTGGATCCGTTCACATTTCCACCAACAATGTATCAGTGCAGGACTCCTATTTCTCAAGGAAGCTTTCTTGCCATAGTTCTGTTTCTTGATTTATCTGTCTTTTTACTTTAAATACTTCCAAAGATATATAATATCATCAGTATGGATTCTGTTTCCACCAATGCTGACTTTCTTCAAGAAATGTCACGGGGAATAAAATCATCATCTCATCCTATGGCCAACCTTATGATAATATGCTTCTTCAAATTTAGCAAGGTTAATCTATGGACAAGTAGTATCCCTTCTGGGATTACTTCCTCAAACTGACATATGGGTTCACAGATTAAGGTCCTTAGGTAGGCACAATTAACAACTAATCCCCCTGGATTTTGAGTTAATAATCTAGTACTATTACTTATGAACCCAATTAATATAATTTCCATTTTCAACCAGTTGAACTCCATTCATTGAAAGGAATTAAGTATAACAAGAATAATAGTTGTAAAACATTACCTCAAAACAGAGGGTTTATGCTCCTATTTCATATGCAAAGTCCCTAGGAAAAATAGGCTCAAATTTGAAATTCAAAAGTACACGTGTAGAGCACATGCATGCAGTCAAGGGATAATTAACAACTAGAAGCTCCAATGAACACTGCACTTAACTTTAGTCACATGGAACACCTCTGATGGAAGTTTAGAATTCCCTAAACTCCCATGGTCATGACAGACAAACAAAATGAGTTAATGAAAAGTCAGTATAACAAATGAGAATGGTAAAAACAAACAAAACAACAAATACCAAACAATTCAAACAATCTAAAATTAGTACCCATGATGTACAAAAAGAAATAAGGTCTCCAGCTTCTGTGGGCTAGGGTTCAGCAAACTACTCTCTATATGTTTCAAATAAAATCAAACTTAAAGAAAATTTTACCCTACTTTAAAATGTAGAAACTATTTTGGCTCATGGGCTATTCAAAAACAATAAGGCCAGAATTGGCCCTTGGGCCTAGATTGTCCATTTTTTATATACTGCTTAAATTTGAACAAAAGTCATGTAGAATGAGATGGGGATTGTGATCTTAATTAGTAGATGTGGTCTCTACGTTGATAAAATAATGTTAAAAATTAATCTGATGCCTCAGTAAATAGAGCACTGGCCTAGAGCTGGGAAAATCTGAGTAGAAATCTGGCCTCAAAAATCTATTAGTTTTGTGACTTTGGTAAGTCACTTAAACTCTCTTTGCCTCATTTTCCTCAATTGTAAAATGGGCTCATAATAGCTGATGCAAGATGAGAAGGTTTTCTCAGTAATGAATTTTCTGGGAAAAGTTGAAAAGTTGGAGAAGATCTAAAGCAATGCAGTCAGGTAAGAATTGAGTTTGTGGATATTGGGACACATCTGAACTTTATTAAAGCTACTTAAGAAAATAAACAAGAAAGGGGAGTGGAGAGAAGATATATAAACCTTCTTTAATGTTATCAATTCCTTCATACAATTTTATTAGCATTTAAAAAAAAGAACCTATGAAAAACTCCAAAAATAGTAAAGAGAAAGGATTCTAATATAAAAATTATTAAAGCAGGCTCAGTAAGACTTCTTTTTTGGCAACACTTTGTTAATCTAGTTGGAGTTGCTGTATGTTCTTAGGAGAAGGGGGAAAGGGAACAATGATTTATTTAATTCCTGAACTAGGCACTGTGTTAAATGTCATAATAGCACAGAGTTGTTAGGAGAATTAGATAATATTGGTAAATCCAACTTTTCAACTTTTCCCAGAAAATTCATTACTGAGAAAACCTTCTCATCTTGCATCAGCCTTGGAACTCTATCTTATCACCACCCTCTGTTCCTCTGATTGAAGAGAGGAGCCAGGAACTCCAAACCCGCCATTTAGGGAGGGAATTCTGCTCAGAATGTCTCCTCATTTCTTCTTTGGCCCACTTTGGTTCTCTGATTTTTCCACCACGCTCCCACATCAGGTACTTCTTCCAGCTTCTGCCTTTTTCATTCTGCTTTTTAGCTCTTTTTGTGTGTTGTTTTCCTTCATTTGATTGTAAGCTCCTAGAGGGCAATAGTTGTCTCTGTATCTCTCTCTCTGTTTCTCTCTCTCTCTCTCTCTCTCTCTCTCTCTCTCTCTCTCTCTCTCTCTCTCTCTGTGTGTGTGTGTGTGTGTGTGTGTGTCTCCCTCTATATTTCTCTCTTTCTCTTGCTTTCTCTGTTGTCTCTCTTTGTGTCTCTGTCTGCCTCTATCTCTCCGTATTGTCTCTTTCTCTGTATCTCTGTCTGTCTCTGTAGCTCTCTTTCTCTTGGTCTCTCTTTTTTCTCTCTGTCTCTCTCTGTTGTCTCTCTGTCACTTTGTGTCTCTATCTCTCTGTTGTTTCTCTTCCTCTCTCTCTTTTTTTCTCTCTCTCTCTCCCCTCCTCTGTCTCTGTTGTCTCTTCTGTTTCTGTCTTTCTCCATGTTGTCTCTCACTCTGTCTCTGTCTTTCTGTTTTCTCTCTTTTTCTGTCTCTATCTCTGTCTCTTGATGTTGTCTCTTTCTGTCTCTGTCTCTTTCTGTATCTACCACTCTATGTTTTCTCTCTTTCTCTGTCTCTGTCTCTTGATGTTGTTTCTCTCTCTGTCTCTGTCTTTTTCTCTGTTTGTCTCTGTCTCTGTCTTTCGCTCTATTTCTCTCTGTCTGTGTCTCTCTCTCACATTTATATCCCCAGCACTTAATACAGTACTTGCCACATAGTAGGTACCTAAGCAGTAGGTAGGTATTTCTTTACTTACTGACTTACTAACTTGGAATCACTACAGTCTGAATCAGTGCAATTTCTCTATACTGGTCCTATCCCCCTCTACACACACACCCTACCCCTCTAAGCTCTGTTCCCTAACTGTGGTTATTTGTGTTGTAGGAAGTAACCTAAGACTTTTCAATATGGAGTAACAGGTCAAACCTATGAGACATGAATCATTCTGGAATTGAGACAAGATTGTCCTTATAGTCTATATAGAACCTTTCCTAGGTAGGAACTACTCTCAGTTCATCCTTAGGCTAATTGTAAGTCCACATATAAAATTACAAGCCAATGACAATAAGTATGATGAAAAAAAAAATCACTGGATTGAAAATCATGAGTTTTGAGTCAGAGGGAGTCAGTGTGGTATAATAGAAACTGCCCTGGATCTAGGTCTAGAGTTAGAAGTCTTGGATTCATATCTACCTGATACTTATATATGTGACTTTTCCCAGGCCTCAATCTTTTTATGAATATAGAAGGAGAATGAGGTTTTCACTAGCCAAAATATAGCACTAAGGAATTTAGGCTTTAATGATTATCAATTTTATGCATAATAAAGATAGGAATTTGGCCTAGGTAAACGTAGAGAATAATAACATTGTCTCCTTAGCCTACATTTTATTCCAGCTCAAATTAATGGAGTTAAATCTGAAAGGATTTTAGAATATATAAGACTGAGATCCTCAAATAAGATAGTTACTTGAAACAGAAGGCTTTCATATTCTCTCAGACACAGGATTCAAAAAAGGAAGGAGCTAATTAACCCAAAGGTGCTCTGTCTGGTTTTTGTTGGCTGAAGGGGGGACTATAACCAAAAAATCATCAGTTATCCCCTATCAAGGAGAAGTTGTAATCAATATACCCCAAACAGATTGAAGCTGACTTGACATGGTTGACCATGGTCTCAGAAAGGAACCCAGAAGTGGGGAGCCAAGGAAAGATGGATGATGAGACCTGCAGAGTAGAAATTCTACCTACACCCAATAAGAAGCAGGCCCAATGAGCCTATCAGAGCAGTGTCCCCAGAGAGACACTGTGTCCATCAAGGAATAGGTCTAATAAGAGAATTATAAAGATTTCACCAGAAAACTTCAGGGATCTTGCAGCATTAGATATAGAAATTAGAAACTTCACACCTATTTCTCATATGTAAATTCCTCATACATGTTCTTTCTGCATGCTCACTCTTCCAATATATAAAATGTATATTTGTAGGACAGTGTTTCTTTCCTATGTTTATAGGGGAAATGTTCAATTTCAAATATTTTCCTTATGCCAAATTAATTAGGTCTTTACTTTGCACTAATTTTGTCCTCTGGCTGACTGAAAAAAGGAAGTACTAGTGGGGGCTTTTGGTGATAATTTTAACTCGATGTAGACCCACAGAATAACCTGAAATTGAGTTTTTATGCTGGGAATCTTATGTATGACAAAAATAAACCACAGGGGCTACATGTGAAATTAAGGGATTGGACTAGAATCTTAGATGGAGAGTTAGAAGAAATCGTAGGGGTCCTCTTTTCTAACTCTTTCATTTTTACAGATTAGAAAACCAAGGTCCAAAAAGGATTGGCTGAATTCAACACCACAAGTACTAGGTTTGGTTCCTTTTTCTACCCAGGCTGTCTTGTTGAGCTGTCAGACATAAGATCTGTCCACTCCAGTTGATCAGTTATGGCTGTTACTACAGTCAGCAGTAGAGAATTCTAGAATAAGAAAACAAACAGACTCAGATTTCAAAGCTCAGATCTCAAAAGAGATCCTTTAAAAGAGAAAAGGAGGTATATAACTAAGCATGAAAAAAAAGAACAGCATATAAACAGAATTAATGGTAACATTTAGAACATGGAGAGATCTTAGAGATTATCTTGGGCAAACTCAATATGACACAGTGAAAGGAGTAATGGGTTGGGCTTGTCATTCTCTGAGACTGATTTTCTTTATTTATAAAATAAGAGGGATGGAATAGGTGGCCTCTAAGCTCTAAATCTATGATCTTTCATTCTATAGATAAAGAAACAGAGGCCCAGTCTAGCATCACTCAACTAATAAATGACAAAACTTGCTGAGGCAGTCAGAAAGACCCAAAATTCAGGAAATCCTGTCTCAGACATTTATTAACTTGTGACTTTTGGCAAATCACTTAATTTCTCTTGACCTCAGAGCCCTTATCTATAAAATAGGTGGGAATATGGGCATAATAGCATCTACCTCACAGGACTGGTGTGAGGATTAGTTGAGATAATATACATAAAGATTGCTTTGTTAGCTACTACAGTTACTTAGCCAGCATTCAAATCTGTCTTCCTGTTAAACTCTACTAAAAGATAATTTGGTATAATTTTTTCAGATGAGGAAACTGATTCCCAGGTAGAAATGGGTTACATTTTTAAAGCACCCACTGCCAAAACAGAAAAACAGCAAATTGTGCATTGGACATTTTGGGATATGGTGAAAAAAAATCAATTCTGGGCTGCTAAGAAGCCAACTTTTCAGGCACAAGATGAACCAGATATATCAGAAATTGTCTCCACTGGCTGAAAACTCATATTTTATATTAGGGATACAAACTGATTTGTTATGTATATTTGCTTGTCATGAAAACTTTCCTTGATGGAGTACTTTGGCCAAACCCAAGATTCTTTAAGATACAAACTGAAAAACACTGCTCAAAATTTCTATTTTGCTGTGTGCCTACAGGACCAGGACCCAATACTACTTGGGGCCCATCTCTAGCAACAGAGAAACAAGGATCTCAGTAAGGTGAAATGGATAGGAATTCCAGAACTCTTAGCAATGTATGGCTTGTTTTGGACTTCTGCTTTAGATCAATTCCTAGCAAATGTTTTTTGAAAAGGTATGCCAGAGAAAGCTGAGCTACATTTTTTTTCTTCAGAGTAGTTTTCAAAGTTCAGGATAAGCAGATGTTTGTGAAAAATCCCAACCATAACAAAAAGGGATTCATAAGAATCTAGCCAGAGCAAAAAAAAAAAAAAAAAAAAAAAAAAGTTTGCTTTGCTTGGGGCAAATGTATAATGTTAATGGAGAGTGGAGAGAGAACAGAACTACTGATGTTTTTTTTTCCTCCATTTTTTTCCATCAAGAAAAATGACCATCAGCTTCAAAGAGTAATACAAACTTAGTATAACATGATTAACTTCACTCCCTTTCTCTCAGGTCCAGGCCTGTTATATCTCTCCCCAAGGATTCTCAATACCTTAAGGGGGTTGAAGTATCTGTCTGTGCTGTTAGTTTGCTCTTCAAGGCATTGATGCTGGGCTGGATTCCTGGACTCCCCTGATCACAGTGGCTTTTACTTCAAATCAGAAACTCCATGTCTTGCATCTATAATAGAAAAGAACAAATGAAAAAAACATGGACCCAAGCCCATTTCTTGAGGCCATATGGCCTCAGCAGGGCAATCCCCTTCTCCCCTTTCTCTTCCTTTTATAGCACAGTTTCTCACTAAAAGTCACTAATGAAAGAATCATCTCATTCTCTCAGATTTGTATGAAATAACATTATGGCTGGTGCTGACTCAGGACATTTTGAAGATGCCTACAGTTCCAGCTCTGCAATCAGTGGAAGAAAGTTCTTCCCATTCAAGTGGTAGGCCAATGAGGAATAGTTGCAGAATGTCCACTTGTGTTCCATTCTTCACCATTTCCCTATAAGAAGCTCCCTAATGTCCTTCAAGAGGATGAAGTCATCTTTTTTTTTAATTTTTAAATTTTTAATTTTTTTATTTAGCCTGGATGGTTTTTTAAATACATGCATAGATAGTTTTCAACAATTCATCCTCGCAAAACCTTGTATTTCAAATTTTTTCTCCCTCCCTTAGATAGCAAGTAATCCAATATGTTAAAACATGTGCAATTCTTCTATACAGATTTCCACAATTATCATGCTGCATAAGAAAAATCAGATCAAAAAGGGAAAAAATGCGAAAGAAAACAAAAAGCAAGCAAACAACCCCAAAAAGGTGAAAATATTATGTTGTGATCCATATTCAATCTCCACAGTCCTCTCTCTGGATGCAGGTTAGCTTGTAATTGTTTTAGAAACCTTTCACACATATTTTAACACCAAGCACTGCCTTCTCTATTCTCCATTCTCCATTTCTCACAATTGTTGATCCTTTTTTCTTCTTTAAATTTACCTTTGTATTTTTGTTTTTAGTTTACATATTCTAACATATACACAGGTTGTCTTCTCCAGTAATGCATGCTCCTTGAGAACAAGGATTGTTTTATTCTTTGTATTTACAAACACAATTCAGTGGCCTGCCACCAAGTAGGTGCTTAATAAATGCTTAGTGGGTTGATTAATCATCTCATTTGATCCTCACAATAGGATGAGGTCATCTTATTAGACTGATGAGATCTACAAATATGCCAGAAATAGGAAAGAATTTGAATTTGGAGAAGGAAGAACTGAGTTAAAATCCTGGCTTAGTCATTTACTAGCTATGTGGCTTTAGATCACGTTCTCTCCTATTTCCTAATCTTTAAAATGTAGGAATGGGGTTCAATCATTTCTGAGATCTCTTTCAGCTATGAGCCTATGATACAAAATAGTTCAAGTTATAGTAAACCCAGCACTAAGCACAGTGCCTGGAACATAATAGATACTTAATAAATATTTATCGATTGATAGATTATACTGCTCCTAGTTCAAGACACTTGATCCAGATGAAATACATGATAGTGTTGAGTTTGGGAAAGCAGGGACTTCAAGAGTGTGGGGTCACAGACCATTGTTGCAAGGTGTCTCAAAAGAATTTGCAGGTTTGAAACCATTTCCTAGTCAAGGGGCAAAGCTTCTTTAGGTACTATTTCCTGAATCTAGCACAAATATCTTAGTGTGAAGGGACTAGGGAACCAATTTCTAGGGATTTATGTACTTATAAGTTCTGAAATAATGAACAGAAACACTCTTCACTGTTTTATCTGGACCCTAGATACTTTAACAGTCAATGAACATTTAATATGTGCCTACTATGTGCTGAGCAGTGTTCTAAATAGTGGAAATATAAATATGCAAAAAGAACAACATCTGCCCTCAGGGACTTACAATCTAATGGGAGGAAGCTAAAATGAAAAAGGGAAGTTGAAAGACCAGGAGAAGAAAAGGAACCACAGGAGGTGCTATTTTTAAAGAAAATGTTTGTCTAGCCTTATAGTATGTAGGTATAATGAATTTAAAGGGAATTTGGCTTTATTTTGGGGATCATATGTCACCTTCTCTGAGGATTTTTATTATTTCTTAGGGTCTCTTGTGGTCCTTCTGTTTGAAATACTCAAGAAAGAGTTAGAAGAAATAAAGTTTAAAATGTAATTAGGTGGTAATCAGAGTAACAGATTTTGATATCAGTATAAAATATCAATATGAATTTGCAATTAGAGAACCTAAAGTCCAAACCTGACTATTGCTTAATCATGGTGAAATTTTGGAGAAGTTACTTGACTTCTCTGAAACTCAGTTTCCTTCTCTATAAAACTGAAGGGATTAGAATTAGAAAATCTCAAAGATCTCTCCCAACTCTAAAGCTATGATTCTGTTGAAGGAAGGTAGCAAATAAGCATTTATCAAATGCTTGTTGTATGCCAGGCATTGTGTTAAGTGCTGGGGATATAAGCAGAAAGAAAGGCAGTCCTTGTCCTCAAGGAGATTACATTCTAAAGTGGTAGTCATGTAAAGCTGTTCAGTAGTCAGTTGGTAATGCCAAACTCGAGTTCTAGTAGTAGATTAGGGTTGGATATAATAGATTTAGGAATTATTTGTGTAGAGATAATAAACTAACCTGTGGGAGTATATGAAATTACCAAGGATAAAGTATACAGAGAGAAAAGAGCCTGTGGAGTTTAGAGCTTTGGATGTCACGTAGGAGACAGGTAATGGTTGATGCTTTAGCAAAAGACTGAGAAAAGAGTATTTAGGGAAGAGAAGAATGTCATAGAAACTAAAGGAAGAGGGAATAACTAAAAGGAATGGGTACAAAGAAATGTTTATAGCATAATTTTCTGTAGTAGCAAAAATTAGAAGCCAAGTGAGTGCCTATCATTTGGAAAAAAGCTAAACAAGTTGTAACATATGGATATGATGGAATATTATCATATTAGAGGAAAAATTAATGTGAAAAATTCAGGAAAACCTAAGAAGACTTGTATGAATTGATGGAGAGCAAAGTGAGTAGAATCAGGAGAACAATTCACACAATGACAACTATAATGTAAAGGAAAATAAGATTAAAAGGCCACAGAACTTCGATTGACAAAATGACTATGACTTCAATGACTTCATAGTGAAGTGTACCTTCTTCCTCTTGGCAGAGAGGCAGTGAGTTACATGTAAAGAATAGAGATATTGTTAGACATGGCCAATGTATGAATTTATATTTCATCATTGAACTTCTTTGTGACAAGGAAGAGATCTATTCTATTGGAGGAGACAGGTAGAAACATTGGGAAGTGATGTCCTGTGAAAAACAAAACATTTATTTAATTTAAAAAAGATGTAGCTCATAGAAGCTGAGCCTGAACTTGGAGAATAGGGTTTTCAAGGAGATATCAGTAGGCACAAGAGACAACATGGCCTAATAGATAGGCCTCAAAGTTAGAAAGAAGTAGTTTCAAGTCTCATCTCTGAAACACACTGGCTATGTGACTCGGGGCAAGTTACTTTTTCTGGGATGATCTAGGCTACTCTCTAAGAGAAAGTATCCTGCATTTTAGATGGGTAGTTTCTCTGTTGGTAATTTATTATATCCATGAAATCACAAGTCCCATCCCTATCTAACAACATATATAATGAAGTCTCTAAGTATAAGGGCAGGGGTGCAGGTGGAAAGGAAGACTATGTACTGAACATGAAAAGGGAAGGAAGTTGACTGGAGGGATAATCCATGACAGCAACAAGAATCTGGATTAAGTAATAGATAAGGGTGGAAGGGTGGAGTGAACCTCAAAGGAAGAGAAGTTGCTGAGTGATAGCCAAAGAAGGAATGCCTGGAAGTGACCTCTAGAAATGAGGACTCTTCATATTCCTTGACCCAGTGGACTCAGGTTGGGGACAGGGAATGAGAGAAAGACCATGGAGATGATGGCCAAGGATTCGGTATCTTCTGGAGCAAGTCAGACTTCCATAAGGGCAGAAAATACAAAGAGTATGAAGTAGATTTGTTACTGATAGAGGAGTGGTTCCATAGAACATGGGAGGAAGGATGGGGACCAACAGAATAAGATGAGACAAGGGAAACGAATAAGCATTTATATAAAATCTACTATGTGCCAGGGATTGTGTTAGGTGCTTTACAAATATTATTTCATTTGATCTTTACAACAATCCTGGAAGATAGGGGCTATTATCTCTATTTTACATGTGAGGAAACTGAGGCAAACAGAGGTTAAATGATTTGTTCAGGGTCACATGTCTTAGTGTCTGACATTTTAACTCAGGTCTTTCAGACTCAGGTCTAGTGCCCTATCTATTGAACCATCTAACTACCTCAATTGGAGTAAGACTCAGGTAAAAGAGATGAAAGCATGGGTAGAGATAGTTGGGGAAGTGTAGAGTATTTGGAGTGGTTAACAAGGAAAAATGTTTTCACTTTAGCCATCAGGAACTCTGATTAGGGATTAGAAGGTTCATTTGACAAACATTTTATTTATGCCTCTGATTTGCAAAACATCATGAGTAATAGAAAGAAATATGAGATGTAGTCTTTAACCTCAAGGAAATTACAATCAAGATAAGACCCATATGTAAGAAAAGTAAATTAACAATTTAAGGCTATATATGCTAACTACTAAAAGAACAAGAGGAGGTAAGATCATTACAGGATATGACTGTTAAGAAAGGATTTATGGAAGATGTACAAGTTGAATATTCCATAAAGAATGCATTATAATCTGTATGGAAGTCTGGGGAAAAGGGAAATCTAGGTGAAGAGCATAAATGTGTGGAAATAGGAATGCAAAAGCAGATAGAGCAGATCACTAGGTTGGCTCAGACAGACTGCTCATATAGAGGAATGGTGAAAATAAAGGCTTCAAAGTATGAAGAACAGTTAATGGCCAGTGGATGGAGCACTGGCTCTGAAGTCAGGAGGAACAGAGTTCAAATCTGACCTCAGATATTTACCAGCTCTGTGATCTTGGGCAAACCAACACTTATTCCTTGTTTCCTTTAGTTTCCTCATCTGTAAAATAGGGATAATAATAGTCCCCAACTCCCACGGGTGTTGTGAAGATCAAATGTGATAATGTTTGTACAGTGCCTATCACATAATAAATTTTATAAAAATGCTAGCTATTATTATTGCCATTGTTGTATGAATATGTGATAAGGATGAACACATTCTTTTGGGAAGTATCTATCTTCAATATGCAGGGTAAATTAGAAGGAGGAGAAGATAGATTGTAATTACATCATTTAGATATTTTGGTTTTACTCATACCTACCAAGGAATAAAAGAAACAATTAAGTACTTGATCCTGTAGTCTTCTCTTCCAGCTCCTGCGGTAGGGTAAGTTGCATGCTGAAATAAGAGCAAAGTAAACTTCCCCAATTCAGATTAATTGAGGGGAAGTCTGCAAGAGTGTGTTAACAGTAGGGTGGTTTGGTGAACAAGGTTGTTCAATCAACCACTCCTATTTGCCCCTTCCTTACCCTCCTATTGACTCATTGCATACATGGGTTTCTCAGTAAAAACTTTCTTTTTTTTTCTTCTGTTCTTGGAAATGGATCGAAGTATCTGTAATTTTCATGCTGTTTTTCAATTTTGACTTCCCCCCCATCCCTCATCCCTGCAAGAGATAGCATTTTCTGCCTTTTTTGGGATATTTCCCCCTTCAGCTGCCTCCTCCAAATTACATCTCCAATAAGTATACATGGACTATTAAGGAGCAGTTAATATTATTTCTAGAGAGAACAATATTTAAGACAATGAAAAGTTAAAAGATTTTCTCTGAAGAAAAAGCTTCAGACTTCCATGAGGACGTCCAAGAATCTACAAACATACCTTTTCCTCTCATCCTCAAAAATGTTTACTTGATCCATCCATCAATCCATCCATGGTCTGTGGTCCCACATCTCTCCTCTTTTTTTGTGGAAATTCCTGGGGAAGATCAACTACAACAGGGGCCTCTCTTTCTTAATCTCTTCTTAACTCTGTAGTCTAGCTTCTGACCTCATTATTCAACCAAAACTGCTGTCTCCAAAACTACTAGGGACCTCTTAAGAAATTGCCGAATCTAATGGTCTTTTCTCAATCCTCGTCCTTGACTTCTCCACAGCTTTTGAACTGTGGGTTATCCTCTTCTCCTTGAGACTGTTCTCTCTAGGTTTTTGTGACACTCCTCTCTCTTGGTTCTCTTCCTACCTGTCTGCTTTTCTCTCTTGATTCTCCTACCCATCTGACTGCTCCTCCTCCATCTCCTTTGCTAGATCTTCTTTCAGGTCATGACCATTAAGTATGGATTTCCAACAAGTCTCTGTCTTGGTTCTCTCTTCTTCTCCTATTCTATATAATCCTCATCTCTGCCTTTAGACTGTCTCACTTTTTTTCTAGTTTCAACTAACATCCTACCTCCTCTAAGAATCTTTTCCCGATCCTCTTTACTTCCAGTGTCTTCCCTAGAGACGACTGGATAGTACAGTGGATAGTGCATTATATCTAGGCTCAAAAAGACCTGAATTTAACTTTGGCCTCAAACACTTATTAGTTGATCCTGGGCAAGCCACTTAAATCTCAATCAGCCTCAGTTTTCTCAACTGTAAAATGGAAATAATAAAAATAATTATAGCACTTGCATCCCAGGCTTGTTGTGAATCTTTTTTTTTTCTTTTTGCTGAGGCAATTGGGATTAAGTGACTTGCCCAGGGTCACTTAACATAAGTGTTAAGTCCTGAGACCATATTTGAACTCAGGTCCTCCTGACTTCAAGGCTGGTGCTCTATCCACTGTGCCACCTAGCTGCCCTCATCCCAGGCTTGTTGTGAAAATCAAATGATACAATATTTGTAAAAGTATTTAGCACAACCTTGTGCACAATAAAACTTAATAAATGTTCCTTGCCTTTTTTCCTTTTTCCTCTGTTGATTTTCTCTAATTTACCTTGTATCTGTGTTGTTATTTGTTATAATTATTTGTATGGTTTGTTTGTTTGTTTGTTTTTTGGTATCCCCAGAGCTTAGCATAAAGTAGGCACTTAATAAATGTTTATTGACTGACTGACTGAAAAGTGATACAAGATTATCTCTTTGGGTTCATCTATCCTTTCTCTAATTCCACATATAGTCTTCATGATTTCTCAAGACTTTCTTTTCAATTACATGAACTGATGCTAAGTGAAATGAGCAGAACCAAGAGATCATTGTACATGGCAACATCAATATTATATGACGATCAATTCTGATGAAACAGGAGTCTTTCCAATAATGAGATGACTGACGCCAGTTCCAATGCTCTTGTGATGAAGAGAGCCATCTATCTACACCCAGAGAGGGGAGAGGACTGTGGGAAATGAATGTGGATCATAACATAACATTCTCACTTTTTGTTGTTGTTCACTTGAATTTTATTTTCTTACACATTTACTTTCTTTTTTTGATCTGGTTTTTCTTGTGCAGCAGGAGAACTGTATAAATGTTTATACATATTGGATTTAACATATATATTTTAACATGTTTAACATATATTGGAATGCTTGCCATCTAAGGGAGGGGTTGAGGGGAAGGAGGAGAAAATCTGAAACACAAGGCTATCCAAGGGTCAATGTTGCCAAATTATCCATGCATATGTTTTAAAAATAAAAAAGCTTTTAAAATTAAAAAATGAATGTTGAAAACTATCTTTACATATACTGGGAAAAATAAAATACTATTAAAGTTTTTTTAAAAAAGACTTTCTTGTCAAGGCCCTGAATTCTCTGAATTCCCTGAATTCTAGAAAGGTCAGCTGAAGACTTGGCCAGTTGCTTCAGATTTACTCAAGATTTACTCATTTACTTAATTACATTTCCTAAGGGAGTAACGGCATGACTGAATCTTTACATTAGGTAACCCTTTGTTATTCTGCTTTTTTTCCATCATTAGATCTGTGGAAGATCAACTCCTTACAAGTGGAAAATCTAATTATAAAGAATATGCTTTTAAAAAATGTGGTTCTGCTACTTTCAAGCACATAGGCCATACAAAGTACAAAGTATGATAAACCCTTTCTAGTTAGAGGCCATGGGGACCTGTTTTAGTGAATAAATTAAAATTGTTTGTAGTTAGTATATCAGCTTTCTGTATTTCAAGCTGACATGCTTAAAAACTGCTGATTTCAAGTAGATGAAAGCCTTATGAAAATTTTTTTCACATTATGAATGCGCATAGTAATAATATTCTCTATAAATAATACAAAGTTAACTTCAATTCAGCTCTGAATTTTTACAAGAATTCCCAGTTAATAATCAGTCCACTGCTTTATACAAAGTAGGTGCTTAATAAATGGTAATTGATGGTTATTAGTAATTCTGATTTTCAAATTTTATATATATATATATATATATTCAACTTATATTAATGAGATTTTTTTAGACTTTGTTTCCTATCATTATCCCCAAAAAATCCATGCAAATGTTTTTAAAAGAAAGAATTAGTGAAGAGAAAGAGAAACAAAAACAGTCTTCACCTTCACAGATAATCGGCCTCAACTACAGCTGCAAAAATGCCAACCAGTGGTAACATGTTTCTAAATCCTAGAAATAGCTATGTAGTTCCAAATATACCCTGAATTTCTAAATAACATCTATTAAAAAAAGTTTCTAATTAGTACACAGAGTAAATAAGCAATAATTGATGTTTTCACAGGTTTTATATTCCTTCTTCTTGCATCTTTCCCCAAAATTTTCCCTCAGTCTAAAAGAGATAAGGACATATAGATAGTACAGTGATGGAGTGCTGGGCTGGAAATTGGAAATTGAGTTTAAATAATGCCTCAAATAACTACTAGCTGCCTCAGATCCTGGACAAGCCACTTAATCTTGCTGGTCTCATTTTTCTCAACTGAAAAATGGGGATAACAATAGCCCCTATTTCTCAGAGTTGTTGTGAGGACCAAATGAGATAATATTTGTAAAGTCCTTAGGACAGTAATTGGCACATAGTGGGTACTATATAGATGGTAGTTACCATTATTATTAATTTACATGGATGACCTTTGGAGGAAAGTAGGAAACATCATGGACCAAGATTATGAAGGATGAAAGTTCTATAATTCAGCTATTCTGAATATGTGAAATAATAGGAAAGTAGGAAACACCATGGACCAGAATTATGAAGGATACAAGTTCTATAATTCACCTTTTGATTTTGTGTATGAATTTTGAATATGTGAAATAACAATGTCACATTTACTTTGGGGTTCTTTCCAATTTACAAAATACCTTTAACCCTGTGTGATAGATGTTGTGGTCCTTTGTTTTAGAAGAGGATTATTGACGTCATGGGTGATATCTTGACTTGCATATAAATTGGATTTCAGGGAGACAGCTACATAAGGTTGTCAGCCTCACTCTCTCTTTTAGTCACTGAAGTTCAATAGTAAGATAAAAATCAAGAGGCCTGGTGATGGCCCAATATGCAGTGGATGACCCTGAAATCTTTTGATGTCTGACCAAACTCTAAGCCTTCCACATCATCTGCTTCAGCTGTCTTTCATTGCCATTGAAACAATATTCATTGGTATTCATGGCCATTGAAACAATATTCATTGGTATTCATGGCCATTGAAACAATTCTAATCTGCCCATTCTGCCAAGAGAAGTCTTGCTTGGGATAGACATCTCCTTAATTTATTGGTGGATTTGAAGCCTAGAAATTACCCTCAATCTGGTTTAGCCTATCTAATGAGAAGGTTTTACTGGGGTGTGATCACTGTACATGCTACAGCTTTTTGGAACCACAGGTGAGAGTTGGATGGCAGGTGGGACAGCAAAAGTGAATAAGCAACCTTGAAAAGGACTTGTCAAACCCTGATACTAATCTTCCTGAATACCCTACATTACCTCTATGTGACAGATAGTGCCAATGTTATTATCCTTATTTTTTAGACGAAGAAACTGAGGCTCAAACAGATGGAATTACTTACCCACAACTAGCAAAGGACTAAAGTTGGACTTCAGATTTAGATCTTTTGGCTACACCAGGATGAAGCTGGTCTTTCTGTGCATAAGAATCCATCAACCAATACTGACCAAGTAGCCCCTGAACGCTTTATTTTTTCATCTATTTTGGTGGAAAGAAAAACTTCTGAGATAACAAGCATAAAATAAAATAACAAGCATTTGGGGTAGGATTAAAAGTGAAGTGAATATTGATTCTCTCTCTTTACCAACAAGATCATTCAAGATCCAAAATGAAAGTCTCTTCAGTTTTCAAAGTATTTGCAATCTAACTCCTTTCTGAGGTTGTCTTTTTTTTACATCTTATTCCCTTTTATTCTGTGAGCCAGTGATACTGATCTTGTTGTTCCTCCAACATGATAGTTCATTATCCAACTCCAGAAATGTAGTCTTTCATGCCTAGAATTCTCTCCTGCTTCATTCCCACTTACTGGTTTCCTTCAACCTTAGCTGGAGATCCATCTTCAACAAGAAATCTTTCTCAATGGCCCTTATCACTCCTGTCTTATTTCCAATTTATCCTATATGTATCTGGTTTGTACAGAATTGTCTCCTTCATTAGAACAAGAGCCCCTTAAATTAGAGACTATTTTTTTGCCTTTTTGGCATCCCCAGTGCTGTATACAGTGCCTAGCACCTAATAAGTCCTTAATAAAAACTAGTTAGTTGACTGACTAAGGAAACTATATCATCATTCTAGGATAATTCAATAGAGTTGAAACAGAATTTAATATTTAATTCTCTCATTTTATAGAAGAGGAAATGGGGGCAGCTAGGTGGCACAGCCTTGAAGTCAGGAAGACTTGAGTTCAAATTTGGCCTTGGACACTTAACATGTCCTAGCTGTGTGGCCTTGGGCAAGTCATTTAGCCCCAATTGCCTCAGCAAAAAAAGAAGAAGAAGAAGAAGAAGAGGAAATGCAGGCTCAGTGAGATCAATTTGTTAAAATGGTAATCCCAAGATCACACAAATAGTAAGTGGAAAAGTCAGGATTTGAACCCAGATGTGTGATGCCAGTTAGTATTCACTCCACCATACCATTCTAGGTTAAGCAGCACAAAAATTTTAGGATAGTTTGAAGTAAGAATTTCTGACAGAACTAAAGACTTTGAGGAAACTGGAAGATCTTAGAATGGCTTCCTGAGAAAGATTTTCATCTTTCTTTCCTTAGAAATCATTAAGAAAATGTAAACTTTTCTGTCTCAATCTGTCCAGAAACACATTCTCTAGAAGTTGGAAAATAGACTAGATTATCTAATTACTTCAAGTCACCCAGCCCTTGATAAGCACAGGCTGTGTGCTTTCTTGATCTACTTTCTTTCCTTCCGATTCTGCATGGTACTTAATCTCTCTATGCCCAGTGCAAATCCACTCTAGGCCCTCTAGCCCCAGTAAAGAGGACATCCAGTAAAACTTCTGAGTTTCTCTAGTTTCCAAGACTTCTCAGCTCCTCAATGGGGTCTGGGACATTCTGTTCACATGGAAAACCATGTCCAAAGAGGGAAGTGGCTCACAGGGTCAGGGTACAAGAGGATAGGGGAGGAGAAAAGTTGTGTGGAAAGAAAGATATAAATAAATGCCTGAAGTTTCAAAAAAAATGCAACAAAGGCTTATGTGAACTCCTCCACCCCAACACCCACCCCCACCTCACCCCCACCCCCACTCATGGAAGGGAGAGGAAATTGGGTTATTTGGACAGATCACAGAGCTAACCAGAGTACCCAGAGAGGAATGAAAGAAGGAGGAAGACAATTTTCCTTCTTCTGTCCTTTGCTCAGGACCCTCTGGGACAGGGGATACTAGAATCACAGGCTCCAAGATGTCCTCTGAATGGCTCCTAAATAAATACCCCAATGAGTGACTGGTTTATTTTTAAATTTCTCCCTAGAAGGAGATTCTAAAATTTCTCCTATCCTTCCCATGGGGGGGGGGGGTCCTACAGTTTCCAGTAAATCCAGGCTCACATATTTTTCCACGTGCTCTTGAATTCTGTTTGCATAAATTAGCATACCACTGTCCAAATTTCTTTGATTCCAAGTCAAGGAGAAGTAATGTGTCCATATCATAGGGTCATAGCATTTTGAACTGGAAGGGACCTTAGAAAGCATCTACTCTAACCCCTTCATTTTACAAATAAAAAAAAAAATTGAGGCTTAGAGAGTTGATATGACATATATGAAATCTCACAATTAGTAAATACCAGGGATAGAACTTAAAGTTGGCATAATTTGATTCAAGCTCTTGGGTCTAGGGAAAAGGAAGAAGAAAAATAACAGCTTTTCAGGGATAGGGGTCTACCAAATTCATCCCCAAAATCAGTTTCAGGTTCCTAAAAGACAATTAACCTCATCTTCCTGGCAAAAGATAATCAGCAGCATAATGTTCCTAAAGGAGTGGGAACTAGGGTTCGATATTCAGTAATATGAGGATGGAGCCATCTTGAACTGGCTATGGAGAGCTGATTGTTAGATTTTCACAGTGAAAATTTATACTTTGGAAATCACAAATAAGCAAACCAGGACTTGATTTATTATATTGTTACCTAGACTTAAGAAAATGATGGATACAATGTTAATAAGGTAGCTTAAACTTAAAATATATAGAGTATACCTCCATTACCACTCTCAACCATTGTTGATGTGTTTCATGCACATTTCTGTGCATGATTTTTTATTAAAGGATTGTAAATGAAGACATAGCACCATTGTGGAATAGGACAATATATCCTTTCTAGGAACGATGACAGGATTTTTAAAATTGTGGTTTCAGAACTAGATAGGAGAAAAGAGGATTGTATGTCCCAAAAAGGTGGCAAAAGATAGGTGGGGAGTGATATGAAGCATGGGCAATGTCTGAGATCCTAGGAAATCCAAAACCCCCTACCCCACATTGACACAGGATCAGTAGAGCCAGTCCCTTCTCTTTCTTATGATATAACAAACATATGTTCCTTCCTAGATGCTCCAATATCCCAAGAGGAAGGGACTAAGCAATATCTCTCTGTGTGAAAGTGCCATCTCTTTCTCTCTGAGATATCACAGCTATTTCAGTTGTCGGTATTCCCCCTCACCCCTCCATAGTATCACTCAATAACAAACATTTATTAAATACTTTCTATATTCCAGGCTTGGGGCTAAGTACTGAGGATACCAAGAAAGTTAAAAAAAAAAAATAGCCCTTTCCTTAAAGGAGCTCAAAGTAAATAATTATGTACATAGGATGTACATATAAGATGTAAATGAGAAGTAAGCTCAGAGAGAAGGTAATAAATAGGTTTAATAAATAGGTTTGGAAGGAATGGGCTGTGCAAAGCCAGTTTATGCTTCCCCTTAGGCCTCCTCTGATCCTTAGCCCCTGAGGCCTCTCCCTCCCTTTGATTAGAGAGAGATGATAGTGAATAGCTCCTCTCAGATCCTTCTTTTAAAGAGGGTGCCCAGGGTAACCATACCTTCATTTCCTGATCAGCAGGAACTCCTCTGGACTCCATAATGAACCCCTCCACTAGTGCAGGATATAATTCTCCCCTTTTTCCAGTTTCTTTTTCTGTGTTATCTTTCCCTTATTAGACTGTGAGTTTCTTGAGACCAGGGATTGTGTTTTGCCTTTCTTTGTTTTCTTAGCATTTATCCCAGTATTTGACACTTAGTAGACTTTTAATGTTTATTGACTAACTCTAGACAAAATCACTTGATCTCTCACTGCTTCAAGGAAAATTCAGATAAATAATAGTACTTATCTTTATAGAGTTGTTGGAGGGTCAAATGAATTAGTATGTGAAAAGCATTTTGCAAAGTTAAAAGTGCTATGTAAATGTTAGATATGATTGTTGTATATATCATTATGAATAATTATTCACCTACACTGCTGTGAAGGCAAGCACTAAACAAATATAAGCTATTGAGACACTACAGTAAAAGGTTTGAATCATAGTCAGGGAAGAAGTCTTTTCTGATGGGGAGGGGAGGTGAAGCAGTAAAAGGAGGGAGTTAGCCTGCAGACATACCTAAAGGATGGAAATCTGTTTAGGATAATGTAGGGTGCTGCCATACCCGAAGGCAGGACTTAGAGAAGTTTCGGGCTTCTGGTAGCCCTAGAAAGAACTAGAAAATCTAGGAATCCAGATCAACCTAATATATAATTGCCAAGACTTTCTCATCCAATTTAGCTACCACCTCATACCTGTCCTTTCTTCAGGCTCTCCAAATTCTTATTCTAAAAGTAGGAGTTCTTAGCCATTTTTGGATCATGAATCCTGTGGGTATGGAGTCTTTGGGTCTTTTTCAGAAAAAAAAGTTTATATTCATTATTTAACTATATTTTATTTATGTATTTTTGCATGCATTTATCTTATCTCCCTCCCATTTCTTCCAAATAAATATAAATGAATAACAAACAAATGAAACCTTTATACAAATGTACATAGTCCAACAAAACAAATCCCCATATTGGACCCATGACCAAAAATGTATGACTCACTCTGCATCTTAAGCCCATCACCTCTCTCATATAGTATACTTTAACTCCATTCTTCAGAATAATATTTTAAATACATAGGGTTATAGAGTAAGCCAATTATTGGAATTATCAAAACTGATTGTTTTTAAGCAAGTTTAAGGATCTCAGGTTAAGAATCCCTGTTTGGGGGCATCCTGCTGTTAGCACAAAGGAAAGGGAAATTGTCCCTCTCTACCATCCTTTCTTTTCTTTTTTTCTCTACTGCAAACCCAGCACCAGCTTTTAGTCCTGTTATCACCCCCCCCCAACACACACACACACACACACACACACACACACACACACACACAAGAATCTCAACTGCTTAGTGAGGAAAAATATTCTTAGATCATAGGCCATATTTTACATTTCATTTACATGTTCTCTTCCCATCAAAGGGGGCCAGATTTTCCCTTACTTTCCCTCCCTGCCTGGCTATTTCCCCCCAAGCTTGGGTCCCCTGTTGCTATAGAAGGTGGGGGAAGTCTACTTCTGGTTAGGCTCTGCCTGGATGCACCCAGCTGCCGTTGGGTTTCCCCTCTCTGGGCCCCTACCTCCTGAGAGGCAAAGGCTGGTTCTTGGAGCAATTATCACAGGAAACACACTGCTAAGATAACATGTCCTTATCTCCAGGGCCTTGGTTACTGAGCTGCTGTCTCCCTCACCCACTTCATCTCATCTGGGAGGTAGGTCTGAGCCAGCTGGGGTGGAAATGCACCTTCCCTAACAGCCTCACAATTTTGCCAAACAGGTTTGTCCACTGGTTTTTGAAGTTAGGTGTTTGACCTCCCATGTCGTGGTTAGTTAAGCCACTACTGACTGAATGGCTGGGTGGGAGTTGGCTTTTGCTGATTACTGCTTTGTGTGCTTGAAAAATCATCCCCCTCTTCCTCCTTGGACTTCCTCCCCCTGCCCCCAGCTTCTGACCTGGCAATTGGATTGGTTAGCTATCCTCATAGGTCAAAAGTATCTAAAAAGGCATCTGTAGAAAGAACTATGGGTCTGTGGCTTCCCCAAACTCCTCTAGTTGTTCAAAATAACTTAATCCAAGAGAAAACACAGCCATGACTGCAACATAATTCAATATCATTTGGAACTTAGTGATGCTATTTTTTTTAAACTGAAACTGTGATATAGGGCACTCCCAGTAAGGAAATTCTCTTCACCAGTGTACACTGGTAGACTTCTCTGCAGGGTAAAGAGTAGCTTACAGATGCTGAGAAATTAAGTGAGTTAACCAGTCATACAACCCATATACATAGGAAGGGCAGGGCACTGGAATCTAGTTCTTCCTCATTCTGAAACTGGCTCTCCACTAAGATATGTGGAAAGTGATCTTACCAAGTAAACATGAGCCTACCAGGTCAGCAGCATGCAAGACCAGTAAAGAATGATGCTAGAAAACTGTTCAACAATCTTCACAGTCCTGAGGACTACAATATATGAGACAAAATACCACCAGGTTCAAAGAAGAGGAAGAAAGGCAGTGAAAGAAAGAAATGGAATAGAGGAAGGTAAAAAAAAAGAATAGGGAAAAAGAAGAAAGGAAGGAGAAAAGATAAAAAAAAAAAGGCCTACTGTGAGGATTAACAGAGAGCCACCCATTTCCTGAGAAGAACATGGGGTTAATGGATAAGGTTTTGGAGACAGAATCAAGAAGCTCCTGGGTTCAACTCCTGCCTTTAATGATTATTAGCTGTGTAACTAGGGGCAGCCACTTAACCTCTCTGAGGTTCTAAGATGATAAAACCTAAATTGCTATGTGTGTAGGTAGAGGGACTAGGATTAGAAATCAGGGGTTAGGGACTTCCAGATCATCTAATAATGATGGCTAACATTTATATAGCGCCTACTATGTGCTAAGCCTAATGATTGTCTCATTTGATTCTCAAAACAACTCAGGGAAGTAGACACTATTATTATTTATCATCACTTTATAGTTGAGGAAACAGAAGCAAGCAGAGATGAAATGACTTGCCCACATTTTCATCAACAAGGTGGAGGACTAGACAGTCTGATTCCTCTGACCTATCAAATCTCTCCAAAACATGTTATACATCAAAGATACCAAAAGAAAAATCAATATGATGGATTCAGAGAAATCCAGGAAGATGTCTATGAACTGGTATAGAGTACAGTGTGCAGTGAATAGAATCAAGAGAACAATTTATGTGTTCATTACAATAATGCAAATAATTTAAAGAAAGTTTTGCAAGACTTCACAGCTCTGATCACATCAATGGCCAATTATTACTTCAGAAGCATGCTTTTCACCTTTTGCTATAGAGGTGAAGACCAGAGACATACTTAAAGGAGCATATATTTACAAACATGACCAATGTGTTAATTTGTTTTGACTATATTTATTCTTCATAAAAGAAGTTTTTATTTTGGGGTTTGGATAGTAGTAATACTAGCCAAAAAACTGAAAAAGAAAAATGTCAATGCAACATTTTAAAAATATGCAGAAGAATGCAGAAAGAAGCTTGGAAGAAGAAATAGAAAAGAAGGGCAACTTTGGTTAGCATATGTTAGATTTAATATAGGTATAGAGGAAAAGGATTAGACCTGTGAATACATTTGCATAGTGAATCAAAAGTCAAGCTCAAAATCATGGAGACTTAGATTCTAGTCCTTCTATGACACTTACCAGGTGTGTGACCCTGAGCAAGTCACTAAGCTGCTTAATGCTCTGAAATCTAAACTACTCAGTAGGACTATAAAGCCCAGAGAAAATGCTGAACTGCATTGTTAAATTGCTATACCCATTAAAAAAACTATACCTAATAAAAGCTTATATTTTAAATATCTCTTTCTCTGTATATATAAAAATATTTATTTTTACATCCACAATTTTAAAAGATTGCCAAAGGGTAGCTATTTTTCCACTAACATTTAATTTATTTTTTCATCAATGAGCCCCTTTTTTTTAACCCTATCAAGTCAATGTCAGAAAGTAGATAGTATGTTTCAGCATTGATCAGAATTCTTAGGTTTTCCCAAGTTGTTGTTAAAAAAAAAAAAGTCAGATGATACCAGTACTATCTATTTTCATAGAATAGTTGTAGGACTAAGTGTGATTATTTGAAAAATGCAAAACACTATTTAAATGTACAGCATAATTATATTGCCTAATCTGTTTCAGATGTGTGGGTTATTTTTTTTTATTTCATGAACAGATAGAACTATCAGATGAACAGATAGATAATTCTTCAGAACTTGGAGTCTTAGATAATAGATGCTTTAGATTAATTTTAAAATGATTAAAAGGTCAATCTCTGCTAAGCATGTATGATGAAAGAACATTAGTTCAATTATAGGCCTTAAGAGCTATGAAGAAATCATTGGAAAAGTTGCTCCAAATCACTATTGATCAGAGAAATGCAAATTAAGACAACTCTAAGGTACCACTACACACCTGTCAGATTGGCTAAAATGACAGGAAAAGATAATGATGAATGCTAGAGAAGATGTGGGAAAGTTGGGACACTAATACATTGTTGGTGGAACTGTGAACGGATCCAGCCATTCTGGAGAGCAATTTGGAACTATGATCAAAAAGTTATCAAACTGTGCATACCCTTTGACCCAGCAGTGTTTCTATTGGGCTTATATCCCAAAGAGATCTTAGAGGAGAGAAAGGGACCCACATGTGCAAGAATGTTTGTGGCAGCCCTTTTTGTAGTGGCTAGAAACTGGAAAATGAAAGGATGCCCATCAATTGGAGAGTGGCTGAATAAATTATGGTATATGAATGTCATGGAATATTATTGTTCTGTAAGAAACGACCAGCAGGATGATTTCAGAGAGGCCCGGAGAGACTTGCATGATCTGATGCTGAGTGAAACAAGCAGAACCAGGAGATCATTATACACAGCAACAACAATATTACATGATGATCACCTCTGATGGACATGGCTCTCTACAACAAAGAATTGTCTCAAACCAGTTCCAATTGTTCAGTGAAGAAAGCCATATACACCCAGAGAGAGGCATATGAAATGTGGACCACAATATAACATTTTCATGCTCTCTGTTGAGGTTTGCTTGCATTGTGTTGCCTTTCTCTGATTTTCTTTTTTTTTTCTTGTAGATAGGATTTTTCTTGCACAACTTGTCAAGTATTATTACATTATTAACATGTAGTGGACTTCCTGCCATCTAGGGGAGGGGAGGGGACTGGGGGTAAAATTTGTAACGGAAAGCTTTGTAAAGCTCAATGCTGAGGAACTACCCATACATATGTTATACAAATAAAAAGCTTTAATTAAAAAAAAGAAAAAGAAATCATTGGAAGAAAACATGATATCACCTAAAAATTAAATGATGTGAAGTGGCCAAAGGAAAGTATGTCCTGGAAGATGCAGCCAGGGAAGTTCTTTAAAGAAGGGGACTTCCCCATCTAGTTCTAGCACTTGCTTCACTGACTAAACACATGCCAGATTAGTGTGTGTGTATATGTGTGTGTGTGTGTGTGTGTGTGTGTGTGTTTCAATCTGTACAGATATGTGGGAGGAAAGAGGCTATTATCAGGTAATGTTTCCTTAGTTCAAGTTTCCTCAGCTTCCAAAATGAAGAATTTGTCCTTCTAGCACCTTTTTCTCATTAGAAAACACTCAGCCCTGCTTCCCACAATTCAATTTCAATTCAATTAAATGAACATTTATTAAGTACATATGATGCACAAGACATTGTGCTAGGTATTAAGAAAGTGGATTTTGCAAAAATTAGTTGCTTACTTGCATTCGTTTAGGGGGCATGATTCCTAAACAGTTAAATATACATGTGGTAATTTGTGGAGGGAATTACAACTAGAGAGACTGGGAAAGCCTTTCCAAGGGGTGTGACTGGAGGTTTGAAAGAATATAAGGTATTCTAAATGGCCCAAGTGAAGAGGGAATGGATTCCGAACATAGGGACATCTTATACAGAAACAGAAGGTGGAATGATGAATTCAGAGAAAAGCAAGCAACCCAGTTTGGCTAAAACACTGAATGTGTGAAAGAATTTTGGAAAGGTAGGCTTGAACCAGATTGTGCAAGATTTTAAATGGAATACTGAGGAATTTGCATATTTATCTTGGAAGCAATAGGGATCCAGTAGAATTGTGACATGGTCAGATTTGTGCTTTAGGGAGATTATTTTGGTAGCTATGTGGACAATGGATTGAAAAGAGAAAAACTGGAAATAAGCAACCAAATTAAGATGCTCTGTCCAGGTGACAGGTAATGAGGGTCTGTAGTAGCCTTGTAATTGGAGAGATTGGAACAAATGTAAGAAATGTTTTTAGTTTAAAGGGTAAGTAGAACCAAGAGCCCCTCAGGATTGTAGAACTGGGTACTGGAAAGTTGATTGTACCTCAGGAATAAGGAAGTTTGGAAGAAGGTTGGGGGGGGTGTCTGTGTCTGTGTCTCTGTGTATTTGGAGAATTTAGAACTCAGAATTTTAAAAAATGTTTTAAATTGTTTTTAACAAATAATTTGGAAAAAATAAAATTTTGTTTAAAAAAAGAATAATAGCTTAAGGGGATGGCAAAGAAAAGTGGTTTTGCTCTTTATTATTATTATTATCATTATCATTATTATTATTATTAAAGAAGTAGAGATCTAAGGACCTATGTAAGTTTTAAGGATAGAGGAGTAGATAAGAAGAAATTAAAGATAATATTTATGATACTTCAAGGTTATCAAGTATCCTGCTTCCCAATAAGTCCATGATGTAATTTGTACAAGTATCACTATCACCATTTCATCAATAAGGAAATTGAGGCTCATGCCATTCAACTAACATACTCAAGTATTTTATGCTTCCAATCTGCTGAACCTTTTTGATTGGCTGCTGAACAAAGAGAATGCCTCCTAAGAACTAGAATATATGCAAATGTTTGTTTGATGTTCTTTCTCAAAGAGAACCAATGACATCATGAGGATGATGTCTTGACTTGTTCTTGAATTGGATTTAAGTGAAGCAGAACTTCAACAAGTTTAATTTCTGATCTGGCTGCATTCAAGTGAGGAGGATGAACTGCTGTAGGCCTCCACATTAAATAGGGTCCCTTGGACCTTTTTCATCTGAGACTTTGATCCCTGAGTACAAAGCACTAATGTGGCTTCAGTCTCTGTTATATTTATACCTAATAGCAGAACTTTAGGGGAAAGGATATTGTAGGTGGTTGCACTGTGTGAGATTTAAAATGTCTGAAGATCATCTAGATCAGGGCTTCCACTAGGTGATTCCTTTTTGCCTGAAAAATTTTTACATGGCCCCAGGGAAAATAGGTATATAAAAATCAAACATTTACAGATAGCAAATTGTAATTTTGCAACCACCACATTCAGTTTCGAGACCCCTATTGGATCATGATCCACAGTTTAAGGAGCTTTGATCTAGAGGACTGGATCTACTAAGTCAATTATATCAACAAAAATTTTCAGAGTGACCTATTTGACTCAGACCAACTGAATCCACTGATCAGTTACAGCAAAGGATAGTTTGTGTCTATCATATTTGGAAATGAATTTATAAGTCTTAGTATACTATCCCCAGAAACCTAGGCAGTATATGGAAGGATAGGACTGCCAGTTGAAGAGGACTGAGGGGGTAAAAGGAAGGAAAGGGGTATATTTGTATTTTTGTCCTTGTTATATCTTCTCAGTAAATATCCTTTCTAAAAATTAGTTGATCGTTTGTTTATTGGTTACATAGCAGTGGGTCAATCAATGATATAAAGGAAATAGTAACTGTAAATGATGATTGGTATTAGGGAGGTCAAACTAGAATGGGAGTTTGACCTGATATAATTACAAAGATATTCCTAATCCTTCAAGGATACATTTAGAATCCTGAAAGGGAGAGATAACCAGCTCTCTAAGGATCCTCACTCATCAATGTCAAAGGGACCTGAGAGGATCCTAGAATAATATCGGAGGCTATATAAGCAACTTGCCCAAGACCACACAGCTAGTAAGAATTCATTCAATATCACTTAAACAATGAATCAATTCACAAAAATTTATTAGATACTTGTTCCAGGTAGTGTGCTAGGCTTTGGAGAATCAAATATAAAAATACAACTTCCTCTACTCTCAAAGAACTTTCATTCTTTTGGGAGAAACAATACATACATACATAAATAAAAAATGTATGCAAAATAAGTATGAGGCAATTTTGGGGGTGGGTGGGAGGCAAAGCACTAACAGTTGGGAGGTCAGTAAAAGACAATTGTGGAATTTGAACTGAGTTTTGAAGGAAGGTTTTTTGGTTGTTGTTGTTATCCCTAGATGTCCCTTATAGTAATGGAAAAAAAAAAAGAAAAAGAAAGAAAAAAGTTCTAGAACAAAATTAACTAATACCCTAACCAAGTATAACAATGTATATAATATATAATTCCCATAGTCCCTCATTCTACAAAGAGAGGAAAGTATACTTTCTCAACTCTTCCCTGGGGCTAAGCTGGGATATTATAATTACACAACATTCAGAAATTAGAGATTCTTGGTGATGGAGGTGAAGAAGGAAAGATTTGCAGCCATAGGAGATGATCAGCATAAAGACTTAAAAAACTAAGGATCCCAAAGGAACCTAGCTTACTAGCCACTCCATAGCAGCTTCCCTTTCATCATGACTTTACCTTGTTATCTATGTTGGTGGGGAAGAAATTGAAAAGATAGGGATAGTATTCTGGTTCTGGATTCCCAGAGGCTAAGAAGTGATAGTCCCAGAGCAAAGATTTAGAGTATGGATCTATTGGGAGAAATGAAAAGATAAAGAAAGGTAAAGGATGAAGCCTCAATTTCTAATTCCCTCAGTTACCCCAAAAGACAAATTGCAGTTAGAAGTGAAGGCCACTAGGGGCTCTCCCTGGGCTATTCTTATAAATTGTAAAACTGAGGCTTAGTGAGATATGGTCCAGTCTCCTGCCATTTAAGAGTCTCAATTAGATACAGAAGTTTTTTATTCTTCTTCTGAAGATTACAACAAGATTTTCTATAATCTTGCTGTGTTGTTGTATTTTATTATTGTGATGACCTCAGAATTCTTTTTTATGTCCAAAAGTAGTTTCCCTTGCTTTCATTCAAACTAATGGGTTTCTTCATCTTTAAAATGGAGATAATACCCAGAGTACCAAATCCACCGATTATGTATGTTAGTTAAAGCCCTTTTTAAAGTCTTTAAATACCATCTAAGCATCATTATTATTCCTGGGGCTTTTGTGGACCAATAAACTATCTTTTAGGTGAAAGATGCCAAAGATTCCTCTCAACAGTGCTGAGATTGAATCAGGTCTATCCCTTATTAGAATCAGAGGTTGGAATGAGATGATTCAAGGCAATTCCAATACAGTTGTGATGAAAAGAGCCATCCATATCCAAAGAGAACTATGGAGACTGAATGTGGATCAAAGCATGATATTTTCACCTTTTGTTATTGTTCTTTTTTTCTTTCTTGTGTTTTTCCCTTTTGATTTTTCTTGCACAGCATCATGAAGATGGAAATATGTTTAGAAGAAATGCACATATTTAACCTATACTGGCTTGCTTGCTGTCTTGGGGAGGGAGGGAGGAAGGAAGGGAGAGAGGGAGAAAAATTTGGAACAAGTTTTGCAAAGGTAAATATTGAAAACTATCTTTGCATGTATTTGGAAAAATAAAATACTATTTAAAAATTTAAATTAAATTTAAGAAAAGAATCAGAGGTTGGGAGGTAGAAGGGACTTCAAAGGCCTTCTTTGACAAATGATTGAGTGACTTGCCTAAAGTCATACAGGAAGTGTTAGTCAGACTCTAAAGCCAAATTCTCCAACTTCAATCCAAGATCCTTCCCAATGCAGATCTATGTTCTTGGGTGACCTCTCTTTGCTGCAGTTTCCTCATTTGTAAAATGCAGTAAGACAGTACCATTTCATTAAGTTGTCATGAAAGGGCTTTGAAAGCTATAAAACACTATCCTTATTCCAGAATCTGGAGTTTGGGGGTTACTATAGGTCTTGATTAATAACCCCCAAGCTCCAGCTTCTGGAATGAGAACTTACTATTTGATAAAAATTGCTGGGGAAACTGGAAAATAATATGTCAGAAACTTGGCATAGAACTACATCTCACACCTTATACCAAAATAAGGTCAAAATGGATATATGATTTGGGCATAAAGGATGATATAATAAACAAATTAGGAGAGCAAGGGATAATTTATCTATCAGATCTTTGGAGAAGGGAGGAATTTATGACCAAAGAACAACTAAAGAACATTATGAAAGGCAAAATAAATAGCTTTCATTACATTAAATAAAATTTTTTGTTTAAACAAAACCAACAAACAAGATTAAAAGGGAAGTACAAAGCTGGGGAAAAAAACTTTACAGCCAATGTTTCTAATAAAGATCTCATTTCTAAAATATATAAAGAACTGTGTGTCAAATTTATAAGAATACAAGTCATTCCCCAGTTGATAAATGGTCAAAGGATATGAACAAACAATTTTCAGACAATGAAATTAAAGTCATCTATAGTTATATGAAAAAAATTTTCTAAATCACTATTGATTAGAGCTGCAAATTTAAAAATTCTGAGGTAACACCTCACACCTCTCAGATTGGCTAAGATGACAGGAAAAGATAATAATAAATGTTAGAGGGGATGTGGGAAAACTTGGTCACTAATACATTGTTAGTGGAATTGTGAAATGATCCAATCATTCTGGAAAGCAATTTGGAATTATGCTTAAAGGGCTATAAAACTATGCATACCCTTTGATCCAGCAGTGCCCTTACTGGATCTGTATTTCAAGAAAATCTTAAAAGAAGGAAAAGGATCCAAAAATGTTTGTAGCAGCTCTTTTTTGTGATAGCAAACAATTGGAAAATGAATAGATGATCATCAATTGGGGAATGGCTGAACAAATTGGTATATGAAAATAATGTAATATTATTGTTCTATAAAAAATGATGAACAAGTTGATCCTGAAAAGATTTACATGAACTGATGTTGAGTGAAACAAGAAGAATCAGGAATACATTGTACACAAAAACAGCAAGAAAGTGTGATGCACAACTTTGAAAGACTTGGTTCTTCTCAGTGGTTCAGTGATCCAAGGCAATCAAAATACAGTTTGGACCGAAAATGCCATCTGCATCCAGAAAAAGAACCAAAGAGACTGAATGTAAATCAACATATGCTATGTTCACTTTTTTTTCTGTTTTTTTTTTATCTCTCCCATGACTTTTCCCTTTTACTCTGATTTTTCTTTCCCAACATAATTCATAAAGTAATGTGTATTAAAAATAAATTTATTAAGAAAAAAATATTTAATTTTAAGATATTCTTATGTTTTTTTACTCTGAGCTCCTATCCTTTCAATCAGAAAAAAAAAAGTTTCAATTTCATTCCTGTTTTCAAAGGTCTCCTTTAACAACCATTTCCTCATGCTCTCATGCTTTGGAAGGCAGCAACCCTGCTTCTACACAACCATTCTAGAGCTTTCACATCTATCTTCCTCTTTGAAAATTCCAATATCATTTAACATATATGTTAATATATTCAACATGCATTGGACTACCTACCAACTAGGAGAGGGGGTGGGGAGAAGGAGGGGAAAATTCAGAACAGAAGGTTTTGCAAGGGTCAGTGTTGAAAAATTATCCATGCATATGTTTTGTAAATAAAAAGCTTTAATTACAAAAAATTCCAATATCAAAAGAATGTGAGTTGATTTTTTTTTTTCTTTCCCTGAGGTGAGTGGAAGGAAAGGCTGGCCCAGAGTAAACCATTAATCCTAACTCCGGAAACTGCCCGAACTTCTTTCCATCATCTCCAAAGCTCAGCATTAATGATTAATAGACTTCTTTCCCATATCCAGCCAATTAACAGACAATGAAAATTTCTCTTCTTTCCTCTAAAGAAATTGACTCTCTCCAGTGATTTCTTACTCTTAGTAGGGTCAGTCATTTTGTTTTGCTAAATGAAAATGCAGGTCTAGAAGAACTTTTAGACACAGCAGGAGGCTTGAAATCTTTTCCTAGGCTCCTATATTGTCACTCTTTGCTTTAGACCTCCCCCATAATTGTCCAAAGAATGCCTCCCTCATTCTTCCACTCCCAACAGTTAAGAGTAAAGCTATCTTAAAAAAAATTTTCAAGATTTATTTTCTAACTCAGACCCACTATACTGCATGTAGGGACTTGTGGATGGGGAGGAACATCTTGGGATTCTTAAAGGATTGACTTTTTAACAGAATATTTCTGAACCAATTCCCTCTTCTCTCTGCCTCAAGTTATAGGCAGACAGACAGAAACAGAGAGAGAAACAGAGGCAGAAAGACAGAGAGCCAGGGACAGAGCCAGGCAGGCTCGCGCGCGCACACACACACACACGCAGCAACAGAGCCAAGATCCAGGCAGAGAGACACACAGAGAGAGAAAGAGACAGAGACAGAGCCAGGCAGAGAGACACAGAGAAAGAAAGACAGAGACAGAGATAGATAGAGGCAGAAACAGAGACAGAGAAAGAGACAGAGAGAGAAAGAGAGATAGGGAGGGAGAGAGAGAGGCGAGAGAAGGAAAAGAAAAAAGAAAAGAGATGAAAAGGGAATAAGGAAAAAAGGAGAGAAGAAGGAGGGAGGAAGAGAGAGGAAAGAAGGGAATGAGGAAGAAAGACAGACAGAGAAAAAAAGAGGAGAGAGAAAGAGAGAGAAGAGAGAGAGAGAGAGAAGAGAGAGACACACACACACACACACACACACACACAGACACACATACACAGAGAGAGAGAGAGAGAGAGAGAGAGAGAGAGAGAGAGAGAGAGAGAGAGAGAGCATGCCTTGGTTAAGAGTAGTCACTGATGCACAACTATGCCCAGGAATTCCAGACTGAAGGCCTGCTTATCAGGGAGAGGGGCAGAGGTCAGAGCCAGAGGTCTGGGTAGTGGGAGGCCTGGGTACTGGGTTAAGCTTTGCTAAGGGATGTTGTTAAAGGTGGCCTGGCAACTGTGTAGATAAGACCTGATAAATGATGAGTTTCTTGAAGAAGGGATAAAAAGTGGTGGTCAGCTAAATCCCAGACAAATCCAGTAATTCTTTCCATCCCCAGACACAGGCAATTCAATTCAGTCTATATTTATCAAGTACCTATTATCCCTCTAAGAAGAAACTGTGAGCTGGATCTGGAGACAGGTTAATTTAGGCTCCAATTCTCCCTCTGATGCTTATTAGATGTATAACCATGAGCAAGTCAATTAACTTCTACCTCAAAATTCTCTCATTTATTTACTAAGTTAGTTAGTGACTTGTTCTTGCATTATTGAAAATAATTCCATTATTATCCATGAATTTGTATTCCTGGGTCCCTGAAGTACTGAAAGCACTTCATGCTGAACAACTATAGTTATTGTTCAGTTATATCCAACTCTTCCTGACTCTTCTTTCCAAAGATACTGGAATGGTTTTCCATTTCCTTTGTGAGTTCATTTTAAAGATGAGGAATTGAGGCAGAGTTAAGTGATTTACCCAGAGCAAACTAGTTAATATCTGAGGCCAGATTTCAACTCATAATGAATCTTCCTGATTCTAAGTTCAGTGCTCCATCCACTTGACCCATAGCTACCCACAAATATAGCACTATATAATATAATTGAATATTACAGACTGGTAGAAGAGATTTTAAAAAAATAAGCTCTCCCCTCCTTCCTCTCCCCACCCCCCCTCCCAACTTCATTGAGTTTACAATTTAGTAGACTACAACATATAGTTGTGGACATGGCATAATACACACAACAACATCATCCTCATTCCCTTTCCACCAGAACTTGGACTCTGTCCCTGGGTCTCTGGGTTCTCCCTGGGAATTTTCACCACATCTTACCCAAAATAAGGTCTCCTCATCACTTCTCCACCATTTCTAAGCCATGACATCAATGGTATACCACTTATTGTCTCCCACCTTTTGAGCTCTCTTTTTGTGTTCTCATCCCTTATTAGAACAGAAGTTCTTCAAAGGCAGAAGATATCTTATTTGTTTGTATTTTGTATTTTAAGTGTTTAGCATCATGATCAATCTGTTTAATAAGTAAATATTTAATAAGTGCTTTAGATTAAAGGTTTAAAGAGAAGGTATGAAAAAAGTGTTATTTGGAGAATAAGGAAAAGATAATTTACCGCTGACAAAATTATTAATATAACTTAATACAAGGACAAAAGTTGTTAATGCTAAAAGTAATATGAACTGCCATGCCTTTAAATTCTCCTTGTAATGTCAGAATTTCATTAATATCCATAAACATTCCTTCTCTTAAGATATTGCTCTTGATTAGTTTGAGCTGAAACACATCTTAGGCCCTTCCACTCAGGGATGTTGTCTTGGGGGGAGTCCAGCTCAAGCTGGATCTCAGCATCTAGTGTCCTTGCCCCTTCCATTGGGATTCACGAAGGGCAAAACAATCAGAATGAAGTGACTTTCCTTGCACAGATTGTGAAGGGCCACTGGGATCTCATGACTAGGCCTTCCTACCACACCTGTCTCTTCCCCCTCTCAAAGCTGTAAAAGCTTTTTCATGAATCACTGAACATCCCTCAGTGTGCTAGGTTTGCTACACTGTAATCTCAGTTAAAGATGCTTTATTCCTTGATTCATGGTTGTGATATATTTTAGGATTTGACCCATAGAGCGGGGAATGCTTTGTAAAGGAAATGGTATTTAAACTGAGTTTATATTTTATTTGTACATGGTTGTTTGCCTGTTGTCTCCCCCCCCCATTAGATTGTTAGAGCAGGAACTGTCTTTTGCCTTTCTTTGTATTCCCATTGCCAAATATAGTGTCTAGTGCTTAATATGTGCTTAATAAATGCTTGTTGATTTGACTGAAAGGAGAGGAGAGATGGGGGAGGGTGTATTAAGCAAAAGTTTAGAGGCAGAATGTGTATGTGTGGGTGCTGAGAGATGATAGGTCTGCAAGTAATCCATTTTGGCTTCAAATATCACTCATGAAGTGAAATGGCATAAGATAAGGTTGGAAAGTTGAGATTGCATCAATCTGAAGCAAGCCTTGAATGTTTTCACAACTGGATTTTATTGAGAGAATCATTGAAGGGTTCTGAGTAGAGTGATGTGACCATTGTGTGAACAATGGGTTAGAGGAGGCTGCAAGACCAATTAGAAGAGGGCTATAATATCTTCATTCCTAAAACAATTGATCTTTTGGTACTTGTCGCTATAGTTGAACTATAATTGGTTGCATAATACTTCATAAGTTTTAGCAGTATTTCTTTGTTATTTATCTGATCTCCTCCATTAGACTGAGCACTTCTCAGGAATCCCTTCCTCAATATCTCCATCAAAATCAGGCACAAAATTATGTACACAAGAGGTGATCAACAAAGAAAATTGACTGACTGATGAGGTACATTAACATCCCTCTAATGCTATAATTTTACCATATACCTCCCCCTAATTTTCTGTTTTTTGTTTTAGTGATAGCTTTTGTTTTTACATCATATTCATTTCCTAATTTGTCCCTGCTTCCTCTCCTATACTTTGAACCCACCCTAGTAACAAAGATTTAAAAAGAGAGGGAAAAGCAGTTCAGTTAAAAAAAAAATCAAAAAAAAAAAAAAAAACCCAACACCTCAATTCAGTGAACAAGTCTTACAATATCTACAATATTCCACGCCCATCATCCCCCACCCCTTCAGTGAAACAAATACATTTTCTCAACCTGAAATCAGGTCAAAGTTTAGTCATTAAAATTACACAACCTTCAGTTTCATTTTAATGGTATTTTCATTTCCATTGTTGTAGTAATTGTGTACTTTCACTTTCCATCAATTCATTTCATGTAAATTTGGGGAAGATACTTTCATCTCAAGGAAAGAATTAGATTGAGGCTCTGTTAGGAATGATATGGTTTATAATGAGTAGGTTTTAGAATGGGAAAGAGCTTCCTCATTTTACAAATTAGAAACTGATGCTCAGAGTGGATAGAGTCTGAAAACTTAGGGTTCAATTAATACCACTAGTTAAACTATCAAACCACATTTACAAGGAAATTAATAAACGTCAGTGTTCCTAGTCGAGGACGAGATAACACTATATCTAACAATTTATTAGTTACCCTAGTAGAAAGGAAAAAAGAATAGGGAAGAAAGGACAAGAAGCAAAAATAGGAGGAGAGGGGGAAAAAAGAGAGGAGGGGGGGAAAGGAAAGGAAAAGAAGGAGAAAAAGAAAAAAAAAGGGAAGAAAGAGAAGGGGAAGGTAAAGATTCTAATACATTATTAATGAATTTCCAAATAAGCTGCTTTTCGGTAGAGAATGCCTTCTTTTGTGAGTTTTTCTTTGATTCAGACCTTCTTACGAAGCATGTATACCAATGGCAGTGTGGAGAATAGTGCCATGATAAAATTTTTCTTCTCCTACCCCATAAAAACATTATATTAGGGAACTATAGATTTTTATTGATATCTTTTGTTCTTATATTATCTACAATTTAGTTTCCTCAACTATAAAATAGGGATAATAATAACATTTACCTCCCACAATGCTTGTGAGGAAAAATGAGAATATTTTTAAAGTGTTTAGTTTAGTGTCTGGAACATAGTAAGTAAGTGCTTAATAAATGCTTGTTTTCTTCCTTTTTACATTTCCCCTCTCCTCTACCAGATAACCATCTCTTAAGTTAAAAAATTTTTGTAAAAGAGGAGGAAGAGGGGAAAAAAATTCAATAGTTCTCAATACACTGAAAAAAATCTGCCATTATATGCAATGGAACCAAGGATTCTTAAAACTGAATCAGACCCTGGAATCTAACTGCCTTATTTTTTAAGATAAGGAATCTGAAGTCCAGAGAATACAAGTCTTTCCCCTAAGATCACAACTAAGGCAAATTTGGTCTCAAACCAGATCTCATGAATCCTAGCCCAGTGAGTGTACAAGCCTTGGGGAAGTTGGAGGGGAGAGAGTAATTATTAGCAGTTCATTACTTATTGTAGAGCTTAAAGCATGTTCAGAAAGTCCTTCTAGACAAATTCTTTCACTCCCACCCCTAGCTTATCTGATACTTCAAATTCCATTAGTTTGGTTCTCTAGGGCTGAAAGATTGTCCTCTGTTACTGAAAAGAGTAATACATTAAGCCCTTGTTGATCACTTATACCTTAGCATAAATATATTCCCAAGCTCCTTTTGGGAGTTGGTTTTGTTAAGGAAAGGAAGGGAAGAGCATTGGAACACTAGGCACCTATGGTTGTAATGGAAACTATTATTGGGGAACAGATTATTACTGAAAGGGGGAAGTGTGGGGAACAGGAGAAACATATTGCTATTTATGAAGGATTGCTTCAAGTGCACCATAAAAATGAGTACAGCTGGAAGGCATCTTGGACCTCCTGGAGAAACAGCATGGCACCATGGATCCATAAAGAACTATGGTTGGATCATTTCTATCCCATATTCAGATATGGGTGAAATGAGAGAACAGAAATCTCCTGGAATTAATTTTGGTTTTCATTTCTAATGTCTTATTCCTCTAAGCCTGCAATGTGAAACTAGTGTAAAGATGGAAAATACCTTGACTTTCCCCTCTTTGTAATGGTCAAATGAATTCTGAACCTGGCTTTTGAATGAGAAATTCCCAAGTTTATTTAGCACCTAAATCCTGCCTCAGACTATTAGTAACTATGTGACTCTGGACAAATTAATCACTGGCTACCTCCATTTCCTTATCTGAAAAATGGAGGTAATAATAACACCTATCTCAAAGAGTTATTATAATGATCAAATGAGAAAACATGTAATTTGCTTCATTAAAACACTATGTAAATATTAGGTAGGAAGATGAGTAGTAGTAGTAGTAGCAGTAGCACCAGCACCAGCAGCAGCACCACGATCACCAGAAGTAGTAGTGGTGGTGGTGGTGGTGGTGGTAATACTGGTGGTGATGGTAGTGGTAGTGGTAGCAGTAGTAATAGTAGCAGCAGCAGTAGTAATAGTAGCAGCAGCAGCAGTA
>JAJPUD010001756.1:287368-313274 GCA_023553655.1 Myrmecobius fasciatus
AGCAGCAGCAGCAGTAGTAATAGTAGCAGCAGCAGCTGCAGCAGTAGTAATGGTAGCAGCAGCAACAGCAATAGTAATAGTAGCAGAAGCAGCGATAGTAATAGTAGCAGCAGCAGCAGCAGTAGTAATAGCAGCAGCAGCAGCAGCAGTAGTAATAGTAGCAGCAGTAGTAGTAATTAATAGTAGCAGCAGCAACAGCAGTAGTAATGGTAGCAGCTGCAACAGCAATAGTAATAGTAGCAGCAGCAACAGCAGTAGTAATGGTAGAAGCAGCAACAGCAATAGTAATAGTAGCAGTAGTAGCATTAGTAATTAATAGTAGCAGCAGCAACAGCAGCAGCAGCAGCAGCAGCAGCAGCAGCAGCAGCAGCAGCAGCAGCAGTAGTAGTAGTAGTAGTAGTAGTAGTAGTAGTGATGATGGTAATGGTGGTGGTAGGTGGTGGGTGGTGGTAATGGTAGCAGTAGCAGCAGCAGCAGAGCAAGTATCTGAATCAAAATCTCTTCATTTCAATCCAGTGTTTGTTCTACTACACCATTTTTATGCCCTTGCCAGCACAATTTGGATCTCTTCCTTTTTCCTAGACCATGGTTGTTAAAAGTAATAACTAGGGCAGGCTGACTGGGCATTGCCCTAGGGCTTTGCATTTAGAAGGCACTGAAAGCATTGTCAGGCAGTTACTAGCTTAGAAACAGCAGAGACCAGCATTTGGGAAGAATTAGGTTAAAAGAAAAAGGCACAGAATGGTTTGCTTGTTTCTTCTCCCCTATGGCTGTACCCTAGTGCATTGATTCTTCCTCTATATTCCATCCTCCTCTACCAACAGGGGATGTCTCTAAAGCTGGGGGCTGGGGGGGTTGTCTATGAAGATTGGTTGTTGTTGTTTGTCTTTTCTTCTCAAAAAAGACCATGAAAAGAGGGAGGTGACATATAAGTGAATTAAAGTGAGGGAGGGCTGGGTAAAGTCACCAAGCTCACTATCTTCTCCAGTGCCATCTGGATCCAGCGCTAAAATATAGATTAGGGTGACTGGAGATGCTCCGTGAGGATTGGCATCCTCAATTCAAAAAAATGATTTAAGGGCATATTGTGTGCTGCTTGCCCCAGTTCAATTTAAGCTGCCTAGGTACAAAAATGGCTAGTTATGACTTTACCATACCATAATTAATTCCAAAAGAAAAGGAAATGATTAGATCTTAATTGAGAGATAGCCTAGATCCAGAGTCAGCAGGGACTTAGGTGAGAATCCTATCATTTGTTAGTCATGTGTTGGTGGTATGATGTTTAACCGCTGTAAACAAGTCTCTTTATTTATAGAATAGGGATTTTTAAAAAAAGGAAAGGAAAATATTCTGTAAACCTCACAAAAGTTCTTATTAGAGAAAAATAGGGAGCATAATGAAAGATTATAGCAGGGTTACAAATAAGAATTTTGTGTTAATAGGTGCACAGAAATAGTTATTGAACATATTAAAATAGAGTGTATGGAAGACTTCTCACTAAGATCCACATTGTCCCACATGTGCCAGGGAGATTATAACCTTGATATGTGTCAGACTGGGTGGAAGATAATTCTTTGAGATACCACCAAAGGAAAGCTTATAATGAGTAAAGCCAAAACTAGGACAGAGAAATAAGAGTTTGTTCAAGGGCACCAAAATTTAGAAATCACAATATTTCTTATACTCCTTCTGTAATATAAAAGCAATTGACCTTAGAACCTAGTAAACAAAAATAATTAAAGAGGAAGACTATAAAGATGCTCTTTCCTTTTCCACAACCTCAGGCTCCTGATCCATCTTGTTCTCTTGCCTTCAAACCAAATTGCCCTAGGTGTCAAAATTTCTGTTTCTGAATTTTTTTCCACAGTATGTGAAACCAAAAAGAAATCAACTGCATATTCTTTTTTATTAAAATTTCAAAATATAATCAACAAGAATAAAAAACAAAACTTTTTTTCATGCATTTGTTAAAAGTCTCCTTAACAAGACATACTAAATGGCCTCTGTTTCTCCCCATCTCTTTAGTGATGACTATTTCTTCTTTCTCTCCTCACAACCCATTGTTATTCTGGGTAGTTTACCGATTAACTTTAGTTCTGTGACTTCTGAGCCCTGTCCAGTTACTGACCCAGCCAGCTTTTTCTGATGCTCTTATACTCAAGTCAAGAGGAAAAAAGTAAAACAGATTTACTTAAGACAAAAGTGAGGTTCCTTGATTCTCTAGGCAATGGACAGATTTTTAAAATACTGCTGGGCAATAGGAAGCGGCAACAATATGATGCCTACATCACAAATGATGCACTAACAAGAAATCTCAGCCCAAAGAATAAGGGACTTGATGATGGAAACATAGGGTTTAGAGCTGAAAAGGGCAGGGTTAATCCAACCCTCTCAAATGACATGAAAAGACTGAGACCTAAAGCTTAAGTGACATTTCTTGGGTCACTCAATGGACCAGTGAGTGGACCAGCTCAGGTTCTCTGATACCATACCATAGCCAAGACACAAGAATTCATTTAACCTTGTACAAAAGTCTTTCCCATTCGATGACAACCAACAGTAACTTAGTTTAATGACTGATTTAAATTTCTGGTTAAATGTTTTTATACAAATGGGGACCAAGAAAATTAACTGGGTTCTGTTACCAAAGTATAAAATTACTGGCTCACCAGTGAAAATGAAATGAGCATGTTTTTATTTTAGATGATTGGACTTCATTGAGTCATGGGAAGAACTTCTGAACTAGAAGGGACCTTGGAAATTATATAGTCCAATCCCTTCATTTTACCATTGGGGAAGCAAGGTGGTACAGTGGATAAAGTGCCAGGCCTAGAGTCAGGAAGACCTGAATTCAAATTTGCTGTCAGTTACTCAATAGCTGTGTGATTCTGGGTGGATCACCTACCTTAAAGGGTTGTTATAAAAAATCAAATGACATAATTTTAAATTCCCTAGCATATAGTAAGTACTACATAATTGTTAGCTATTATTATTATAAGGAAATTGAATCATAAGGAGCTAAACTGACTTGTTTAAGATCACCTGGACTTTTAATGACAAAGCCAGCATTACAAACTGGACATCCTAACTCCTAAAAGTCTAGTGACTTTTCCTTGCACCATGATGACAACCATCTTTCCCCCCCTCATATATCAATGTCCTCCCCCCCACACTCTGGACACAATGAAATGCATATATCTATAAAACATAAGATAGCACAATACATCCAATTCAAGTATAATAAAATGTTCTGTTCTAAAAGCCAAAACTTTAAAAGTCTCTGATATGGTTGAAAAAGTTCACTCTTTGGGTATTGATGCCTTGAGAGATGTTGGTAGTTGAGGTATATTTTTGATTTGTAGACATATTGTATCTTCACTACTACTGGAATTATGGAATTTGAAGTCAGTCATTTCAGGTAGTAGTGTTCCTTCAGAGCAAAGATGAAGTTTAGAGAAAGTATACACCAAAAAGAGAGGAAATGACCAAGTCCAAACAATCTCCCAAATGAAAGAAACTAACACAACACTTGTGTTTGCTATTCGTTTTCAGTCATATGGTTTATTAGATTGACTGGTTAAGAATATTAGGATAAATAAGGTAATATTTCCTGTTACAGAAAACTGTAATGATAATATTGAATAAGTTTTAACAATCTGAGGATTTCACAGAAACATCAGAATTTTAACAGTTAGACAGTAACTGGGATACTTTTGACCAAGAGATCACTCATAATTGCAAACATCCTGGATTCAAATTTTTAAAAAAATTGATAATCAAAAAAATGTATATCATTAATATCACTGTCACTAAATCCTAAATTTCATCAGGTTTTGAACAATGACTGCAGTCAGCAATGAGAAAAGGAAAAGAATATTCTTTGACTGTTCCGGCTCTAGAAGTCACTCACAAGCTAAGTTAATAGCTGAGAAGTCTAATCCTTTGCAGGTTACATGGCTTTTTTTCAAATGTTTTTATAACCATCATAACTGGGTTCACACTAGACTTCTTTTAAATAATACCCATCAGCTTTGCTCATGGTATCTTGTCTGTTCAGCAAGAAAAGGGCTTTCTCCTTTGGGGCAAAGCAGCAATCACAGGGCCACTGCCCATTGCGCTAAAATGCTAACTCAGTTACTAAGTGTTTTACAAGAAGATGAGTTAGGGACAAGTGCCCAAACCCCTCATAATCCTGATCTGAGATGAGTCATAGGAAAATCTGCACAAGTGTTATGAAAAAAAGGGGAGGAAGGGGGAGGAAGTACAATGCTTAGGTTTGAAAACGAAGGCCTCCGAGTACAGTAATCCCTGTAACATATCAGCACGGTTGGCTAGAAAGCATACCCCTGGCCACTGCAAAACACTGATAAACTCCACTGTAAGTCTGCTTTACCTACCAGCGGTCAATGGAGAGCAGGCTCAGTCCCACCCCCACACCCAGATGTACTGCTGACATCTATCACTGAAAGCCAGAATGTTCGTATCATCCAAACAAGACAAATACAGGTACTGGACACTAGCAGGACACTAACCCATCTGCAGGGCTTGTCTGCAGCTTCTAGGAACAGCAAAGATGTCAAGTCCTAAAGACCTAGAGTCGGGGGCCCAAGACTTTCTTCCCTTGAACCAAAAGCCAACTCCCTGTTTTTGAGAAAGTCACAGCTAAGCTAACAATTCCTTGTGCTTAGCAAGGCCTCCTGGACAGCTCTTGGTTACTAGGATCCTAGAAGTGCAGAGTAAGTTAGATCTCCGATAGCTTCGGGTTTCTTGGTATAGAAGTGAAGTAAAGGAGGATTCCCCAATCACCTCCACATCATGTCTGTTTAACTCTGCAATGTTCCTTCTTTTATCTGTTGGATAAAGAGGTTCCTCTCATCTTCGGGCGTCCTCCCATTCTGAGCTCGGACGATACATGTTGGCCGGTGGAGGTTGAGCATGTATATCAAATGCTGTTTCTCATTCTTGAGCTCTTCAATCTGGGCTTTCAGCTCAGCATTCACACTTTCCAACTTTTCTGATTCCTGAGGGAAAGGCACAAGTAACAAGGACTTATATTGAGTACAAGGAGTGACCCCCAGACTCATTCATCAGAGAGAAATTTAATGACTCTTGAACCTGAGACATGTGTAGTAGGTGCAGAGACCATAGGTCTTAGAACTTTGGGATCCTCCTCAGGACCTTCTATGGGAATCTCCATAATGGATAGAAGTCCAGCCTTTCTGAAATGGAGCTAGTATTCTAGAATTGTACCTAGGTTTAGTCTAATTAGAAGGTAGTAGACTCTACAAGGCTCTTTATGCTCTTTATATACAGATTCTTAGGACTATGTCTAATCCAGAGCAAGATGAGGGTATGTATTTGGGATGGAGAGGGAGGAAAGAGAGGAAGCAGTAATAACTCAAGCCCTTAAACCAATAGATCCTTAACTTGAGGTCTGTGAACTCAGTTTTTAAAAATATATTTTGATAATTATATGTAATTGGTATCCTTTGTAATCATATGCACTTATTTTATCATTTAAAAGCATTTTTCTGAAAGGATGTTCATAGGCTTAGATAGATGGTTAGAGATGTCCACCATTCAAAACAAATTAAAAACCTCTCTCTTAGAAGCTCTACCTAGTAGCCTGATATCCAAAAAAAATTTTTTAAATTGAAAAAAAAAAAAATTGCCCAGCCTTGCTTTGGGAACACTATATCACTTTTATCTGTTGAGAAGGAAGAAAGAGGCTGACTATATTTGGGGTACAAAAGAAGAAATTGAGAGTAAAATACCTTCAAGAACACCCAGTTGAGAAGAATTTAATTTTTTTTTTAGAAAAATAATTTATTGAGGAAAAATAATCAGAGGGTTACAAAAACATGTCAAATTCAAGTTGGCAGCTTTCTTTTCTAGGGAAACAACTTGAATGAAACTTCTCTATCTGTACTGACGTGCCAGGTAGGCTGGAAGCTTCCAGACTTGTAGAGACTGGTTGGTACTGATAAGGATCAGCAGTGGGGAGAACGCCTTTTTTCACATCTCACACCTGCCTTTTTAGGTTTCCAGATGTATTTTCATTGCACTGACAGCATTATCTTTTCCTAACTCAGAAGCCAACATTTCTATTGTTCCTACAAGAAGTTTACTTAACCATTCTCCCTAACATAAAGGGGCTAATTGGGTTTTTTAATTGATAATCTTATTCTGTATTCTGAAGGAGAAACATTTTGGGGCAAGGAAGATGAGAAGCCAAAGGCTGAAAGCCAACTACTCACCTTCTGCAAACATTCTGTCTTCTCCTTCTTCTTGTTTCTGCATTTTGCAGCTGCGATTTTATTTCTTTCCCTTCTTCTCTTTTTCCTTTCATCCTCTTCAGGGGCAAACTTAATGAAACAAACAAACAAAAATACATCCTTTATTACAAGCAACAAACATTTCTCTGCAAAATTACTACTACTTGAAAACAAAAAGAAAGCAAAATATTCTTTAAACTTAATGTTTGTGTATTAGACTTCCTGCCATCTAGGGGTTAGGGTGGGGGGAAGGAGGGAAAATTTTGTAACATAAAGCTTTGCAGGAGTCAATGTTGAAAAATTACCCATGAATATGTTTTGCAAATAAAAAGCTTTAATAAATAAATAAATAAACAATGTTTGAAATATACTTGATTCTGACAGCTAGGAGTGTGTGTGGGGACAATCATAAAGGATAATAAAGTATTAAACTTGTGGTTTGGAAGATTGATGTGTGATCTTGAGTAAATCACTTAGTCATAATCAACCTCAGTTTCCTGAGGGATTATAAGAGTACCTATCTCACCCGGTTATTATGAGGATCAAATGAAATAACATATTTAAATGACTGTAAATGTATAACCTATATCATATTGTTTGCTGTCTTGGTGAAGTAAGAGGTAAGGTAAGGAAGGAAGGAAGAAAAATTTGGAACTCAAAATTTTTACAAAAAATGAATGTTGAAAACTATCTTTACATTTAATTGAGAAAATAAAATACTCCTGGATTAAAAAAAAAAATGAAATAACAAATGAAGTAACCTGCAATCTTTAAAGACTATACATATGTATGTATATGTGTATATTCTTCTTATCATTGGTGATTAATAAATTATATAAGCATTGTGGATTAAGTGGGAAGAAGATAACTTTTGGAATAATTGTATAATACTTCCCAGTATGAGAAGATGACCTTGAGCTAGAACAATGACACACAAATTGTTCATCCAAAACAAGTTTTAGAGGCTACATATCCAGAGAAGTTTTCAACTTATCGCAAAATAAGTATTCCTATGCCCTGGCAGAAAGAATTTTTGAGAAATAAAAGTGTATTTTTGTTTTTCTTTTTGTTCTAGTTCTATGGTTTTCAATAGTATAGGAAAGTCTGGTTGTGTGAAAACTACCTCCACTGAGGCAGATTTGCTACTCAATCTATTAAAGACTCCCTAGGGGATGCTCAGACATTAAAAGGCTTCCTAGGGTTACACAGCTAAGATACTCAGTCTTCCTGTCTATTATTCACTATAACAAACTGCCTTTATTGTATACTTTTTTGTGTTAAGAAATGCCTTTTCTTGAATTTTGATGTACTGTAAAGGATAATGGATTTGGAATCAATTCAATCCAATGTGTATTTTTAAAGTACCTACTATGTACCAGGTTAATAGTAGCTTGATTCAGAACTTGGCAATGATATTTATTACCAGTGTGACCTCAGGCAACCTGTCTAGGCCTCGGTTATCTCCCCTGAAAAAATGAGTGGGTTGGACACTACATACAATTTCTAAGAATTTCATTCTACCTAAATCCTATAATCTTCCTGTACTGCGCCATGTAAGGTAACTGCCTAATTTGCCTCCACCTGGCTTTGAGATGCCCAGAGTAAACCAAGGTCATTCTGACTTGCACTTAGCCTTTCAACATGGGGAATACTATCCCTCCAACCCCTTCTTCTAGAAGATCCCAAAGTCTATTAGAGGGATGTTATTGGGGGCTCCTGGGACAGGCTGCCAATTTTATTTACTTCATAGAGATTGACATGTTACCTTTGGACCAGAAATTAGAGTCCTCCTAAGGGCCCACAATCAAATTCTGCCCCTAATCTCTGCCTAATGACTCTGCCATCACCGGGACCCTATGAAGAAGTCAAGGGAAGTTCTACTACAGAGCTCTCTGGCCCCTTTCGGCTTCTGAACATAGGAAGGTTTCAGCATGTAGGTAAATCTCTTATTTATTACAACTTATGCCCAGTGATTTAAGGCCTAAATTTAAAATCACAGTCAGAAGCTGAGTGGGGCCAAGAGATCTCTAGTAGAATTTCCCCTCATTTACAGTTGAGAAAATTCAGGTTTGTGTAGTTAAGTAACTTATCCAAGACTATCAGAAATAGTATTTGAACTCAGGTTTAATGACTTAAGAGCCTCCTGCCTCCTGTATATGGCAAAGCTACCTGACAAGCACTGCTTATGATATGAATAAAAAAACACGAAAATGAAATGTGTCTCCATGCAGGGCCCCAAATAAATGACCTTGAGGTCCCTTTCTGCTATTGCATTCAAGATTAAAAAATAAAAATAATAGTAATAAATAATAAAAATAATATAAAATAAAATATCATGTTCAGATCCTGGCATTACCTGAAAGGCTTGATAGCAATTAATTCCTTCTCTTTCCTTCCTTTCTTGTTTTCTCTTCCTTCCTTCCTTTTCTTCTTTCCCTTGCTTCCTTCTCTTTTTCTTTTCTTTCATTCTTCCTTTCTTCTCTTCCTTCCCTTCCCTTCATTCATTCTTTCTTTTATTCTTTTTTCCTCCCTTTTCTTTTTTCTCTTCTTTCCCTTCCTTTCCTTTCTTCCTCCCTTATTCTTTTCTTCCTTTCCTTCCTCCCTCCTTCCTTCCTTTCTTCCTTCTTCCTTCTCTCCCTTTCCTCCTTCCCTCTTTCCTTCCTTCTCTGTCTCTGTCTCTCTCCTTCCTTCCTTCCTTCCAATTTAGTCTCCTTATACTCATGGATCCAATGCAACTGCTGATCAATCTTTCCTCCCTTAAACAATTTAGTATCCCCTATTACCAGGGACTCAGTGGTGCACCAGATAGAGCCCTGGACCCAGAGTCAGGAAAATCTCAGTTCAAATTTAGCCTGACATGTCATTGTCTGGTTGTGTGAAAACTACCTCCACTGAGGCAGATTTGCTACTCAATCTATCAAAGACTCCCTAGGGGATCCTCAGACATTAAAAGGCTTCCTAGGGTTACACAGCTAAGATACTCAGTCTTCCTGTATATCATTCACTATAACAAACTGCCTTTATTGTATACTTTTTTTGTGTTAAGTGCCTTTTCTTGAATTTTGATGTACTGTAAAGGATAATGGATTTGGAATCAATTCAATGTGTGATTCTGGGCAAGTCACTTCACTCTGATTACCTCAGTTTCCTCATCTGTAAGATAAACTGGTGCAGCAAATGACAAACCACTCCAGTATCTCTGCCAAAAAAAAGCCCAAATGGGATCATAAAGAGTCAGACATGACTGAAAACTTAGCTTCAGTATCCGTATTTGTAAAATGGAGATAATAGCATCTACCATCCAGGGTTGTTGTAAAGATCAAATGAGATATTTGTAAAGTCCTTTTTACAAGTCTTAAGGCTCTATATTAATGATGTGGTTATTAATTAATGCTGAACTTAATGTGAATACTTGATTGGCTTAGACCCCTGCAGCTCAGAACTCCCAAGTTTGAGAGATCTGCCTCTCTGCCATCAAGAATGATAGGTGAGCACCATACTTTAATGGCATCCTTTAACTTTTTATATATAATAAGCCTGAGAGGAAAATAGAGAATGTTAATAGCTCAGAAGCTAAGTGTTTTGCCCAGGACTCTACTAACTAGTGGTATCCCTGGTTTCAATCCAAAGTATTCTAAGAGCAAGGTTCTTTCCCACTGGAGCCTGCTATCTGTCAGAGAAGCAATAGCAGCAGAGGTCCCAGGCAAAGGTCTGGATCCTAAGTCTATACTTCAATACAAAGGCTAATTGGGCTGAATCAAGAATAACAGACTATCATCCTGTCACCATTCTTATAAAATATAGCTTTCAAAAGATACAAGAAAAAGGGGAAACCATACAGTTTCAAACCAAGAATTCTTAAGCAGCTCTAAATTACCTTCTGACTCCAATATAGCTCCAGTCTACCCTTCCAGCCTTATTACACATTTTTACACTCCATGCTGACATTCTATTAGGAAAAATAACATATATAAATATAAGTATAAATAAGTAAGTACAAGATATAAACAGGGTAATGGAGTAGGAATTAGACATCTAGGAAGGGAGACATAAGGAAAAGCTTACTTATATTTATATATGTTATTTTTCCTAATAGAATGTCAGTTCTCTGAAGGCAAGAACTGTTTCATTTTCATTTTTATATACTAAAGTCTGTCATAGTGTCTGACCTATAAGTAAACACTTTAACTAAATGCTTGTTGATTGACTGATTGTTCTTTAGAATTGGATCAAATTGACTTTCCCCCAACAGAAATAAAATGCTCAGAAATGCCAGACAACAACAAAAAAAAAGACTTTTCACATAAAAATATGACCCCAAAGGAGTTCCCAGATCCTATACCATATCTCAAAATTACATTCAAAGGCTCTTTTTCAGCTTTGAGAAAGGTCCTTAGAGAGATTATTCCCAGAAAAAAGACTTCCTTCCCCATGGGATTCTCTCATCTTGTGGGGGGAAAAAATGGTAGCTAAACTTTTGTAGTTATAGAAACTAAATGAGTATAGTATTATAACTAAGGAAGGTACCAAAATGAATATTAATTCACTAAGACCTGGATTATCTGAAAATGTTTAATTAGAAAAACAAGACAACTACTTTGGCTTAGTCCTGGGTCCCTGCAGGCCAGGGCTCCATTCTTGACAGTAGCAACTACAAGAGGATATGGTAATTTTCTTGTATGTTATTCTCAAAGATTTGGAATGGACCCCATAGCTCTCTCTGTCTCTTATCATAACCTCCTATGGCTCTACCAACTTATAACTTGTTCTTCCAGAGCTCATGCATACTGATTTTGGATCTCCTTCTTCAGCTAGAAGCCTTATGTATGTTAGGGAACTCAAAAGAAAAGAGCCTTGGAATATAGAAGTACCTCTGCTTTCATGATGGACATCTCAATAGGCCTGTCGCTCACTGTGACAGACTCCAATGTAGCAGACATCCTGTGACAGAGATGCTTGTTTTGGATGGCAAACCTCAGCTCTTCCTTGACGAGGGGGGTAAGGGTTGTGAAATCTTCAAACGCCAAAGATGCAGCAGGTGACAGGCAAGGGACAATGGCTGTTGCACTGACTTCCGAGGCAGGGACCTGGCTTGGATGTTGAAGCATCATTTTGCTGAAAAAGACCAAGACCAAAAGGAATGCCCTCAGGAATGAGTCTAAGAACTTCCCCTTCCAACTATACCAGAAGCTACTAGCCCTATACTGGAAAATTTTATCCAGAGTATTTGGGGCTAAGAAAAACCTTAGGGATGACTTAATATATTTCCCTCATTTTTATAGATGAAGAAACTGAGGCCAGAAGAAATCAGCCTCTGAGACTGATTCTAAGGCAGTGATTTTATTATGGTTAGTTGTTGTTGCTCTTAATGTTTCTTAATGATCTCAGCATAGCAGATAATATAATAAAAATGGCAACAATGAAACTAATCATAACTAGCATTTGCAAACCCTAAGGTTTGCAAAACACTCTGCAAAGTTTGTCATTTTTATCCTCACATCAATCCTTCAATGTGGGTACTATGATTAATATACTCATCTTGCAGATCAGGAAACTAAGGCAAAGAGATGTCAAATGATTGGCTGTGTCACACAGCTAGGAAACATGTAAGGCCATATTTGAATTCAGATCTTCCTGATTCTAGATCATTGTATCATCTAACTTGTAGCATTGATGACAAGGGTTAAAAACAGAAACTAGGAGCACAGAAACCTGAGGCTGTGCTTCTAAGTTCAAAAGAGCCATCACATATACACCCACTTCCCAGCAGTTTTTAAGGAGGTAGTAAATATTTTTCACATCACAATGGCCAACCACATAACTGCTTTCAGGATCCCTTAAAAACAAACAAACAAACAAAAAAACTAAAACTAAAAGAGCATCTGAAATCAGGGGAAACCTTTCAGTGGGTGAAAATAAAAGGGAAAGAATTGTGTTTATGTAAAAGGAGGAATAGTGGGGTGGAACTTTGATTTCTTCACATTAAAATTTATAACAGAGAATAAATAGCTGCTTAGTGAGCTAAGTTACTTCAGTTCCTTATCTCTTTTCTACTTCTTACTTATCTGCTGAAGCACTTCTAAAAGTTAACTATTGAAAAGTTGATAAAATAAAGGAAAAGGAAGAGGTGTTTGTTTTTGCTTTCCTGGGGCTGGAGAAAAATTCCTATTATGAGCAAGTTTTACACTTCTGGGAAGACATGCACAGGTTTGCCTAGCCTTAACAAGAAGACAGACTATAAGGAGACACATCTCTGCCACTAATCCCCCCAATTATTTCACTTCTCTAGATCTCAGTTTCTTCAAACGAGAAAAAGAGGCTTAACCTAGATTCAAAAGTGTGCTGAAGCCAGCTCAACACTATGGAAAACTCATAGTCAAATGTTCAGTGTGAAATCAGAAAACATTACAAGTTGGTTCTACATTTCTTCTGCTGCTGATCATTTAGATATAGGAAAGTGATGGAAAAAATATTACTAATAAAGGTCACATTTAAATTTTTTTTCTCCAAAAAGATGTTTGTTAAAACATTTTGCTACCATAGTGCTGAATAGGTGAGTTACTTCTAAGATACTTTGCAGCTCAAAAATTTACCATTCTATGGTCTAATGCACAAGAATGGAAAATGAATGGCAAAGGATAGAAAGAGATAGAGGAACAAACATGGTTAGAAGAACAAGCAGAGGGCCAGAGGTGGCAATCCAGGCCCTCCACTGCCACTTACTTAGCAAAGGTGATTCTTTAAATACAACAAAATGATGGGGCTGAAGCAAATGATCTCTAAAGTTCCTTTCAGCTCTAACTGACTAAGCTGGTTTAGGGGAATAAAAAGACGCAGCTAAAGAGAAAACTTAGAAAGGATGGCCAGGATTTCATTTAGGAATTTTCAATCCCAAATCTGATTCCCTGACTGTTGTTTATCCTCCAAGTGATGCACCAGTGCCCTTGAAAGAATGAAGCCTGCGTTCACACATGCCTGCCCAGGCGTGACTTCCTCCCTGCTGCTGCCTGTGACATTTTGTGGGGATGATTGCAAGGTAATTCTCAGGCTAGGAAGTTACCCGACTCTTTCAGTCTGGTCATTTGATGGGGGGAAGGAGAAGATGGTGGTAGAGGTAATTAGCAAAGGAAAATGAATTAAAATTTTTTGTTATTCAGACATATCTGAGTCTTCATGACCCCTGTTTTGGGTTTTCTTGGCAAAGATACTGGAATTTTTTGCTATTTAGTTCTCCAGCTCATTTTACAGATGGAGAAACTGAGGCATACAGGGTTAAGTGACTTGTATAAGCTTGTACCACTAGTAGTCTGGCACTCTATCCACTAAACCACCCAGAGTAAAACCAGGAGACTCCTTTCCTTTGGAACATCCACTTATATGAATTTAAATTCCCTCTTTTCATCCTTGCTTCATAAGTTCATCTTTTTATTATTATTTTTCTCTCTCTCCACTTTTTTGCTTTTTGTTGAATGTATTACAAAAAGACTCAGTGGGCTGAACATTAAAAGGAATGTAGGTCTAGAGCTGGGAAGTATCTTAGAGATTCAATATACTTATCGATTCAATATACTTATTTTACAGATGAAGAGACTGAGACCCAGAGGGGCTAAGTCATATAAACAATTAGTGATAGTATCAAGATTTGAGCCCAGGCTCTCTGACTAAAACTAGATAGATCTATTTCACCAAAAGTCAACCAGAAACTCTTTATGGAGTTGACAATCCATATGGATGTATCCACAAGCAGGCATGTGAGCTTTGCATTTTACAAGCATGTTTTTGTGTCTTTTAAGACAAAAAGTCCTCTCACACACACTGCTGTTATTACTACAAGAAGTTCATTTATGTGGTGCTGATAGTTACAAGAATCACATAATCATATTCTATCACTTATGAGGTCCCATCATTAAGGACAGAAATGACCTACTGAGTAGGACTGATTTGTCCAGTCCAACAAGCTGGTATCTTTGACAAAGGCACTGAGAAAGTATGGTAGTTTCACTCCTTCCCACACACTCACCCTCTGATCTTGAAAAGTTAAGGACACTTTGATCCATCAGTGTCTCTGCTGGGTCTGTATCCCAAAGAGATCATTAAAAAAAGGAAAGGAATCCACATGTGGCAGTCCTTTTTGTGGTGTTAAGGAACTGGAAACTGAATGGATGCCCATCAGTTAGATCATGGTTGATGAATAAGTTATGATATATGAATGTTATGGAATATTATTGTTCTGTAAGAAACGACCAGCAGGATGATTTTAGAGAGGCCTGGAGAGGCTTGCATGAACTGATGCTGAACAAAATGAGTAGAACCAACAAGAAGATTATATGATGATCAGTTCTGATGGATGTGGCTCTTTTCAACAATGAGATGCTTCAGGCCAATTCTAATGGTCTTGTGATGGAGAAAGCCATCCAGAAAGAGGACTATGGGGACTGAATGTGGATCACAGAATAGTATTTTTACTTTTTTGTTGTTATTTATTTGCTTTTTTCCCTTCTCATTTTTTTTCTTTTTGATCTGATTTTTCTTGTGCAGCATGATAAATGTGGAAATATGGTTAGAAGAATTACTTTTTTTTTTCAAAGGACACTCTCCTCAGATTCCTTTTAGAGACTTAATGCATACATGTTGCTTCTCCTTCTCCCTCTCCAATAGAATGTAAACTCTTAGAGGATAGGACCTATTTATAATTTTTTGTCTTTGTATGCCCAGCCCAGGTCCAATATAATGTTTAATAATGCCTGAATAGTGAGCAATTGACTCAAGATTCCCAGAGCTATGAATGCTTAATGGTAGGGGATCTGTCTGCTGTTCTGATAGACCTAAAAAATGTAAACAATTCTGCTCCTAAAGCCCTGGCTCATGAATCAGAAGTGATGTGCCTCTATCCTTTAATCCTATAATCTTAGAAAGCTAGAAGGATACTCCTTTCTGACAGGTTATAAACTTCCCTGAGAATCCAGTCTTCCAAAATCACTATCTGAACATTCTCCCCTGAATTCTCCCTTTTGCCTCCCATCCTCAATGTTATTAAAAACCAAATTGTTCAGTGATGGAATCCAGAAACACCATCAGCTAACTCTTTGTTCCTAGGAATGGCTGCCTTCTAGCAGGGTAGCTCTGTATAATAAATTCTACCAGATTTGAGAGGCGGTCCATTTTTCCACCCTTCCAAATTTATTAATGAACACTCATGACTGGTGGTCTGCCTATTTCAAGCCGTGAGCAAAGGTTCCTTTTTCTTTCTCAGCAGAAAAAGATGGCATTCCTAATGGAAAAAGGTGAAGGATGTCAGTGTTGTGGAATGTTTCAATCAAAAACATAGTTTTAAATGATTTAGGAGTGACAAAAATGTGAACATCCTTTCAAAGAATTCATCAATGAGTATACTGGATTATATTTTGGGTGTTGGAATGAGGAATTCTTAGGCTCATATTCAACCTCAGATATTTTTACTAACTGTATGACCCTGAGTCACTTAAACTCAATGAACCTGTTTCTTCATCTGTTTAAAAAAAAAAAAAGATAAGGAATAGATCCTACTTTACAGAATGATACAAGGATCATTTGAGATAATGTATAAGTGATCTCTAAACTTTAAAGTACTTATAAATAAGAGACCATTATTATTGTTTCTCTCCAAATAAAAAATGTTTAATTCTTTAAATAGTTTCTGGAAGCTTTTACTTTCTCTCATAAACCATAATTGTCCTCAGATTTAGGCATACAATCAAATAAGCAAAATAAAAGTTTATTTAATTATTCATGTAATTCAGCCCAAGAAAATCAACCCCTTAAAAAATCCTACTATAATAACTTGTTTAGGGGAACCATCACAGCCCCCAGACTTATTGAGTTGATAATTGTCCCAAGTTCCTCTTGCTGTCATCTTCACTTTGTTAGCAAACTATCTGAAATGTTCTTTCTACCAATCATAAATGGCATGACTTCCACAGATGACTTCCACAGTTTCTTCATTTTAAAGAAAGTGAAACTCTCCATGGTTTATTCCCTTAACAGATAAACATTTCTGGGAACCTGGCTCCCACATTTTACTTGTTAGTGGCTACAGTTACACTGAATTTTCACTTTCAATTTTCATGTTTCCTCTATAAACCTCCCCCATAAAATATTATGCCTTATGAGATTATGACTTCAATGGAGGTATTTTATTGACCATTCATTCTAGTTCCTTCCCCCAGCTATCTTGAAGATAAGGCAAATAAAACCAGGTTGGGATTCAGCACTAGGCTCTATCACTAAGCAGTTAAGATACCAAAGGCAGGGAGGTCTCAACCTCTCTGAACTTCAATTCTTTAATTTATAAAATAAAACCATTTAAGTTGTGCCCTCAGAGTTGGTGTAGTATGATGGATGGAGAACTGGCCTTCAGCAAATCCCAAAGTGATTCTCTAAGACTAAATTATACATAATCTGTGTGAATAGAGGGAATCTGAAGGCAGTTTAGGAGTTTTTCATACTAAGAGCTCCCTATATCAATAAAATCCTATCTCCAAGCCCTGACCTTCCAAACTGATCATTAGTTCTGATCTGATTAATTTTTAACTCACTGGAAGAAAACACTCAAAGTGGGGACCATTCTACTCATTTTACAAATGAGGAAACTGAGCCTCAGAAAGATAACTTGCTCAAAGTTGCACTGCTAATAAGTGGTAATGTGTGTAGGAAGCAGAGACATGGGTCTCATGAGTTAAAAAAAACTGAGGCAAACAGGATAAGTGACTTGCCTAGGGTCACCTAGCTAGCAAATAAATGTCTGAGGTTGGATTTGAACTCAGGTCTCCCTGACTCCAAGCCCAGCACTTTCCTACTAGCAACCCTAAAGTGTTATGCAAAGAAGCATTATTATATAGATTAGGTGGCCCCATTTTTTAGTTTCATATCTCAGGGATTCATTTTTCAGCTCTGTTGCGATTAATGAGAGATTATTCAGTCTGGTTGCTTATGTAATTAAGACCAATTAATTAGGTGTTAATTTTAACCACTAGGCATTCATCCAGGCTTGAAGTTTTTTCTGTACTTTCATTGACCTCTAGGCTTCCTCCACACACCCAATAAATTCTACCCTCACTATTTGCTGGCAGCAGTAATTCCCAACCAGAGTTATGAACTAGTTTCACATACAGGAAGCTGTTTCTCCCCTGAAAACTTTCTGTGTTGTACTCATTGTAACCTTCCTTATATTGATAGTTGGGCAACACTGAAAGCAAATGGCCCTGTTATGTAGCCAATATTAAAAAAAAAAAAAAAAAAAAAAAAAAAGAATGAGAGAAAGGTATCCCAGATGATGTTATCCTTTGTTTAAGAAGAGATAGAATCAAGGGTTCTTCCACTTCTGTTAATTATAATTTCCTTATTATGAGTCTCTAATCATAATTAACTTAGTTGAGCTATTGGCAGCAACCTCAGTTGCCCACTGGATCATCAAAGGTCCCAAGGGAAACACTGACAGACTTAGGGCAGAAGAAAGGGGGAAATGGAAGAGAAAGAGGAAAATAAAAGGAAATGACCAAGTAGATGAAGATAAAAGGATAAGAGAGAAGCTTATGAGAGGAGGGGAATGACTACCAACAATAGATTCAGGTAGCTCCAAGCTACAAGTTATTTCCAACCACTGTTCCTTTTATAGAAGTATCACAGGATAATAAAAGGGCAGCTAGGTGCCACAATAGATAGATCTCTGGGTCTGTAATCAGAAAGATCTGAGTTCAAATATGACTTCAGACACTTACTTGCTGTGGGATTCTGTGCAAATTAAAGAACCTTTTTGCCTCAGTTTCCAAATCTGCAAAATGGAGATAATGTCACCCCCATAATAATGTGAGGATCAAATGGAACAATAATTGTAAAGAGGCTAACACATAGTAAGCCCTATAGAAATGTTGTCTATTATTAATAATATCAAAATTTACACAGTGCTTTGGGGTTTACAAAAAAGTTTTCCTTGGTTCAAAAATCTTGTGAGATAGGTAGCACAATTGTTATTTCCATCTTACAGTGGTGAAAGCTTGAGCTCAATTTTTCTTCAGTCTTTTTTGCTAGTAAATATCAAAGGTTTCTTTTCTTTTTTTCTTTCTTTTTTTTTTTTTTTTTTTTTTGGATCCAGTAAATTAGATCCTTTTTTGGGTCTGTAATTTATTTGGTTAAGGAAACTGTCAGTGAGGAAATTTCCTCTATCAAAGCAAGCTAGCAACTTATCTGACAGTTAAAGTCTTAGGAAGTTAACTAGAAAACTGGATTGTTAAGCAAATTGGCCAGAGCCACAAAGTCAGTATATGTTGGAGGAAAGACTGGAACCCATTAGGATGGTACTCTCTCTGTTGGACCACTGCTGCATTAAATGCTTAATATTTAGCTAGCCCCACTTCATTTTATTTGATGTTATGACATATTTTTCATCTGGGAGGTAGAAAGGGACCAAAATGTTTTCTTATTCATTTTATAAATCAAGGGAGATGGAGGTCCAAATGAAAGACTATTCCAAAATTATATAACTATTTGGGGATGGCAATGAAACTGGGATTTGGACTCTAATCACTTAGTTTCAAGCAGAGTGCCTTTTTCCTGCTAGCGTGGCTTTGAAACTTCCTTATCCCTCTAAACCAATGCAGAAATTAATTGATCCCCTTAGGTGTTATTGTAACAGAAAGAAGGAAAAGGAGTTAAACAGTAAAAGAAAAGGTAGAAAGAGTGAAAAAGAAGTGAAAAGAGGGGGAGATTAGAGAACAGGAGAAGAAAAGAGAAAAGACAAAGGAGGGGAAAAGAAAGAAGAGGAGAGGATTCCTGAAACAATTGCCTTCGTTGCCACTCAATGATAGCACTGCCTCAGTTTACCTCATGTTGATACAAATAATCTTTTGGGGCACTTTCTACAATAAAAATAATCAGTAATCACCTTTGTGAACATTTAGTCCAACCCTTTCCAGTTTGTAAAACCCCAAATAATGTCCACGGCTATTATCAAATTTTATCCTTTTGTGAAATAGGAAGGTAGATAGGTACATATTCATTTCCCTCTCCTGCTCCTTTCCTCCCTCCCTCCCCCCCTCCGGAATACTGATGTCTCGGGAAACCAAAAGTATTACTTAAGAACACACCTATATAGCTAAGGGGAGGAAGAGGAGATAAGGATAGGGTAGATTCCACAAAAAGAGAAGATTCTTTCATTAGCCATCTCAACTCTTGATTTTTAGAATGATTGCCCCAATTAAGAGACAAAGACTCCTTAGATATATGAGAAAAGAATATTTTTTAAAAAATGAATTAGGAAAAAAAAAGCGAATCAGCAAGAAGAAAAAGAAAAAGCACAAATGAGTAATGTGAACCCAGACATTTTGCGGTGGCAGACCCGACAATAATTTTAAAGGCTCCCTCCTCCTTCGTCACCAGAGCCAGGAAACTGGTACTAAACTTCAAACTAAGTTTCGCTCTTCATCCCAAGAGGGCCCCGCAGCCTCTGCGCTCCATTCTCTCCCAGACACCCTGGGCGCCCCCCAGTGGGCGTGATTTCTCCTCCTGCGGTCCACCCGGTTCCCATTCATCCAAATCTAGTCTCTAGTCGCCAGGGAGAGGAGGAATGGAGGGAGTTGCGGGGGAAGGGGAAGAGAGAGGAGCGAGGGATCGTCCTAGGGGTGGGGAGGGCAGGGGAGGCTGGCGTCTGGGAGAGGGCTTATGGCAGTCTGAGATACCCTTTAACTTTTCCCCTCCACCCCGCTCACGCTACCCCACAGTCTCCTCCCAGCTCAGGCAAGTTAAGCCAAAAGAAAACGGAGAGTATCCCAGCTTGAGGGGGGCTGAGGGTGGGGACTTCTAGATCTGGGGGAGTCTCTCCGTCTCCTTTCTCACCCTCCCTCCCTCTTTCTTACATACAACTCACTGAGCTGGCTTCAGGGAACTTTCTGAACTGCTGAGAAACCTCTAGATTGTGTGAACAAACTTCCCAGTAAGTTCTTTCGGCGCGGTTAAGAGTCCTACTATACCCGGCAGATGAAGGGTTCGGGCTGGGTGTGACTGGGGGAGCTGAACTAAAGGGGTAGCTGACAGGTATAAAGCCATCTCCCCCTTCCCCCGGCGCTCACCTACCTTCCTTTCTCTCCCTCCTACCTCCGCTGCTTTCTGACAGTCTGCGGAGGGCGGGCGCGGGGCTCAGATTGTCCCGAGCCGAGAGAAGAAGGCTCCTCGCCTGGAGCTAAGGCTAGAGTTGGGGAGGTCGTATCGGAGCCGGACGGCTTGGAAGCGGAGGCGGCGTCTGCCCTACTCCTGCCGCTGTTGCTGCTGGGGCGAGCAAAGCTCCTCTCTCAGCCTTGTTGCTTGGGATTCTGACTAGTAGCGAGGTTGCATCACCCCTTTTTATATAGTGGGGAGTGCTGGTATTTACACTGGGTTGCCAGTCTCGGGCTGACGTAATGCTATTAATAGCTTCCCAGAGAGAACTAGCAAGACTGGGCTGGAGAAGAGGAGGACTGGGAGGAGCTAGAGAAAGGCGGAGGGGGGGGCGGTGATGCAAGGCCCCCAGGCGGGGGGGGAAGAAAGGGGAGGAGCAAAGGAGAGGAGCCCTCTCAGAGACACACACACACATACACGCACACACGCACACCCTCTCCATAACAGGACTGTAAGTCTCCTGGGCTCGAAGCCAGATTTGTTCTCTTTTGCAGCTTCGTGTCCCAGGCATGAGCCAATGATGCCCAAGCCAGCTGTATGACTGAAGAGCCCTGGCATCTCTCCCTCCTGCCGCTACCGCTGGGCTGGGAGGGCGGGGAGGGATGGAAGGCAGGGGGAGGGGGAAAGAGGGGGAGACGGGGCCGGGAACCAGAGTTTGCTGTCCGGGACTGAGGGAAGAGGACAGGGAGGGACGGGAAGAGATGCGACCTTTATTTAAAATGCTTTGTCATTTTCTATAGCTACAGGAAAATGTTCCCTCCTCCTCTCCCTTCCCATTCCCCCTCCTATTCGGGAAATAGTGTTATTAAATAGGGGAGACGGTTGGGAGTGCTGCAAGGAGGGGGGCTTCGGAAAGTCACAGATAGAATGAGCCAAAGAGTTCCGAACACGGAAAAGAAGTTAGGCGTGCTAAAATAGAGGGATAAAACCAGAAGCCAGACTTCGTTCATAGAAATTCAGAAGTCTGGTCTACATCTATTGCTTAAAGCGGCACCGGGCGAATTCAATAGACCCACTAGAACAGAGACTATCTAGAGGTAATTTAGGAATGGGATTCAAAGACTACTAGGTCGAAAACTTGGAGACCACGACATAGACTATTCGAAATTCACACGGAAGTCCCAGGATGGGGTGGAGTGAGGAGAATGTTTGCAGAAAGATAAGATATTCTGAGAAATAAAAGCTAAAGATTGCTAGAGCTGGAATTAGTTGATGAAATACACACACACACACACACACACACACACACACACACATAGAAATAATCCCACATGGGACACAGATTAAACGGACATAGCTAGAAAAAAAGGGGTGATCGACCCCTACAGCAATTTCTGTCAACTACTTGATATTTACAGGGTTGGAATTGGTGGTCGCCTACACCACTCTGTCCCCTGAGGGTCGAAGCAGGCTGCTGGTAACCAGGAGCCTCCCAGGTTGGATTGATATTGACTACCACCAGAAAGGGGATGATGTCTTTCTCCTCCCCAACTGGACCCCAACAGAGCTCAGTTTTGGAAGTTAGGATTCCCACTGATACTTGCTCTCCCCATCCCCCTAGCAAGGTGGGGTCCCTTGGGTTCCTAGGTTTCAGGGCGATCATTAAATGAGGGGTTTAGAAGAAGACATCTGTGACCTTAAACGGTTCCCTCATACTCAGTCTATAGTTCCACTATTTGCTAACTGAGATCCACAAATCTAGATTTGTGTTTTATGGACGATTTATTAGGCTGCTGGCGAGATTAGTACACATGATGTTCATATATTATAGAATACATTATTCACTCAGAACATACCAGATTGTTTAAGCACGTACATGGATTGTGTGGAGGTGAGTATGTCAGCGCAAAGTATCCGACGGCTTTCATACGTCTATCTTTTTTTTTTTTTTAGAGTAAGGTAATTAAATGTTGGGTTTTCAAAAATTAGGTTTGTCCCATTGCCCACATCTTATCTTCCATTTCCTATCCCTATGGCTTTGATTTTGGGTGTCAAGATGGTAGGAATAGCCGAAAATTCCAGGAATGGGTTGAAAACACATACACACAAGTCTGCTCTCTTCCCCCCCTCCCTTTCCCCCTCCTCCCCTCACCTCCGAAAACCAGATTTCCTGCCCCTCTGGAGAGCTGGACCGCATTATACCATTGACTCTGGGCGCGTGAATATACCTTTTCCTGATCCCGCATCATAACTGTGTGAAGTTCCTAGCAAGTGCTGGAGCGCCTAGAACTGCAGCCGCGCCCCCTGGAGAAACCTAGACCCGAAATTACAGAGGATCCAAGATTCTGGGAAGTTTCTCCCAGTTCTCGAAGCTCCCTCCCTTACTTCCTTAGCTATCCACTTCCCTCCTGGAGGTGGGGGGGGGGGGGCGGGAAGAAACAGCAGCTCAGGTTCCTAATTTACAAAAACTGATGAAGCTGAATTCTTATTTAGCTCTGGCAATTCCTAGTGTGGCAGGTTGTTATTGTCGGTTTGCTTTTTACCTTGGTAACTGTCTTATCACGCCCACACACCCACACTCCCGCCCACTTGCAAAGTAAAGGCAGGTAAATAAGAGGTGTGTCGGCTTACTAGAATAGACAAGAGATTCAGATCTCTAGGTTGCTTAAGATATGCAAAGTTAATTCTGGACACCTAAAACCTGGAATAACCAAACACTAAAATGAATAAAAGAGAAAGCTGGAGAAGAAGGCGGGAAGGAAGTTTGCCTTTCTACTTTTTTTTTTTATCTTTTACAAATAAGAGAATTTTTATCTAGTTTGTATGAAATTTGGTGTTTTAAATTAGATACTAAACCACATAAATACAACAATGTTCACTTTCAATGCAGAATTGGGGAGATCTTGTCAGAGTTTCTTAAGGAAAATTCCACTCATGAAAGGAAAAATGCATAGCTAGACATAGGTGTAGTGAAATGTGAGGAATAAAATATACTCAGAAGTATTATATTTGCTACCCATTTTCTTTTTTTTAAGTGACTATTTCATATAAACTCTCAGTTACACGCTAAAGTCTCACCTGAATAGATGTAATATGCTCAGATGAAAGTCTTACATCTTACTTTTTCTGTCTCTAAACAGAAACCTCCAAATAGAAACCCATAAGTCTAGATAGAGATGTCCACCCCCATTTGAAAGTATAATAATTACATTTATATAGTGCTTTAAGGTTTTACAAAGCATTTTCCCCAGAACAGTCCAGTGAAATAGATAGCATTATCATTCCTATTTTATAAGAGATTAAGTGATTTACCCAGAGTTCAGACAGCTAAAAAACCAGGAATAGAACTGCAGGTCTTTTAATACAGCACTTTTTTTTCCCCTTTACTACCCCATCTGCCGCCTCCTCCAACCCCCTATTCCTAGTATCCTTCAAGGGAAAAAACAAAACAAAGAATCCCTCTCTGTAAAGATCCAGCAACTGAAATATATCTCTAAAACAGGAAAATACTCGGTAATAACAGACATTTACATAGTTCTTTTCTCATTTAATTTTCTGGAGGCTAAGAGATAGGGGCTATTATCCCCATTTATGGAGATGAGGAAACTGAGGCTTTAAAAGATAACTTAACTATAGTCAACACTAAATAGTCTGAGATGGGATTTGAACTCTAGTTTCTTGATTCCAGCACATACATCACTGTACCATACACTCTGTCAAATATATAGCTTATCAATATGGGATCACAATAACCAAATGCCTGTGAGGCAGTAAACTTTGCAGATGCAGAAAAGATGAAATTCCATGGCTAAAATACAATGAGCCTGCCATGTAAAAAGCAAGGGAGGAATCCCTGATTGAAGATTATTTGAGTGGGAGTAATCAGAAAAGGAAAAAGGGTCCACCAGACACCAACTAGTGCTGAGATCCTACCCACTATAGATTTATCTGAAGAACCCACATTCAGATCAGCAGCTGGTATGTCTTGCTGAGGGAGATAAGATTTGGAGACTTCATGTCGAGGCATGAGCTAAAGAAAAAAAAAAAAGGAGGAAATAAACTAAGCTATCTAAAAACAGCCTACTCGTGGCAACCAAATCTAAACACCCAAACATTACAGGAGTAAAAAATAAAAGCAAAAGATATTTAAATGTATTTAGTGGTTTGCTCTTGTTTGTTTGTTCTTTGCTCCATTTTGTGATATTATTAGGTGGGAGGGAACCTCTTCATGGATTTGGAATCTGGAGTCCTAGGGTCCAAATTCCAGCCTTGCCACTTGCTAGCTGTGTCTCCTTGTGGTAACCATTTGCTTTCTCCTTAGTTTCTGTGTCAGCAAAAATGATGGGTTAGACTGGATCTTTTCAGCTCCCTTCCTTTATTCAACTTTCCTTTTCCCTGATCCCTGCAATACACACACACACACACACACACACACACACACACACACACACACAAAGTGTATTCCCAAACAGCTCTAACAGAAACCAACCACTTTCCATTCTTGATCATTAGAAAATTAATAGCCTCTTTTAGATGCATTGAGACTCCTCAAATCCTACTTACAACTATTGTTCTGGCTGTACATTCCTCTGGAATCCAAGCTGAGATTTTACAATCCAATTCCTTACCTACCCTCTACTCTACCACAGGTTGAACTTGCTATTTACTAACTGAAAAGGTCTCCAAACTTTAAGTCAGGAAAAGATTTCCTGTTTTTCTTCTCACTATTCTTGAAGTTCTATGCTAAATCTCCGTGTGTGCCTTTATTAACACTCCTGGGTTAATGATGATGGTTAAGAAGAATTGAAGAAGAGATACAGCAATTAACCAATCGGTAAACAAGCATTTAGAAAGCAGTATGTTACAATGGAAAAACCCTGGATTTAGAGCCAGAAGATCTTGGTTTTAATTCTAGCTCTCTCTAGAGGAAAAAAGTGAGACTGGAGACTTTGCACTATCCTCCTCACTTAGATCTAATTAATTTGCAAATCATAGGATCACCTTCTTGATATTTTAGTTCTCTTAGAAAACAAAAGACAAACAACAGCTCTGTCATTTACTAGGTATGTGATCATGGCCAAATTACTTCATTTCTCAAATTTCACTTTCCACATCTGCAAAATGGGGGATTTGGATTAGATGAATTATAAGGACCCTTCCAACTGTAGATCTATGTTCCTAAGCACCTATCAGATGCTAGGTATTGTATTAGCCATTGGGAATTCAAAGACAAAAAAAGAAAGAAAAAGAAAGAAGGAAAGAAAGAAAGAAAGGAAGGAAGGAAGGAAGGAAGGAAGGAAGAAAGCAAGGAAGGAAGGAAGGAAGAAAGGAAGGAAGGAAGGAAGGAAGGAAGGAAGGAAGGAAGGAAGGAAGGAAGGAAGGAAGGAAGGAAGGAAGGAAAGGAAGGAAGGAAGGAAGGAAGGAAGGAAGGAAGAAAGGAAGGAAAGGAAGGAAGGAAGAAAGGAAGGAAGGAAGGAAGAAAGGAAGGAAGGAAGGAAGGAAGG
>JAJPUD010001756.1:313674-392693 GCA_023553655.1 Myrmecobius fasciatus
GAAAGAAAGAAAGAAAGAAAGAAAGAAAGAAAGAAAGAAAGAAAGAAAGAAAGAAAGAAAGAAAGAAAGAAAGAAAGAAAGAAAGAAAGAAAGAAAGAAAGAAAGAAAGAAAGAAAAGAAGGAAGGAAAGAAGGAAGGAAGGAAGGAAAGAAACAATCTGTGCCTTCAGAGAGAATACATTCTATTGAGGGAGACATCTATATATGTGCATCCTAAGAAATACAAATAAAATTCAAAAGGAGTTGCTGGTAGTTAAGTGAAGGAGTGGGAATATGGAAAAACCTCTGGTATATCATGTGATAATAGTCTTTGAGGAATAACAATAATACTTAAACCTTAGAAAGGTCAGAGATAGATATTGTGACATATGAAAATATGTAAGAAAACTTCACTGGTCATGCAATCAGAATACCTAATTTCCAGTTCTAGCTCTGTTATTTACCAGCTACCTGAATTTAGTCAAGTCATTTAACCCCTCTGAGCCTCAGTTTCCTCATGTGTAAAAGCAGGGAGTTGGATTAGATTATCCCTAAAATTCCTTCTAGCTCTAAACCTATAATCCTATGATCTCTGTTAACTATGTACACTAACCAATTATCTTTGTGATAACCCACCTTCTTCATATACTGAATGGACACTATGAACATTCTCTTGGGAATGGATGTCACTGCCGGAAGGGACTGTGGCTTGGTATTTAAGAGATCTGGCTTCTGGTTCAGAACATGTGCCAAATCAAATTTCCTTCTATTAGCTCCAGTTTTATCTGTAAAATTGAAGGGTTGAATGAGGTGAACATCAGGTCCTCTCTAGCTCTAATGTTTTATGATTTTTCTGCTGAATCAGACATCTCATCTTGACATTTTAATTTTAGTTTCAGTGAGAGAAGACATTAAGACATGAAGTGGCTTCCAAACAGAACATTATATAAACCTCTTTCCATGAAAAACCAGGGTTAAAAATATGCTGCTGGACTTGATCTGAAACACAGCCTAGGGCTCCAGTAACCTGTCTGTATTTTCTCTCCATGAACATTTCCAAGAATTTTTATCATCACTGTGCACTGGCCAGAGAGCTGGTTGAGTTAAATACCCAGAGCTATGGTTGCTTCTTTGAAGACATTCCTGTGTTTAGAGTCAATAATCAACAAAACCCATTTGTTTCTTAGGAAAAGTTAACCAGTTACCCAGGGAAACCCCCACCTTTGATGATAAGGGTAAATCCCAGGTAGTTGCAGCCTCAGATTTGAAAGAAGCACTCCCAGGATCCATTGGGCATCAACAATATCTCCTCTGTTCATCTGTTTGTATGTAAGTGTTGTGATTAGGGTAGGTAACTCTAGTGGAAAGGATGCTGAAATCAGATTTAGGATACCTTGATTCTATTCTCAACAGTATCAGATGTGATGCATATCATATTGGATAAGAGGGGAAAGAGTACTGATCAGACAGTCCAAGGAATTGAGTTTTATTTCTGTTTTGGTCCTTTGATACCTATGTGACTTTGGCCAAATAATTTTATTACTCTGATCTTTCATTTCCTCAACTGGAAAATGACACAGTTGGATTAAAAGATGTCTAATATCCCCTATGCTTTAAAACTTCTATGATCAAATGACTCAGATGCTCTATGCCTCAGTTTCCTCATCTGTAAAATGGGGATAGTGATATCTAACATCACCTACTATGGGAAGCAAAAAGAGAGAGAGAAGAGAAAGAACTGGGGGGAAGGAACATTAAAACAGTAAGCAAATTTAATAATAACTCTTCATAGTTTCTTTTTTGTTTGTTTGTTTTTGTTTTAGTTTTAGAAAGCACTTTCTTCCCTCTGAAGGAGGGGACAAATTTGACAGCACAGATTTACACAGTATTTTTAGGTCTACCAAGCACTTTTCCCATTAACAAAAAACAAAAACAAGAACAAAAAAAACCCCCCAAACCCCAACTCTGCATAGTATATAACCCAGTAATTCTATCCCCATTTTCCATATGAGAAGACTGCAACTTAAAGACATCTTCCTACAGCCTACAACCATATACAACTCACTTAATGTGAGAACAAGCACTTCAGCCCACATCTTTCTGGCTCCAAAAGCAGCATCCTTTCCACTTGATATCTCACAAAATGCCCAAGGCTTGGTTAAAGCCACACTGTTACAAAATATCAAACTGCCTTTCCAAATGCAAGGTATTCATCAAAATCATTATCTGAAAAAAAAAAGTGAATACTATATTTCCTGATTGTATTTTAGCAGAATTCAAGAAATTATTTTTTCCCAAGTATTTTGGTTATGGTTGTATTCCCTAAACTGAGTAGAGATAATAGACGTAGGCTTCTTGAGCATTTCTTAGACTTATTCATATTTTGTACTGGCTAAACCCCTAAAGACACTTTTTATCCTGGTTCTGATTACTTTCTTCTATCCACTTCATTTTCTAAAACCACTCTTATTAGAACAGGAATTTACCATGTGGCTGTCTTTATAGACATGACTGCCAAATCCTAGCAGTTCTGCCTCTCCTCTTCCTCCCTTCCCCTTGTTCACTGTGGTCCTTTATGGTTGTTAGAATAACAGTTCAGATTTACGAAGAAAATCAAGGTTTGCAAAGGTTTTTTTTCTTTCCCCAAAATCTTCATTTTCAGAAGAACCTCCTAGAAAGTAATGGTTTTGTGCTTCTCAAAGCTGCAGTCCTGATTCAACTTTCTCTACAATGCACTGGAGTGCCAAATACCTGCATCTCTCCTTGATCCCTTTTTTTTTCAACTTACTTTTCAGTCTGTCTTCTCTACTAAAATATAAGCTTCTTTGGAGCAGATATGTTTTTGTTTTGGGTTTTTTTTTTTCTGTTTTTATGTGTATTACCAATGTAATACAGTGCCTGGCCCACAGTAAGTACTTAATAACTTTACAATTTCATTTGATTTTTCCAGTGAATTTGTAGAATTATTTTATTATTACCCTCCTTTTATATATATGAGAGAATTAAGCCTCCATGGGATTAAATAACTTGTTTCAAGTCAGCTAGCAAGTAAATGTCTTAGATAAGATTTGAACACAGGTCTTCCTGATTCTTAGTTCTATTCTCTATTCCATTCACTCATTTGAAGACTTTGCCTTATGTCTAATTTTACTACTTACTATGGGCAAAGCCCTAACCCTCTTTCTCGATTTCTTTCTTTTTTTTTTTTTTGTTAAGGCAATTGGGGTTAAGTGACTTGCCCAGGGTCACACAGCTAGGGAATGTTAAATAGCCCCCTCTTTATAAAAAGATCTTGTTCTAGGAAATTCATCTCAATTTGATTCAGTTCAATTCAATATATACTAAGACTACTATGTGTAAGGTAGTGTGCTGAGTGGTGAGGATATAGAGACAAAAAAAAATGAGAGAAGAGAGAGAAACAGAGACAAAGATAGACAGAGAGACTGAGAGAGACAGAGAAACAATGGAAAAAGGAAGACAGAAAGTGAAGGGAAAAAAGACGGGGAAGGAAAGAAGGAAGAGAGGGAAGGAGGGAGGAAAGGAGATAGAAGAAAGGAATAGCCCCTACTTTAAAAGATTTTTGATCTTAATTGGAGAATGTAACATTATAAATAAATGTTAGCTTAAAAGAGCATCATGGGCAAAGTTCCTATTTTTAATTTAACTTTACAGTGATTTGACCAGTGATCATTCAGAACTTTGCACATGTCTTCCTCTGCTCCTAGAATGGCAGAGGCCTCTCTATCTCTTTCTCTATCTGTCTCTTTCTCTCTCCCTTCCTTTCTCCCTTCCTCCCTCCCTCTCTCTCTCTCTCTTTCTCTCTCCCCCTTTCCTGAACATCTTAGAATCCTAAGCTTACTTCAAGGATGAACTTGGGTATAAACATCTATAGAAAGTCTTACATGATCTCCATAATTGTTAGCATTTCCCCCCTCTTCAGGTTATTTTGTACTTACTTGCCTATTTGTAGGTCCTTCCCTAAATGGAATGCATGAGCTTTGAGGGTAGAGATTATTTTGATTGCTGTCTTTATATCTTACTGAAAAAGAGATGAAGCATGTCATGTTATCATTAATAGAGAGCAAATCTTAGAATTGCGATGATGGGTTCAAGTTTCATTTCTGACATATACTGGCTAAATGACCCGGGACAAGTCTTTGTATCCCTTGATGACTCTCAGGCAACTCTGAAACTTGAATAATGGTTGAAATCTGCATAGGTAGAGAGAGTTTTCTCATGTTGAAGCTTCCTACATCAATGAAACCACACAGTAGGCACTTTCTGATGAATGCTGAATGAAATAAAAGATTGTGGAATAGTTCTGGAATGGCTCTGAATCAGAACATATTTCCCTGAACGTGGAATGCAAGGTACTAACTATACTAGATCATGAAAGAATCAGCAGCACATATATGACTTTCGCTCATTATAGAATAATCAGCAAACTTTTTTTCTTTTTTAATGAACATTTTCTTTAATTTGTCTTTCTTTATGTATTCCTGCTTGGAAATAGGAAATTCCTACTGTGCCAAGATTTCAGTGGCATTTGAATACCATCCTATTCTTCCCTGTCTCAAAAAAAATGTTTTAAAAAAGATTATTTCATTTCAAAACTCCAAACTCATGAATTTCATAAAAAACCTTTCAGCTTTGACAAATTCCAGATCCCATCACTCTCTGAGGTATTGTCCCCCCTGCCAAATCTGCAATTATTCCACAATCTGTCATAACCACAATTACAAAAGCCCTGCTATTGACTGAGCAAACAAAACAGAACTATGGGAACCTTTTTAATGTGTCCCAAAATACATTGATGATTTAGTGTCCTTGAAACTGTAATGTAATGATTGGGGGTGGGGGAAGGCTGCAGGCAGGGATTGAGTCATCCAGGTGAGTTTATACTTATCCATCAAAATATGTCCTGAGACTCTCTTATGCATCAAGCTCTACTGGTCTCCGAGGGAGCACAAGAAAGGATCTCAAGTCCTATTTATTGACTCCATCCTTTGAAATAGTTCTTGTTTCTGTCCTCTACTGCCTGCTATAGCCCTGGTAGAGCTCCAGTTACTTCTCACTTGGACTAATTCCCTTTCAACTGGTCTCCTTGCTTCAATCTAGTATGCATCTTCTCTAGTCTATCCTGTGCTCAAAACCCTTCAGTGATTCCCCAACCTAGAAAATGAAACACAAACTTCTTAAGCTTGGCATTCAACACTTTGCATAATCTGGTTCCAAGCTACCTTTCCAGACTTATTTCATGGTACTTCCTTTTATGAATCTTATAGTCTATTCATGATGAACTTTTCATTCTTCCAAAATTTTGTCCTGCCTTTTCCTATTTTATTTTTGGACTATATCCTTTTCTGAAAGATCTCTCTTTCCTTTACTCCAATAAGCTCTAGCTTCTGAAATCCTTTTCTTCCAATTCAGATGCCAACTCTTCCAGGAAGCCTTTTCAGATCCATCTTTCCCCCACATTATAAATGATATCTTTCATTTCTGTCAGACTATTCTCTGTTATTATTTTTGTCCCAGGGATAGGACTGATACAATTACCCCTATGGAGAAGACTGAGAAGCCTTCTTGGAAAGGCTCTTCCTCAATTTGGAGTATACACATATGTTCTGTAGTTGGTTCAAGTTTGCTAACTATGTGATGAAGCAATAGGCAGATGTGACAAGGATAAAGAACGATTGACTGCGCACGCAGAACTGGGATGCATTCAAAAGGCACTATTCAGTCAGGGTGAGTCTCTTAGCTCTGGCTTTTTCCTGCCTGACATATTTAAGTGAGGAGACCAAACTTTTTTTTTTTTTTTTTTTTTTTTTTTTTTTTTTTTTTTTTTTTTTTTGGCTTTTTTGCTGAGGCAATTGAGGTTAAGTGACTTGCCCAGGGTCACACAGCTAGGGAATGTTAAGTGTCTGAGACCACATTTGAACTCAGGTCCTCCTGACTTCAGGGCTGGTGCTCTATCCACTGCGCCACCTAGCTGGAGACCAAACTTTTAACTTTTCAATGGGGCTGCTATGATGTAAGCTCATAGCTTTGCTGTTGCTTCTGTCACTGCTATATCTAGTCTTCCTCCTCTTCACTGAAGGAGACTGGCTATAATGGCTACAACCTTGAGACTTTGAAACATCAGGAGAGTGAATCACAGAAATCTGGGTGCCTGAGTCAGTGCATGGATGTCCCGAAGGCAGATGATGAGCAGTAAAGTCCTGAGCAACCTGCTTCGATTTATCCAGTAGTAGCAGAGATAGAGATTCAATCATCTATCACCCACACCATATTTGAAGTGAAATCAGTGGAATGAATGCTATGTAGAAATGGTGTTAAGTATGAGCCTGATTCACAGAGGGGCTGTCAAGTCTTTTTACCCCACAGATATTAGAGAAAAATGTCTATATATCTGTTCCTCTTTGCCTTTGAAGTAAATATATTTCTTTAAAAGCTAAGTATTCTGCTATATCTTTGAAGTAAAAATCCTTTTAAAACAGCTAATCAAAATTGCTTAACTGGAATTGGGATTCTAATCATTATGGTTTAATAGTGAGGAGAGAATTCATTGGAATGGGGGTTTGAGCTAATAGCATTAGAGAAAGACTTTCTTAGTCCTTTAAGACTAACCCCAGAACACTGAGAGGTGGAGATGTAGCAGACTTCTTTTTTGGAAGCTGAATCCAAAGAGCATCACTAGATACTTAATAATTTTAATTTAATTAGCCAATATCATTATTTTGGACATTTTATACCATTACCCCTCTCCCTTACTGTATATTATAATCTCATTGGGAGCAGGAACTACCCTATTTTTCCTCTTAGTATCCTGATTGGCTAGTACAGTGCCTTGAACATAGTAGGTGATTAATAAATGCTTATTAAAGAGAATTAAATGAAACATGATTCTTGTCCTCATAAAGCTAATCAACTAGGTAGGTATACTACCAAGAAAAGTACATGAAAAATGCCTGAAACATAGTACATATGTGTTTACTTGTTGAATAATGAGCAAACTATAAATGACAGTACATAATTAAGAGCTAAATTGTTGGGTACAGACTATATATATAGTGAGAGTTCAACAAAGGTAGTGATCACAGAAGTTTGGAAGGACTAGGAAAAGTTTTTTGAGACTGAGTAATGGGCAAGGGATTGGGTAGATCAGGAGAAGAGGGGAAGATATTTCAGACTAGAAACACAGGAATCTAATATAGCCAATTTCTGATTATTAAATATCCATGGATAGTTCTAGTTACTAGGCACACTAATGGTTTTATTTCCTCACCCTCCACTTTTAACTAATTTTTTTTTAAATTCTTACTTCTTCTGTTCACTCTTTTCTCAAAGTTGCTAAGGAACAATAAAAAGGCCTATCATAAGCCACAGAATCCAGGAAAGAAGCTATGGTTTTAGGACAGCTATGGACTGACAAACCAGTCCCTAATTCCTGAAGAGTTGACTAGAGTAGGGGAGGCAAAATTGTGGGAAGATGTGTAACCTTCAAGTACAATATTTCCATTTTATCCTTATCACATTGTTAAAGAGTAGTTGAATCTAAGATTCCATCCACAATGGTTTGGAGATATTAAAATAAAAAATAATAATTATTGACAATTGGAAATTTGAAAATTGAAATGGCACTTCGAAATTAGCAAAGCACTTGACATATTATTCCATTTGACCCTCAGACAGCAGCACTGCTAAGTAGTTACCACAGTTATTTTTATCTCAGTTTTGAAGATGAGAAAAGAGAAAGGTTAAGGTATTTGGTAGCACTTTAGTAGTTAAATGATTTGGTCACACAACTAGTAACTTACAGGTCAGAAGCAGGATTCAAACCAGTCTTCCTGGCACTCTCCTCATTAGACTGTGAGCTCCTTGAGGACTTATTTTTTTGTCTTTCTTTGTATCCCAGAGCTTAGCACAATGCCTGACACATAGTTGGTGCTTAATAAAATTTTATTTACTGACTGATTGATCTTGCTGACCATCATGGAGGAAAGTGGAAAGGGAAAGGGGGAGGTATGATTCTTCCATGATGAAACTAGAAATATGTGTTCACATAATTCTCTTCCTGTTTTACCTGGAACTGATTGGTATCTGTCAAGTGCATAGAAACCCAAAATGTGCTTTTTATAATCTTGAGGGACTCCTTGCTGCCTTTATGACAAAATACCAACCCCTTTATCATTTAAAGCCCTGGATGACTTGGATCCAGCCCATCTTTCCAGGCTCATTACTCTCCAGCTCTAGCCAAAATGGACTCTTCGCTGTTCCCTGTACATGACATTCCATCTCGTATTTCGGTGCCTTTGTACAATCTGTCCTCCATGACTGGAATGCTCTCCCTCTTCACCTCTGGCCCTTGGAGCCCCTAAATCCTGTCAAAGCTTAGCTCAAGTTTCACCTTTTACATGAAGCCTTTCCTGATTCCTCTATTTATTAGTGCTCCTACCCCCACCCCTACCACTTTGTATTTTTCTTATATAGATTCCATATTTACTTACCTATAAATATGTTAAATCTTTTTAGTAGAAACTAAGCTCCATAAAGGCAAGGCTATCTCAATTTTGAATTTATATTCCTAGTGATTTTAAAAGTGCCTGAGACAATAGAAACACTTAATAAATAAATTTATAGTACCAGATATATAGTAACTGGGACTTAATAAATTCTGGTTAATTGTTACTGTTTTTGGTTAAGCTTTGCAATGATAATGTTACTTTCTTTACTTGTCCATTTGTATAATAATTATCTCATCTCTTCCCTTATCCTTACCAGTTTTCATGCAGAAATTTGGGAGAGACTTGGACATTGGGGAATGATTGAACAAATTGTTATATAGAAATGTTTAGCCTCTCCTCAGGACTAGTTTCTCAAATATTAAAATTAGAATGTTGGGTGCCCAGAAGGCAACTACTTAAGTTCTAGCTAGGTTCTTCTAAACTAGAGCTCAAGAGCACCCATGAAACAGTTTCCCATTAAGAATCAACTAGTAGATACAATTAGTTCAAAGAAACAGCATTTACTAAAATAGCATAGTAAAAACAGTAACTACAAAGTATTCTCCCTATAAATTTGGAGTATATTTTTTCCCAAGTTACACACATCATAAAAAAGAACAAACTTAGCATACAATGGTAGTAAGACCCATGGTGCATTCCAATCCAAAAAGTATTGGCATTGGAGTCAGAAGACATAGGTTCAACTCCCACCCCTGACACTTTTTGGGCAAATCACTTGATCTCCCTGGGTCTCAGTTTCCTCATATGTAATATGAGAGTATTAAATTAGCTGGTTTCTTAGGTCGTTTTTTAGTTCTAAGTCTATGATGTCAGCCACTTCCTACTATTAGGGTTCAATTTTTATTGCTAATCAAAAATACCCTGTTTCTTTTGAAAAGTTCTAAAGAGAATTTAAAAACTAGATCCTTGTTTGAGGAGTTTGCTCCAGGAGCTAAGAATTATTTCTGTTCCTTGTGACTTGGACCTACAAATGTTCATGAGAAGGAGGGGCTAGGGTTAATTAAGGGACCTTAGTCTCCTTCCCTTTGCCTTTCTCATATTCCCTTCAGTGGGAACTTGGACTTCAGTGCTAATTTTTATAGTCTAAGACATGAAGAACCAAGAGGTAACTCAAAGTGAAAATGAAAGAAATAGGGTATATGAGTCATTGGTTGTGTTTCCAGTTTATCACCAAGGCAATATGTACCTCCCACACAATCAAGAGCTGTTCTATTTGGGTTCAGCTTTGTATACAAGGTAGGTTATTATTATAATACAGTGAACAATTGGAAAATACATTCTTAGAAACATCTCGCTGATTCATAAATGTTTGAATGATGTGGTCACAAGGGCTGAACATTGCTAACATGTTAGTGATAGAGATCAGTAAACTATAATGAGGAAAAAAATTGGCTTCACTTATGTTGTCTTTGTCTACAATGGAAAAATGAGGTGGAAAATTGAGCAATTCTCTCCTAACATTCAATCTGAATAACCTAGACCTCTCTCCATCCCTCACAAAGTTCTTCTCTTTCTTTATGGCACATTTTTAGCCCAAGTTATCCATTTAACTGTCTAAATCTTCTGATCATTCATTCTGTAGGACTATAATTTCCTGCTTTGCCTTATGGGCAGATAGGGAAGTAATGGGGGCTGTGAGAAGAGCAAGAAGATTTCTCTGTCCCTTTAGGTTGTCAGAGAACTTTAGAAGTACAAGAATCCTTACTGATCATGGAACTGAATCCCTTTGTTTTATGAGGAAGATACTAAAGTCCCAAGGTGTGAAGTGATTTGTCCAAAGTGAAAGTTATGGATGGAAAAGAAGCAAAGTTATTCCCCAATGGCACTGAGCTTCTCCTTTGAAACTAGCAGATACTTATTCTAATCACCATCAATAAACATTCATTTGACAAACATCTATTAGTTACTTACAATGAATTAAACTGAGAAAACAGAGGTCTAGGACATTAGACCTGCTTTTGGGGTTGCTGGTTGAGAAGATGGGAGCATGCATATTTATACACACACACACACACACACACACACACACACACATATATATATATATATATATCTTTATATATACATATATATATGAAAGAAAAATAATATGAGATACCAACAATGCAAAGGCTCAGTACCAACAAGAACAGGATATTTTCCTGGCAGTGTTCCTGATGCCTGTGCTATGGGGGCTATGATGGAGAGAACATGGGATTTGGAGATGGAGGACTACACATTCTAATTTTATCTATGGAACCTGCTGACTTTGATCAAAGAAGGTGTTCAGTTTCTTTAGTCTATTAAAATGAGGGATTTGAATCAAATTTGGTTCCTTCTCTAAGACCTACCTGTTATTTTATGAATTGAGAAGATGTGGCATTAATAGGAGCCAGGGGAGACTAGGGAAGACCTCACAGAAAAAGTGAGATTTTTCACCTGGGGTTTAATGAAAATGTAAAATGTGAATTCATAAAGAGCAGGAGGAATGGATGGAGCAAATGTACAGAGTTAGGAAAGTAGTGTGCTACTATTATTACAGCTTCTATCAACATTTAATCCATTCAAGAATGTCTCCTTAGGTCCTTAGGGCAGCTAGGTGAAATCAGGAAGAAAAGAGTTTAAATCCAGTCTCAGACACTTACTAGCTGTGTGACCCTATTTGTCTCAATTTCCTCATCTATAAAATAAACTGGAGAAGGAAATGGTAACCTACTTCAGTAAGTTTGCCAAGAAAACCCCAAATGAGCCCACAGAGAATCTGACAATTGAAACAACAATAATGACAAAGATCCATAGAAGGAGAGAAAGAAGATCAAGTGGTAAACTGTGGACATTTAATCAATGGTTTTGTGGGAAGGAGAGAGGGAATGTGTGTACTACATGCTTTTCAATCTTATCTGCACTATTAATTAATTAATTAATTTTCTCTATTAAGAAAGTAAGAAGATTTTCTTAAATCTAGACAATCAATAAAATAATAAACCATGCCCTGATTTGTAGCTAATTTTTAAGGTGTAAAAACTTACACAGATCATCAAATAATTGGCTCTTATGAACTAGTACAAGTTGGCTTCAGCACACCTCTGGAGAAGGGTAGGAAAACAAAGCTGGTCCTTCAGGCAATTCAATTTGATGCAAATTGGACAAATGTTTGTTAAATATCAAAGCCGTGAAAGGTTCTAAGCATTAGCAGATAGACTTAGTGGTTAGAAGGACTAGAAAATATCTCCCCTATTCCTTTGGTTTAATGCACTATTACCTCCTGAAGGCCCCTCTTAACATGCAAATTGACCTGAGGTATATAACATATTAGCCCCCTAACAGATATTACACAATACTGTGATTAGAGACAGGAAACATGGATCTGAATAGGTTCTGAGACTGTGGTACTTATATAATTTATATGCCCCTCAATTTTTTCATCTGCAAAATGGGAATAATATTTATATTAGCAAATACACAAAAAAAGGTGCTGTATGGAAACACTTTCTAAACCTTAAAATTCATATAAATGTGACTTCGGATCATTGATTTAGAATGGACATGGGGGAAGAGGCCATCTGATCAGGAAACCAGGGCCCTGAGAGTTCAGTGACTTACCTACTGACACACCCTGTGATAGGGCTTTCCAAGACACCACACATTATTATTGGCAGGGTTTAGTTGCTCAGGGTAGGGGAGCTAGATGAGGTAATGCAGAGAGGGCTGAGTCTAAAGTCAGGAGGATATGAGTTCAAATTCAACCTCAGACATGTGCTAGCTGTGTAATTCTGGGCAAATCACTTAATCTTGTTTGCCTCAGTTTCCTCATCTGTAAAAATGAATTGTGAACCATTCCAGTCTCTTTGCCAAGAAATCCCTGAACGGGGTCATGAAAAGTCAGACACAACTGAATAACAAAATTAAGTAATAATAGCACTTATCTCATCAGTTGTTATGAGATAACATACATAAAGCTCTTAGCATACTTTAAAGTGCCAATCCCTCTTAATCCCAGCCTCTGTTAATTATTCCCCATTTATCATGTATACAGCTTGCTTTACACATATATGTTTGCATATTGTCCTCCCATTATTAGATTGTAAGCTCCTTGAGAGCAGGAGTTTTTTGGTCTCTTTTTGCACCTCCTCCAGTACTTAGCACAGTAATTGGTATATAGTAGACAAACTAATAAATGTTTATTGAATTATTGTTGTTATTATCATCTAAGTGGGGAAAGAGCTATCACTAGAATGGGGTTTTAACCCAGGAAAGCTAGTTTAGTGGGAGATTCTTAGTAATTGCTGGACACCATAAAGAAACAAAAAACCAAAGGCATGAAGGGTGGGATACTACTGTCAAAAAGACTCAGAAAAAAAAAAAAAGATGCTGAAAGAGGAAGAGGTGAAAAGCCACAGAATAAAATCTTATTATGTCATATTTCCTTATTTTAAATTTCCTCAGCCCCATTTTGGAAGAGAAGAAAACATAGCTTGCTGCAAGTATAAAATGAAAGTTAGGGCCCAAAGCAAGTAGTTCCCTTATCAACTGGTGTGACTGAGTAAGAGAGGATGTGGACACAGTGCTGATGGACTAGCAAAATAAAGACCTGGGTTCAAAACTTACCTCCACTACTTACTGAGTGAGTGACTTTAGACAAGTCACTTTACTCTATGGGTGTCATCTCAGTTTCTTCATTTCTATAAAATGCTTATTGCCTATAAAAAGAGAGGATTGGACCAAGATCACTTCCAGCCCTAAAGCCTATGACACCATGAGTTGAGGGAATGTAGCATCAATGATGGACTGGGGAGTTCGGGGAAAGCTTCATAAGAGAAAGATCTCATTGTTGTACAGAATCATGACCCTATTTCCAAGCCTGTTTGATCACATGACACACAATTTGGGGATCTGTCTGAGTCACCGAGGAGGTCTGGTGATTTCACTGGCTTTTCCCTGCAACTGGCTCATTAGGGAAATAGGTCAGCATCTCTCCTCATAGAGTCTTTTGAGAATTCACTTGTTAGTCATCATAATTCTGAATATTCTGATCTAGTAGATAGAGGGAATCTGGAATCCTTCCCTGGATGCTTACTATCTATGTGACCCTGCCCACTAGTAACAGTAGTAATCAGATAACCTCTCTATGCCTCAGTTGCCTGCTCTATAAAATAAGAATAATAATGGCTCTAGTATTTGCCTCACTGGCTTATTGAGAGGATGAAATAAGATAATGTATGTAAAATATTTTTCAAATCTTAAAGCACCATGTAAATGTCAGTTATTATTATGTACATTATATTTGAATTCATAACAAAGTTTAGAGAGGGAAGTTAATTGTAAGGACAACTGGTTACACACATTTTAAAGCTAGATGACCTTCATTATATTAATAAGTATCCCTAAAGTTATATCAGGCAGCTAGGTGGCTCAGTGGATAACACTAGACTTGGAATCAAGAAGATTCCTCTTTCTGAGTTTAAATCTGCCTTCAGATTTACTTACTAGCTTAAGCAAGTTACTTAAGAGTATTTGCCTCAGTTTTTTCACCTGTAAAATGAGCTTGAAAAGGAAATGGCAAACCAGTATCTTTGCAAAGAAAACTCCAAATGGGGGTCACAAAGAGTTAAATAAGATTAAAAAATGAACATCAATATGCAGTAAGTTAGTTTTTTGGGGTTTTTTTTTTTGCCATATATCAGGATATCTAGAAAGGCAATATCACATAGTTGAAGCTCCTTTTTGGGCTGGGATAATTTCAATTTTGTTTTTGTATCACTATTGCCCAACTTCTATTATTTCCACCCTCTTCCTGCTTCTACTACTCTTATCATCAAAGGTTCTTATCATCTCTCACCTAGGTGACTGTAATAGCCTCCTGTTTTCCCTTGTTTCTCTCCAGGTTGTCCTCGTTTCAAATGATGCTTCAGAGAGCTGCCAAAATCATCTTTCTCATAGGCTCTGACCACATCACTCTTGTGATCAAACACCTTCAATGGCTACACATTGTCTAAAGGATAAAGGGCAAGTTCCTTATCTTTGTACTCAAAATTTCCAAAATCTGGTTCTAACCTATCTTTCCAGCCATATTCCATAGTATAGTCAGTCCTGTTGTAACATAATAAAAGCATTCCAAAAATTCACTCTACTGTGCAAGTACTCGCAAAAATAACCCAGGGCTTATGGGGAAAATAGGATTAGGGGCACAACACTTCCAATCATAGGCATTTCTTTTATTTGTGTGGTATTGTCTCTGATGATCCTCAATATGGATTTCTTATGCATATTGCTTGGGGGAATTATCATTTTCAAATAACTTTATGATTTCATGCTTCTCCTCAATACTTAAAACTTTCCTTTTGTTTGGGTTGCTTGGTGTTTTTAAAATAGAATGCTCAGATATGTTTAGGATGTTGAACGAGTGCTTAAATCTGTGTATACATACATAAATATATACTTATCTGTTCACAAAAGCAAAAGAATAGCAAAACATCACCTTATAGATCACACACAGAATGAATTGAGGTAGCTGGTAGATATTTGAGGTATGTGTGGGTGTATTGTGCATCCCTGTATGGCTCAGTTCAGCTAGGTATAGTCTTCTGCATTTACCCATTTCTCACAGATGAAATCATGCATAAACAAATGTGAAATTCACATTATGTCAAACTGTTCACTAACATATCAATCATTCTGAAACAAACTTTCATTTTCAAAACAAATGGTACGGTAGAACTGACTATTTCCCTTTATGTATTCTATGCACTATTCAAAGTAGGCTACTAAAACTTCTAAGAACTTGAACTCTTCTTCTCTGTCTTTTTTTCCCCATATTCTATGCTGGGGAAAATCTCCTTTTCTTCCTCTCATCTCTACCCCTCCATTCATCTCTAGCATCCTTCAGTAGCTGGCTAGGGTACCACTTCTCTCATGAAGCATTCTCAAATCCATCCCTTCTCCCTCAGCACCTGAAAATATATAAGACCACTCTATTTGATGTCTCCTATGCATTTAACTCTTCTCTTATGACATTTTTATATGATCATATTGCACCATAAGCATTTTGAGAACAAGAACTATGCTATTTTTCATCTTAGTATGTTTGCCCAGGTCCCTAACACAGTGCTTCAGAGTTGGTACTTAATTGAATTAAATTGGAACTCACTAGAGTCAGAAAATTTGAGTTAGAGCAGTCATTAACAAACACATTTTTAGCCCTAAGACAAACAAAGCAAATCCTCTGATCATTTGAATGAATGTAGAGAAAGGGAGTGGGGGTTAAGAAAGCAGAGATTCCAGGGTACTTTGAGGTTGATACTGTCGAGTGAGGGTGTAGCAGGACCAGGCTGACCAACAGCTTTTACACAGAATATGTGACTACCATCCAGTAGCTTCCTTATTTTAAACCAACTTTTTTGCTGCTAGATGTTAAATTCAGTTGTTTCTACACTATGAGATACAAGTATTGTCAGTGACCCTCAATTTCAGCACCCTAGGGGAAAGCCCTGATTACTCCATCCTAGTACTGGAATCTGAGTTCTTGCAGTTTCTTGTTGTGAAACTTTATTAGAGTAGAGAAAAGAAAGAACAAGAACAATAATTTATGTTTTTTTTATTTTAAATAATTTATTTGATAAATTTAAAACATTGTGCCCCTTTAAATTAGTATTTACCAATAATAATGATTGTTATTATTATTATAATTATTGATCAACTCAAGGACAAAACATGATTCCAGATGACCTATAATAAAGCTTATTACTCACCTCTTAGAAAAAAGGGTATGAACTCAAGATACAAGATGAGACATAAATTGGGGGGCATGGCCAATATAGGAATTTGCTTTGGTTGCACATTTGTTATAAGAGGTTTTCTTTTTTTTTTTTTTTTCTTCTATCTAGAAGCAACTAGATGGTTCAATGGATGGAGCATTGGGCCTAGAGTAAGAAAGACCTGAGTTCAAAATCTGACTTCAACATTTGCTAATGTTGACTCTAAGCAAATCACAATCTTAGCTTCCCTTAATTTCCTTAACTCTGAAATGAGGATAATAATAATATCTACCTCCCAGAGTAGTTGTAAGGGTTGGATGAGATAACATATATTTTTATTTTTTTAAATTATATTTCCACATTAGTCATGTTGTGAAAAAAGAATCAGAACAAAAGGGAAAAATCATGAGAAAAAACAAAAACAAAGTGAAAATATTATGTTTTGATATGCATTTAGACTCCATCAGTTCTTTCTTTGGATGTGGGTAGCATTTTCTATTGCCAGTCTTTTGGAACTGTCTTGGATTATTGGATTACTTAGCTCTAAGAAGAGCTAAATCTGTCATAGTTGATCATGGTACGATATTATTCTTACTGTGTACAATGTTTGAATGAGATAATATTTGTAAAATTTTTTGTGAGTGCTGAGCACAGAGTAAGTGTTTAATAAATACTTGTTTCCTTCCTTATTCAATGAAGAGGTGAGAGAGAGGAGGTGGGAGAAAGAGAAGATAAATGCTTGATAATTGAAAAAAAAATATTCACTCTAATAAGATAAAGCATAGATGAGTAAATCACTACTTTATAGATTTGTGGGATTTAAAACTTCTGAGAAAACATGAGTTAGAGCAGTTATTAACCAGTAGATTTTTATCCCCAGAACAAGACACAATACAAATCCTCCATTCATTTGTATGAATGTAGGGGAAAGGAGTTTATAGAAATCCTAGGATTTATAATTAGAAGGGAAATTTAGCATTTCTATAGATGAAGAAGCAGGGGCTAAAAAAAAAAAAAAGGTTTAACAAATTTCCCAAAATTACTCAGATAAAATGAAATACTTAATAATAGCAGAAATAACAACAGAGTTGACTTTTATCTATTGTATTTAAGTTTACAAGAAACTAGATATATGTTCTGTCATTTGATCACCATTCCCCTGCCCTGGGAAGAAGATATTAGAGGTAGCGTTTGCAGAAGCTGGTCTCCAACGGGCTAAATTATTTGTCCAGATTCTTACAAGAAAATAAAAAAAAATGAGTTCTGTTTTGTTTTAAACAGTAGTGTATATTTCTTTAGAGAAGGACTAAAAAATGTTAGCATTCAAACCAAAGCCCTTTTGCTTCAACTTGCCATGGGAAATCCCCCAGGGCATAATTCTTATAAATGGTAATATTAGAATGTGGTACTTACATTATCTGGTAAAGCAGTTTTAAAATAACTCAGAGGTCATATAGAAGAGGAACAATTATTGGCAAGTACAGTGAGTTCATTTCCCGTTTGGACTAAGGAACTTATGTTTTTTGGGTTGAAAGACAGAAAAGTGTTTTTCCCACCCTATCTGCTTCTTCAGTGCAGAATATCCCCTTTATCCAGGATAACTTCTTGTGAAAGAGAGAAAGACCCCACTGCCTCATTCTTTTGTTCTTCTTCCCAGAGATTCTCTTGCCTTTGGGTCATGGAGCTACAAAGAACATATTTATCAGTGGGGCTTTTGGAGAAGTAAAAGTATGGGTTAAGGTTATGAGTGCTGAATTTTGAACTGAGTTTGGAAAACCAGGATCTGTCACTTACCAACAGCATTGCTTTAGGTATCTTTCTGAGACAGTTTCCTCATCTGAAAAATACTTGCACTATTTATTTCATAGAAAGGAATCATGGTGTAGAAGGGTCAAACTCAAAAACTTTCAAATCTGGAAGGAACCAAATTAAAAAATGTAATTGGGAAATGTTTAACAAAATAAATAAATAAATATACAGTAAATAAAAAAAAATACAGAGATACTGTTAATCTTTAGTTTTCTAAGTCATTATGTGGCCCTCATAGATCTGTTTCTGAGTTTGACACCACTGGATTGTAAAGGATAAAATGCTACACTTGGAGTCTGAAAGATTTAGTTCCTGTTCTATCTCTGACACTTATTAATTGTGTAATGTAGTCAGATCATTTCACCTCTCTGAGCTTCAGGGAATTAAAGCTTTGTAATCTGTAGATGATTGTATTCTGACCTCAGATTATTATGTGAAAATCAGAGATGCTGTATATAGAATGCTATAGAAACATGGTCTGTGACTCTGGACTCCTTAAGATACTATTGTTATTGCTCAATAACATCTGATTCTTCTTGACCCTATTTGGGGTTTTCTTGACAGATATAATAGAGTAGTTTGCCATTTCCTTCTCGAGTTTATTTTATAGATTAGGAAACTAAAGCAAATAGGGTTAAGCAACTTGCCCAGGATCACACAGCTAGTAAGTGTCTGGGAGCAGAATTGAACTCAGGAAGATGAATCTTTTTGACTTTAGGCCTAACACTATATCCACTGAGCCACCAAGCTGTTCTCCACTAGACAACAGAGATATAATTTTTGTCTTTCTGCCAAGGTTTTTCTATGGATTGCTTGCTAACTGCTTTCTTTGTTCTTAACTTTTACCCTGTAATTTTAGTGCTGTTTGATCATTCCTTCCTCTAGCCTTGTTCTAGACCAGTGGAGTCTAACTTAAATAAAGATGGGGTCCATTAAACCATAAGGAAGGAATCCTGTAGGTAGCATAATAACTTAGAAGAATACATTAACATTAGCTATGTTCAATTGTACTTTTATGTGTTTGATTGAATTTTAACCATTTACATTTTAATCTGGTTCCTGCCCCATTTGAGAGTATAGAGTAGTGGGCCAAGGGGCCATGAGTATGACATCTCTATTCTAGAATATCACACTGTAATTATCACAGTTTTGTATGCTACCAGGATTAGAGGCAGACAATTTAGATGTGAATAATAAAATTTAACTTGAGTTTGAGTAAAAAAATCTGGCTTCTTTTAACTCATTGGTCTACTATTTGAAGTGGGGGCAACATTAACTTCTTCACCAAAATAAATACTATCTTATGGTGGGTAGTGTGGCTGGCTTTGGAATCAAAATGACTAGCGTTCAAGTTTTCCTTAGAACAGCTAGGATACTAGTCGTATGTCCACTGTTGAGGTGTATCCTCAGGGAACTTAGTCAACTCTGTAAGGCTTTTTTGTTGTCAGTCATTTCAGCTGTATTTGATTCTTCTTGACCCTATTTGGAGTTTTCTTGGCAATAATATTGGAGTCATTTGCCATTTCCTTCTCCAGCTTATTTTACAGGTGAGGAAACTGAGGCAAACTGAGTTAAGTGACCTGCCCAGGATCATCCAAACTAGTAAAAATGTCTGGTCAGGTTGGAACTCAGGAAAGAATTTTCCCTGACTCCAGGTCCCTTGCTCTATCCACTTTGCCACTTATCAGTCCCCTTTAAGGCTTTAAGTTCAGTCAACCAATCAAGAGATATTAAGTACCTACTAAAAAACAAGAAGTGTGCAAAGTATTGGAATTTTAAAGATAAACATGAAACAGATCTGTTTTGGTTTGGTGAAATCATAGGTCTGGAGGAAAAAACAAAAATGTAGTTCATCTAATAATAGTTACATTAAGTTTATATGGTATTTCATATATTTTAAAGGGATTTTGTACTCATTTTCTTATTTGACCTTCACAATCGTCTATATAATTAGTAAAGCATAAATTCTGTTTTACAAAAAGATTAACTGAGACAGACATACCTTCAATCATGTCAAAAAATCACAGACTTGTAGCTTGCCAGCCACCTATACCTGAATAAGAATTCCCTCTATATCTAACAAGTGTTTGTCCAGACCTCCAGGGAGGGGGCAACCATTACTTTTTTTTTTTTTATTAAAGCCTTTTATTTTTCAAAAGATATGTGTGGACAGTTCTTCAATATTGGCCCTTGCAAAATCTTGTGTTATTATTCCCCCCCTTCCTCCATGCCCTCCCCTACATGGCAGATAGTCCAATATATGTTAAACATGGTAGAAATACATATTAAATCCAATATATGCATACATATTTATACAATTATCATGCTGTGCAAGAAAAATCAAATCAAACCATTAAAAAAAGAGAGGCAAAATAAAATGCAAACAACAATAAAAAGAGGGAAAATGCTATGTTGTAAACCATATTCAGTTCCCACAGCCCTCTCTCTGAGTGTAGATGGCTCTCTTCATCACCAAATAATTGGAACTAGTTTGAATTATCTCATTATTGAAGAGAACCACATCCATCAGAATTGATCACCATATAGTCTTGTTGTTGCCATGTATAATGATCTCCTGGTTCTACTCATTTCACTTAGCATCAGCTCATGTAAGTCTCTAAAATCATCCTGCTGGTTGTTTCTTACAGAAAAATGATATTCTATGACATTCATATACCACAATTTATTCAGCTAGCTATTCTCCTATTGACGGGCATCCATTCAGTTTCCAGTTTCTAGCCACTACAAAAAGGGCTGCCACAAACATTTTTGCACATGTGGGGCCCTTTCCCTCCTGTGGGGCCTTTTCCCTCCTTTAAGATCTTTCTGGGATATAGGCCCAATAGAAACACTGCTGGGTCAAAGGGTATGCACAGTTTGATAACTTTTTGAGCATAGCTCCAAATTGCTCTCCAGAATGGTTAGATCCCTTCATAGTTCCACCAACAATGTATCAGTGTCCCAGTTTTCCCACATCTCCAACATTTGTCATTATCTTTTCCTGTCATCTTAGGTGTGTAGTGGTATCTCAGAGTTGTCTTAATTTGCATTTCTCTGATCAATAGTGATTTAGAGCACCTTTTCTCTCCAGAATGGCAACCATTACTTTTTGGAGCTGCCCATTCCCCTTTGGCATATGTTTCCTTTTCAAAAGCTTTTATTTTTGCTGTTCTCCACTCTTTTCAGTCATGTCCCACTTTTTTGAGCCTATTTGGGGTTTTCCTGACAAAGAAACTAGTAGTGTTTTACTAGTTCCTTTTCCAGTTCATTTTACAGAGGAGAAAACTGAGGCAAACAGGCTCAAGTGACTTATCCAGGGTCACACAACTAGTAAGTGTCTAAGGTTGGATTTGAACTCAGAAAGATGAGTCCTCCTGACTTCAACCCCATAACTTTAACCACTGTGCCACCTTGCTGCCCAAAATTTTTTACTTACATTTTGCCTAAGGAAAAAACTTGTCCAAAACTATATAGTTAGTGGTGGGGCCAAGACTAGAATCCAGGTCTTTTCACTCTACCATTACTTTTTTTTTCTTTTCAATATGCTCTTGTCTTTCTGCCTTCTCCTCCTCCTAGACTTTTTCCCTTCTTTTTTCTCTTTCACCTTCTCTAGTCTCCTTACCAGCCCATACAAAATATAGAAGGTCAAGACTGACATACATGCCATTTTAAGTGCAACATTTGTGAGGTTTTGTTTGTTTACCAGGGGCACAAACTAAAAATAGTACTTGTTTTGAGTTCCTACATATGGTTTGCCTTTTTTCAATTTATGTCCTCTGAACACTTGTATTACATACTACAAATCTCATTGGTGGGAATATTCTAATTCTTCCTACTCCTTTGTAGCATCATAGGATATGAGATCTAGACCTGGAAAGATCCTTAGCTGCCAGCTAGCCTAACCTCCTTACTTTACAGATGAAGACACTGAGACTGAAGGAGGGCCAGTAGTTGCTTAGGTTCATACAGAGAATATTAGAGATGACATTTGAACCAGAAGCAAGACCCTTTTCACTCTAGTAAACTCCCAGGGCAGGTCATATTTCATGAGTTGTTATGATACTGGGCCTCTCCCAAATTAGCAATACTGATCCCCAGATAATAGACCCAAAGTCCTTTGCCCAAAGCTTTTATAAATTGGTAGGGTCTTCAAAAACTTGTGCTTCACAGTCATAGCACAGTCAAACTTGTGCTTCAAGAACCCATGGTCATCTCCTGGCACTGGAGACAAACTTAGGTGGAGGCTTTCAACCACTGTTTTGTTTAATTTCTCCTGTATCCATTTCTAAATGAACAATAAGGAACTTTTTGGTTTGGAAGTATATATTCTTCACTTTGCCAGTCACTCATGAAATTCCCAATGTATTTAAGCCACTTGAGATTTATCATAGTATCACAAATCAACTATAGAATAGGGTTATTTTTCAGCAGCTGTTCTTGATCTCCATCTCCACAGAGGCCAAACATGAAGAAATGGGTTATAACTGCAGAGAAGGGAACCGAAGGGAACTCAAGAAAGTCTTTTTTTATGGTTAGTTACCAGGCCTAGTTACCAGGGCAGATGGATAGAAATGTCATTCCTGTGGCTAGTTCAGACTAAAATATGTGCCCATTTGGAGGACATATGTAGATATTTGTAAGGACAGTCTTGTTTGAAGCAGAGAGCTGTACTAGCTGAAACACAACAGCCCAACAACCATTGTGTTATTGGGTTTATCACACACGCAGCATCCTGAAGAGCAGGGCAGAACTCTGCCTAGCAGACAATGTGTTACCTAAGAAAGGTCACAAATAATTGGGGGACACAACAAAAAACCTCCAAAGGGACACAAATGACAAAAGTCTTATATACAAATTCCCTATTTGGGTACTGAATAACCCTTAGCTCCCTGTAAAATGTGAGTCTCTGAGCCATGCATGATTCCATTACTGATATATACCTATGACTTATAACTTAAACTATGGTATCATAGAATTTAGATCTGGAAAGGACCAATCTCATTTTATAAAGGATGAAATGGAGGCCTTAGGCAGTAGTACAGTATCAAGCCTGGAGTCAGGAAGACTTGAGTTCCTGTACAGAGTTTCAATGTACATGACTGGATGCTAATTTTTAAAATCCACAAAGCATACTTACTAGCTGTAAGACCTGGCCAGGTTATTTACCCTCTCTCTGCCTCAGTTTCCTCAAATATTGAAAATAATAACAGTACCTACCTCCCAGAATTGTTGTAAGAATCAAATGATATAATATTTTTAACACTTAGCACATCTTCTTCCAATTGTTTCTGCCTCTCTGTTTCTCTTCTTGACTTCTTGGCACTCCCTTGGTATGATGTAGCCATCTTTTTTGCTAAAGCTTTTATTTGCTACTGTGGCTACTTCTTCCTCAAGGAATCAAGTAAGGGTTACAATGGTTTGGCAATATTCCTTGGGCCTACACATTTGAAGGTACTCAAACCAGGTTCTACACTTGGATCATTCAGGCAATGTTCAAGACATTCCTAATTGAGTTGGGGCATTTCTTTGCTCCTTGAAAGGATATTGCTAGGAATATCTTGGTGCATATTAGATGTTTGCTTCTATCTCTAACTTTTTTAGGAGGGGTGTGTGTGTGTGTGTGTGTGTGTGTGTGTGTGTGAGAGAGAGAGAGAGAGAGAGAGAGAGAGAGAGAGAGAGAGAGAGAGAGAGAATTGGAAGTGATTCTATTGCTTGATTTCCCTCCCTCTTTGTTATTTATTTTGATAGACTGTCTCAATTAAATGCTTTTCTATTTGTTTCATGGTTCCTGAATGGTCTATCAATCAGTAAAGAATGCTCTGGAAAGGGAATAGAGATGTACTTTCATAATTATGGCAACCCTCAAAGACTCCATGAAGAACATATTATAGGCAACAGTGATTCCAGAGTTTTAAGACCACTGTCTCACTTATGTCATATACAGTCAGCAAAAACTTTTCCAGAGAAATCCCTAATTAACCAGAAATCAAAAAGTTTCCAGTGATCCATCACTGTCTGCCCCTTGAGGACTTTTAGAACAGAATGTTCATTCAGTGGAATATCATGAAGTATTTTACATCATGCCTTCTGTAGTGGGCTGCCATGACTCTGTATTGAAATTTTCTCTGACAATTTTTAATTTTTTCCCCTTCTCATAAAGTTCCAAATTGATTTGAGTATATTGAGAACTTTAGCATTCCAAATACTTCCTTCTCTGAATAGAAATTCCAGCTTGGTCTATAATAGCAGACACAATTTTTAAAAGTGGAGAAAGCAGGAATTGCAGAGCAAAGGGCTTGTTCTCCGGAAGATTTTATGGTGGATGCTTTGTGGATTTGAAAATTGGCATCAATTGTGTTCCCTGAAGCTCTGCACAGGAATAGCATTTGAGAAAAGATCCCTCATGTCAGCTTATAAACCCTTTAGCTGTCAACAAATGTGACTGTGCCATCCAACCTGTGCCTTTAAGCAAAGAAAGTTTGACGATTTTCTCTTCAAACTTGACCTCTCTTACCTGTTAGTTTTGATTCTAGCCTTTTCTCTCTTAAAGTTGACATTTTCCTTTCAAGTTTTCTCATTATATACTTTTGGTATTTGATATGATTTGAAGAAAGGCAGTGTGGCACAGTGGAAATAGGACAAGATTTGTAATCAAAGAACTTGGATTTGAATACTGGCTCTGACAATGACCATCTGGGTGACCTTGGGTTTCTGTTTGCCTCAGTATCCTCAACTGTAAAAGGAGGATAATAATAGCACCTACCTCCTGGGTTTTTAAGGGGATTAAATGAGATGGTGTTTATAAAGCAAATAAAACAGTGTCTGGAACATAGCTATTATTATTATTATTATTATTCTAAACTCATGTTTCTGTGATTAATAGAAGGATGGATGGGGTAGAGAAGAAAAAGGTACCAGGAAGATGATTAAATGACTTAGAGAACTTTTGGAAAGTATTAAAAGGAACAGGGGTTATTTAGCTTTGAGGAGAAAAGGCTAAAGCACAGAAGGGGACTTAATGTTCTGTGGACATATGAAAGGTTTTAATAAAATAAAATTTCTTAAAAAGTTTTAATAAAACATGGAGGAGAAAGATCAGCTATTTCCTGTTTTCAACAGGCTAAATATTCAAAGAAACTGACTCCAACTTCAGTCAAAGGGATTTAAGTAAAACAGAAAAAAAAAATTCCCAACACTGAAGATTTTAATAAAAACTAGGATGGGTGATTGAAGGAGGCTGTAGAACTTTCTTCTTCATAAGTCTTTAAAAATAAGGCTAGAAAAACTTTGAGATCATGTGGCCCAACCCTTTATTTGACAGATGTTGACTCTGAGGCCCAGAAAAGGGAATTAACTTGATTGAGGTCACATGGGTTAAGACCACACATTAGTAAATAGCCTCCAAAAGATTTGAATTCAGATTCTCTAACTCAAGAACCAAAGGCCTTTTCCCTTTTATCATTGAATTTCAGGCCTTCAGTGGTGTCTGGAATAATTTAGGAGTAAATCTGGCTAAGGCCTGGGAATAGGCAAATGACATTTTAATTTTTTTTTTTTCTGGAAGAATCTGTGCTTGGAGAGCATTTTTAGTACTATGTCTATCATTAACACTCATTAGAGCTCATTTTAGTTCCCCTTCTGGATGATTGAATTCAGGACTAATAATTGGAAGTTACTTAGGGTTCTCCTTTAGACTTGAAAATAATTTCTCCAGGTTGTGCTAGGGCAAAGTTTAGGCTGTGCTCACATTACCTGGATACTTGATTGTTTTGCTGCTAATGTAACCCTGCTTCAGAAAAAACAATCAGTTTCATCCATCTCTGAGAGAGGGTTCAAAATCCCATTTCATCCGTCATTTTATGCCCAGACCAATAAATGGTTCCTTTTGGGTTTGGTTTTCTTTCAGAGATAAATAGGCTTCTCCTTAAATGGGCTCAAAGCTATGCTCACTATCTTGTGACATGACTGAAGGAGAGTTTCAATACCCAGTAGGTTTTCTTTCCACTGCTAATGACAGTAACTAAAATAAACTTTCTTGAATGAAGAGCTGGCCAAGACCTCATTCTTTAGAATCGAGAAGGCTCTACACTTAGAAAGGGTGGATCTGGGATTTTCAGCTATCCAGTTGATGATTCTTATTGATTTTTCAGTCTCAAAAGTCAGTTACCCAGACTTAAATTTTAAATAATTTAACCAAGAGGTTTCCAGAAGTATACCTTTACTTTCAATTGAGATAGAGCAAAATAATAGTGAGCCTTTAAGAGGAAACTTCTTAAATTATATTTTAGACAGATTCATTTGCTTACAAATTGAGAGGCTTTTTACAAACCAACTTTTCTTTTTCATTAAAGCAGATACTTGAAGATATCAATAAAGCAACATTTTTGTCAGACTATTTACTTGAATGAAATATTTTTTTTTCTTTACAGATATAAAAATAACTCTTTTTTTTCTCCAGGTTATCTATATGGCAAGCTCATCTATTGGGAATATCTATGAGAATCAGAAGCAAAAAATGCCTCAGCAGACATAGTAGATGTCATCAAATCTGCACTTAACATTTAAATGATTTCATCTGTTGATGAAATCTTTAAGCCTTTATTCTGAGTTTATTGACTTATTTTAGATACAATTTAATTAATATTTAGATACAATTCAAACAACTTTCATTTTCTAGTTTCTGAGTCAATAGTAGATGAAACAGCAAATAAAAATGGAATTTGATACTATTCCAAAGATCTGAGTTTAAATCTCTGCCCCAGATATTTGCTTTCTGTGTGACACTGGGCAAGACCCTGCATCTCTCTGTGCCTCCATGTCCTTTTCTAAAAAATTGGAGATTTGACTCAATGCCCTCTGAGGTCCTTTCCAGCTCTAAAACTATGATTCCATAAATAATAATAATAATAATAATAATAATGTGTCAGCTTCTATACTAAGTGCTTTATAATTATTATTTCATTTGATCCTCACAACAACCCTGGAAGAAAGATGCTATATCATCCCTATTTTACAGATGAGGAAACTGAGGCAGGCAGAGATTGTGTAATATTCTCATTTAACGCATTTAATTGGTTGTCATTCATTCATTTCAGTTGTTTCTGACTCTTCCCTAACTCCATTTTGTGTTTTCTTGCCAGAGATAGTGGAGTAATTTGCCATTTCCTTCTTCAGTTCATTCTCCAGATGAAGAAAATGAGGCAAGCAGAGTTAAGTGACTTGCCCAGGCTCACACAGCTAGTTGAGAGGCTAGATTTGAGCTTAGGTCTTCTCGAACTCAGTACTCTATCCTCTGTGCCACCTAGTTGCCCCTTGTATTTAATAGAGAGCATTTAAATAATTGTAGTCAAGATATTTTTTAAAATTTATTTTAACACATTGGTTTATGAATCATTTTGGGAGAGAAATATCAGAGCAAAAGGGAAAAGCCATGGGAGAGAGAAAAAAAGCCTACAGAAAAAAGAAATGAACATAGCATATGTTGATTTAAATTCAATCTCCATAATTCTTTTTCTGAATGCAAATGGAATTTTCTTCAGGATATATCTTAATTATGACTGCAACTACACATCATTGACATCCCAGATCTTCCCAATTTCATCACCAGTCATCATGCCAGTTTGCTAACTTGCCTACATAGCTAGTTTTTTCTTGACACCAGTCCTGGTGCTCTATCTTCTGAATCAGCTAGCTGCTTTGTAAGCCCAATAATAAAGGAGGAGACATAAAAATTAAACAGCAGACATATAAAATATTTTTAAAAAATACACCAGTGTGGGACTATTTAATAAAGCACCAAACACATCTTCATATTCCAAGAACCACAGGCCATTAGCATCATAGTCCAAGAACATCAACAATATTAAAACATAATAAATAAGCAGGATGATGGACCCAAAGTGCAGAATAAGATATATTTTTGAACATGACAAATGTATGGAATTGTATATACTTACATTTATGCTTACTTCTTAAAAATATTGTGATTTTCTTTTCTTTTCTCTTTTTTTTATTGGTGAGGGCATGAGATTAAGAGAGAAGAGAGCCAGTAATAATAGCATTGCCATAAAAAGAAAAGAATCAAAAGGAAAACATTAAAATATTTTATAAAATACATGGAAGAAAATAGAAAGAAGTTCAGAAGGAAACACAGATAAGTAGGACAGCTTTGAAAATAATATGTTGAATTTATTATAGCTATATTTTAAAAGCAAGTTATATATAACAAAGATATGCAGTTTCACATGGTGCCCCCTCCACTCCCTTTTCTGTTCTATTTTGTATGTGGAAATGTCCTCTTTTTTTTTTTTTTTGTTATTTATCAAATCAGAATGTAATTTTTAAAAACACAATTAATGAAAATTGTTGGAATTTGATAAAGTCATAGAGATATCTAATTCAACCTCCAGGTTTTCAGATGAAGAAAATGAATTCAGGAGGTATTTTATTGCTTGCCTAAGGTCCCATAGCTAGTTAGTACTAAAGCTGGGACTCAACCTCAAGCCTTCTGGTTTTATATTCTTTCTGTTGGATGACAACTCTGACTAAACAAGAAAACCTAGCAAATATTGAACACTTCTTTTTAAAAAGACAGGAAAGTTTGCAATACATTTTTATCCATTTTATTTTATGGTTGATTTTTTAAAAATTGTCACTTAAAAGAATAAGCTGAAATTATCTGAGAGTAAACTTAAAGTAAGTACACCACATCATTTCTAGACAGTGTTTTATGAATTAGCTATTACTGTATTTTTGTAAATAAAAATAACTATTAATATTATTTTAGCTAGTAGAACTAGAGCTCTATTCACCGTGCCTTCTAGTTACCTCTAGCTACTTGCCTAGTTAGTCTGAATTTTTAGTTACATAATTTTTGCTTTCACTATAAGTTTTCTATGACAATGAGTTAAATCAAAATGCCAAGCAAGAATCCTCAAATATTTCATGGTTGCAATACTCCATTGCTGATCATTAATTTTATGACACATTTTCAAAATTTTTTATGCTTATTTAATTATAAAATGTCTTCTTGAAAGTCCTCTGATATCCTATCATAGCATAAATAGAAGGCTTAGTTCTCCAAGACTGTGTCAGCAGAATGGAAACTGACACATCTTAGCAAGCTCGAGAAGCTATGAACGCAGACTATTAACAGTTTGACAACACACTAGATTATAATTTTGTAGGAGAAAAAATACTATCAGTGTAGTAAAAATAGGGAGTATCCATATAGCACTTAAAGAATTCCAACTTGTCCAGTTGTTTCATTTGTATCAAATTCTTCACGACCCCCATTTAGGGTTTTCTTGGCAAAGATACTGGAGTGATTTATCATTTGCTTCTCCAACTGATTTTATAGATGAGGAAACTGAGGCAAATAGGTATAAGTGACTTGCCCAGGGTCATACAGGTAGTAAGTGTCTAAGGCTAGATGAATCTTCCTGATTCCAAGCCCAGCACTCTATTTATGGTGCCACCTAGCCGCCCTAAGATTTGCAAAGCACTTTATAAATATTACCTCGTTTTATCCTCAACAAAACCCTGAGAAGTAGGTACTATTATTAATCCCATTTTAAATTTTATTATTATTATGACTTGGCCAAGGGTCATACAACTAGTAAGTATCTGAGACTGGATTTGAAGTCAGGTTTTCCTGAGTCCAAATCCAATGCTCTATGTCCCTATTGTACCATCTAGTGCTTATATAAATATGTTATTTTGCTAACCCTAACACATTCAAAAACATTTGTGTGCCTTTTACATAGGACTAAATCAGAGGCATTCACATTATTCTATTGTGGGCCATCCAATCAAAATCCATACAAGTGAGGAATATTTTAGTTTTTTATTGCTATCAATGAAAAGTATATCCTGTTAGGTGTGAGATTATGAGCAAATAACTTTTCTTCTTTGAGTCCCAGTTTCCTTGTCTGTAAAATGGAGATAATAATATTTGTACTAATTACTTCATAGGGTTATTAAGAAGATATTTGTAAATCTTAAAGTACTACAGAAATATAACTTATCAAAAACAGATTTCTAAGGCAATAATGCAAAAGCAGTTTGATTTATTTTGTTGTTGTTGCTGAGGCAGTTGGGGTTAGGTGACTTGCCCAGGGTCACACAGCCAGGAAGTGTTAAGCGTCTGAGGCCAGATTTGAACTCAGGTCCTCCTGACTTCAGGGGGGGTGTTTTATCTGCTGTGCCCCAAAAGCAGTTTTAAAAACCATCTAATCAACTTCATTTAAATAAAAAGTATATAGTTATGCACTTAGTATTTTATATAGTGTTTCATTCTGATTAAGTCAATGAGAACACTGGTATTCAATAGGGTGAACTATTCTATAGAACTGTGGGACATTTTTGATCAGAACATATCTTGATGATTCCAAATGTACAACACTGGCGGCCCAGGTTTTCCCAACTCTAAGATCTTTAGTTATCATGCCATATTGCTTCTCACCTTGCTTATAGTAGATCTATAATAAATTCTTGTGAACTAAATTAAAGTTAAATAACTTGCCCCAAATCATACAATTAGATCACAAACTGAAACCTAAACTTTTAAAAGATATTTTCCTAAAAACTCTGTAACATTGAGCCCTTGCAGATCAGAAGAGAATGTTATAAACTAGTAAGGAGAAAACATTTCAAAATATTTGCACCTGCCATATAAAGACGTAGCTTCAGACACTAGATACTTACTAGCTGTGTGATCCTGGAAAAGTCACAACTCCAATTGCCTTGCTAAAAATAAAAAAAAGCATTTTAACAAAAATATGAACCTAATTTTTGAAAGATATTTGTTTCAACATTAGATTGCAATTCTACCTGATATTTTATGGCACTTTTCAAACTGCTAGTTGGCATCTGTGTTGCATCTCATGTAAGTGAACTAACTGCAACATTAGTTTTAAAAAAAGAGAGAAAATCAAAGTGATCTAATTCCATTCTATCTTTAGAGAGCAAAAGACAATCTCTAGCATTATTAAAAGGATATCCATTGTCACCATTATTCAATATTGTCCTAGAAATGCTAACTAAAACAATGAGACAAGAAAAATAAATTGAAGGAATAAGAATAGGCAATGAGGGAACAAAATTATGACCTTTTGCAGATGATATGATGAAATAATTAAAGAACCCAGATAATCAGCTTTTAAAATAGTTGAAACAATTAACAAATTTTAAATTAACAATAAAATTGCATGCTGTAAAATAAATCTACGTAAATCATCGATGTTACCAACAAAACCCAGAAAGAAGAGATGGAAATAAAATAACTGCAGACAATTCAAAAAATAATTTTGAAGGCTGCCTGTCAAAACTTAAATAGGAACAACATGAACATAATTAAAAGTCATATACTTTACTCATAGGGAATCAAAAATAGATGTCAATAATAATTCAATGCACTAAAGACCTTGCACGTTATTAATAGGAGAACCTATTGATTCTTACTTTTCACACAATTGTAACAACTTATCTGTTTTTCAAATCTATAACATTTAAAAGCAGCAAATCAGGAGGGGGAAGACAATGTTACAGGCATATACACTGACAGCAGCTCAGAGTGCCAACTAATGGACTGATAGAAAGAGAAGAAATAAAACAATCAAAAAGTAGATATAATAACATTGAAAGAACTTCTTGTAGTACTTAGCATAAACATAAACATTTCTTCAACCTTATTTTATGATAGGGTTATAGCTGATGATAAAGGAATATTTATTATTCCTCATATATGCAATATATTTTATAAAGCTCTCGAGCAAAATTATTTAAATTCATTGCTTAAAGAGATAAACTTACATCTCTTTAGAAAAAAAGTTAGCTATCCAGAATTACAATTCTTAATAGCTGAAGTGGTTCTTTTATGTCATAGTAAATACTCTTATTTAAGCTGTGTGCCTAGAAAGAATACAGGATTTTTATTAAAAATAAGTAAAAATAAATTGGAAAAATGGATAAAGAGTTAGTTGGCCTTCAGCTATCTCCAACACACACTAGCTATGCCACTAGATTAATAACAATCTCTCATTGCCCCCAGGCAGTTCAAAAACTGAGATGCAGAACTGTTGCTGCTTTGTACAGGGACAATCACTTGCCAACACCAATGAAAACCAATATGTGTGTGTGTGTGTGTATGTGTATGTATGTATGTGTGTATACATATGAAAGTGTTTTAAATCTGAAGATGGGGAAAAACAAGTTTCATTGAAATTATCTATTCATCTGTATATACATCTTCTCTGGTGAAAGCATACATCTCTCTGGATGAAGACATTAATGATTTAGATTTTTCATTCTGTCTATACATATATGGCAAAAAAGCTTAAGAGATAAGGACTGGCTTTATAAAAACAACGGTTAATATATATATAAAAGAGCAGGCTGGTTTCAAAGAGGCAGAGAAACTAAAGACTTAATTGCTAATATTTGCTGGATATGTGCAAAGGAATTCTAGAAAAACATCTATTCCTGCTTCATTGACTCCATTAAAGCCTTTGTGTGAAACTCAACAAAATGTGGCAAGTCCTCAAAGAGATGGAAGTATTAGATCATCTTACTGAAGTCTTGAGGAACCTGTATTCCAGCTAAGAAGTAACATAATTTAACAGGGAACAAATAATTGGTCTAAGATTGGAAAAAGAGTATGAATGACAAGGTACCTTACTTAACTTATATACAAAATAAGTCCATCATGTGAAATACTAGGCTGGATGAATCAAAAATTGGAATTAAGGTTGCCAGAAGAAATATCAACAATCTCAGATATGTAGGCAATACCACTCTGATGACAGAAAGTAAAAAAGAATTAAGAAGCCTCTTGATGAGGGTGGAAGAAGATAGAGTAAAAAGTGGTTGGAAGCTTAGCATTTAAAAAAAAAAATCCTAAAATCTTGGCAACTGATTCCATCACTTCCTGTCAAATAGAGGGAGAAGAAGTGGAAGCAGTGTCACATTTTGTGTGCTTGGGCTCAAAGATCACTGCAGATGGTGACTGCAGCCATAAAATTTCCTTCCTTTTCTTGGAATAAAAGTTATGACAAATCTGGACTTCACACAAAAACAGAGATAGCACCTTGCTCACAAAGATCCATATAGTCAAAACTATAGTTTTTTCACTAGCAGTGTATGGCTGTAAGAGTTGAACTATAAGGAAAGTTGAGAGCAACAGAATCAACACTTTCAAATTGTGGTGCTGAAGAAGACTTTTGAGAGTCCCTTGGACAGGAAGGAGACTAAATCAGTCAACACTCAAATTGGGAGGAAGACTCTTTTGTTTTGTTTTCTCCATGTAAACCTAATCTTCAAAGTACAAAAAGAAAATTTAATTCAGGTTGTTAAGGTTAAACTGCAAGGTTAAACACTGAAGCAAAAGCTTAAACACTTTGATCATACAACAAGAAGATAAGACTCATTGGAAAAGCCCCTGATGTTGAGAAAGATTGAAAGCAAAAGGAAAAAAAAAAATGGCAGAAGATGAAATAGTATCATGGAAACAATGAACCTGAACTTGGACTGACTTTGGGAGGTAGTGGAGAATAAAAGTGTTATGGTCCATGTGGTAATGAAGAAGTGGACATGATTCACATGATTTTAAAGTTTATGAAATATTTTACATATATAATCCCACTTATGCTTTCCAAAAACCCTTTGAGGTAGGTACCTCATATATTATCCTTATTTTATGGGTTTGGAAACTGAGGCACAGCATGATTACAGAACTTCATTATTTTTATACAGCTAACAAGTATCAGAGGTGGGGTTTAAAGCCAAGATTTGCTTATTTCAGACCTAATAATTTATCTATAATGTCATTTTGCCTATGACATCAGAATATCAAAAATGCAACATTGTGTCAGAGCCATGTTCTACTTATCCCAAGATTATGTTTTGGTCCATCCAAGGACCAATGAATAATGTTCAAAAAATTGTAGTTACCTCCTATGACATCATCCTCAGAGATAATAAACCTATCCTCAATATCTTTAATTTCCTTTAATTTTCAAATATAGATTTATCATTTATGAACTTATTTCCCTACTTCCCAAATCTGCTCATATTTTTAACCTGAAAACTTCTTGAAGTAATTAAATAATATACTAAGTCAGAGGAAAAAAAATCTATCAGACTGGCTGTTTGGCAGTGAATAAAGCTAAATTTCAAGTCAGTTCAGAATTCTCTGTGTACCTTTATTTCCCTGATCTCCCAGTGTCAGATAAAGAGCCAAGCCCTTCTTAATATGATCATGTAATTGGAGAGGATAGAAGAGAAGGAAAATGGCAAGAAAGGATGATATAACAGGGAATGAACACAAAGAGGAATGAGAAGAAAATAAAGGAGGGAGACAAAAGGGGGAAGAATGAAGACAAGATGAGTATAAAAGAAATTTGGGAGAAGAATTAGGGTTAGAAAAGCAGGGGAGCAGAAAAGAAGTTGCTAGTAGAGGTAAAAGGGAAGAGAAAATGCCAAGGGATTAAAAGAGGCAGGAAAGGAAAACCAGAAATAGAAAAGGCCAGGCGTACAAATGTGCAGAGAGGGGATTGAAAGCATAAACCTCCAAAGAGTCACATTTACATATCTAAGCTTCTGTCATAGGGATAGGACTGAATCTTTTATTTCTTTGGTGTAGGGAACTTCCAGGGGAGGAAATTCCCTTTACCAATGCAGGCCTGAACCTTTTCTACAACTTATAGTCCTAGAGAGTGACCTAAAACACTGAGAGATTAAATGATTTTTTCCAAGTTATATAGTCATTTAAGTCAGAAGTGAGATTTGAATCCAGGCCTTCTAAGCATGGAAGCTACTACTACGCCATGCCCATGTCATTTGTCAAAAATATATTTTTGGGGACAGCTAGATGGCACAGTAAATAGAATACTGGTCCTGGAGTCAGGAGAACCTGGGTTCAAATTTGACCTCAGACATTTAACATTTACTGAGCAAGTCATTTGCCTTGCCAAATATATATATATATATTCTTGAATACAAAATCAATGTTTTGGGTTTTTTTTTTGTAGTTTTATTCTTTTTTTTTTTAATGCCTAGAACATATCTTAACAATGGTATTTTTTTCCTTCTATCTATCCCTAAGATGTAAAATGATCCTATTGTTACAAATCTCAAATAATGACTTCAGGCAAAGAACAGTGAGTAAAAGAGAGGTCAGTGGTTCTCATATTCTGTAAATGTCCTTTGCAATAATACTTCTTATTTCTTTTTAAAATTTCATTGTCATCTATAAAAAGTATGGTTTTCTGGGCTGAATGATTTGTTCTTTCCCTTTCTCTAACATTTAGTTCTTAAAGGCTTGTGCTATTATTTTCCCAGTTAGTGTTAATACTTTAGACTGACATTTACTCAAATCAACTCAGCAAACATTTATTCTGCACCAGGCATTATACCTTATAGATAAAGGATAAAAAGATGAAACTCTTGAAAATTTCATTTCAAATAATCTAAGCATCATAAATATTCTCCTAATGTAAGGGTATTCCTATTTAATTGGAAATATGGTTTTGAAAGTTTTATCAACAAGACATTTTTTGAGAACAACCAAGAGCAAAGATATTATTAGATTTTTATCTAGCAAAATCTTGAGCAATATTTGTAAGCAGCAGTATAACAAATACATTTGAAAAAAAATGAAGATCTCTCTGACCTAATGAATTTACATTATGCTGAGATGATACAACTAACAAATTAATTTTTAGAAGTTTTATTCATGCCTTCCCCCTCCCATCATTTCCTTCTTTCTTTACTACATCTTCAATAGAACTTTCCCTTGTAACAAAGAAAAATAGTTAATCAAATACCTGACAGCTTTTGTAACATTCTTTACATGCTTTATAGAAAGGAAATAACACAGAGCAATTTAAGATGGCAGAGAAAAGTAACAAATGGGGCAAATCAGAAAAGGCTAAGTGAAAAGGACTGTGGAATGAAGGGCAAGAGAATGAGAAGGGAAAATACGAGACAGGGCAATAGAGTTTATAAGATTCCATAGCTCCTGTTTTATTTATTCTTACAACATTTCTCTGTGGTAAGCAAGGTAGGTACTAGTGTCACTTTCATTATACAAGTGAGGAAACTGAGGCAGAAAGAGATGAAGGAAATCAGAAGTAGAACCAGGATTCATTCTCATTCTTGGTCTAGGGTTCCATTCACTTAGCAATTAAATTAAAATTTTCTTTTTAGAAAAGCTTGCATTAAAAATTGTGAATTTGTGAATAGTTTTTTTTTTTTGTTTTTTGTTTTTGTTTTTTAAATAACATGCATGTGCAAGAATGCTTGTGGCAGCCCTCTTTGTAATGGCTAGAAACTGGAAACTGAATGGATGCCTATCAATTGGAGAATGGCTGAATAAATTATGGTATGTGAATGTTATGGAATATTATTGTTCTGTAAGAAACGACCAGCAGGATGATTTCAGAGAAGCCTGGAGAGATTTGCATGAACTGATGCTAAGTGAAATGAGCAGAATCAGGAGATCATTATACACGGCAACAACAAGACTATATGATGATCAATTCTGATGGACATGGTTCTCTTCAACAATGAAATGTTTCAAACCAGTTCCAATTGTTCAGTGAAGAAAGCCATATAAACCCAGAGAGAGGGATGTGAAATGTGGACCACAACATAACATTTTCATGCTATCTATGGATGTTTCCTTGCATTGTGTTTCCTTTCTCTGATTTTTTTCTTATAGATCCGACTTTTCTTGCACAACAATAACTGAAAATATGTATACACATATCCGATTTGTCAAGTATTTTAACATCATTAACATGTAGCAGACTTCCTGCCATCTCGGGGCGGGGTGGGAACTAGGGGGGGAAAATTTGTAAGGGAAAGCTTTGTAAGGGTCAATGTTGAAAAATTACCCATACATATGTTTTGCAAATAAAAATCTTTAATAAAAAAATTTTTTTGGCTCTCTTCAACAATGAAATGTTTCAAACCAGTTCCAATTGTTCAGTGAAGAAAGCCATATACACCCAGAGAGAGGGATGTGAAATGTGGACTATAACATAACATTTTCATGCTCTATATTGATGTTTGTTTGCATTGTTTCCTTTTTCTGATTTTTTTTTGTTCATGTAAATACAATTTTTCTTGCACAGCAAGATAAGTATGGAAATATGTATACATATATTCAACTTGTCAAGTATTTTAATGTAATTAACATGTAGTGGACTTCCTGCCATCTAGGGGAGGGGAGGGAACTAGGGGGAAAATTTGTAAAGGAAAGCTTTGTAAGAATCAATGTTGAAGAACTACCCATACCTGTGTTATTCAAATAAAAAGCTTTTAAAATTTTTTTTAAATAAAAATAACATGCATGTAATATTATAAATAACATAGCCTGGTCCCTTGTGTGTATAGATATAGCCATCTATCTATATATACACACATAAATACATACTCACATAAGACATTTTAAAAGATAATAACAATATTCTTTTTTTTTGTTGTTTTCTGTACATTAAAAAAAAGTTTTACTAGTGCATTTGATGTGTCTCTCTAGCACTACCCACCAACCTATGCCTTTCCAGAAGTCCTCTTTTGTGACAAATATAATATGTGTAGTCCAGCAAAACAAATTATTATATTTTTATAGATGAATGACAACCAACCAACCAACCAAGTGCCTAGTGGGTGCCAGGCACTCTCTTAGGTGTCAGAGATACAAAAATCAAATAAAACTGTTTTTGTCAAGGAGTTTATATGAACTGCTTACTTCCCTCTTCTACCTCATTTAAAAAAATCATCAACCAACAACCATCAGGTTGAAATGTCAGAAGCCATTTTGACATTTACAAAGAAAGGTACTATATATAAATTGAAATTGGCATTGTTGCTATAAAATGTGAAGTTTAAAAATACTCTTTGGACCACTGAAACACTATTTTCTCATGAGTGGGCAAGAGAGAAATGAGCCTCTACAAAGAGACCTTTGATGTAAAAGGACCTGGAATTTCATCTCACTCTGCTAATGATGCCCATCCTGATCCTCTCCAGGAGATTCTAAATTGTTTCTGCCTCTCCTTCCAGGTATCTGATTGTTCCAAAGAAGGATAGTTTCTTTTTGCCTTTCACTCCTTCACTTATTGCAGCTGTTATCAGCAGTTGGTTCCCTCAGTGAGCAGATATTCATTCCCTCTATTACCCTGCATTACTCATAGTTTGAAAATCACTTTGACTCCCATAAAGTAATTATGCTAATGTCAGATGAGTCACCGGGAGGAGAAATGGGGCTTCACTCTCTCTGAGCTGCTGGCTCGTGTCAATTTCAAAATGCCCTGGGCATTACAAAAAAAAAAAAAAAATCCTCCTGCAGGGGGAGGGAAGTGGTATAAAGTTAATGCATCATTGGGCAGCTTCAAAATGGTCTCCAAATTAGCTTGTTCGGAGACATAAAAAGTGATAGAGTAATATCACTAATCTGGGGCTAACAGATTTATTTGCATGAAGGAGAAATAAATTGAAATTGGAAGAGTTTCTATAGAGGTTCTGTGATTTCCTAGGGGATCTGTCCGGACAAGTGATTTTGTTCATTACCATCACAATTAGTTATCTTTATGGGCTCTTCAAGAGCTGGAAAGGGTGAAGAAATGGCAGCCTAAGAGAAGGCTAGAAAGGTTCCTGGAAGGTATAAAAAAGTTCCAGTTTGCTTTTGCTTTTTAAATTTATAGTATTAATAGTAACAATAATGAGAAGAATCATGGTAGAATATCCTTTGGAATTTTGGGAAGGTCTAAATTCAAGTACTACTTTTGACCCATAATAATCTGTGATCATGGGGAAAGACTTTAAACTCTCAGTGCCCCAAGTAAATAAAATTATAGCTAAATGGTGTTCTGTGTCAGTGGACAGTTTCCCTATCAGGATTACCCTTGTGAAGAAATCAAGTCCAGACTAAAAAAATAAGATAATTATCATTCTATATGATCTTTCTCTCTCCTCGTGAATAGTCTGTCTTCCTTGAATGTGTAACTCAGGGTCAAGGAGGCTAAGTTTGGAATCTGGAACACATGGACTTTAAATGATTAGCCATAAGATTTTAAGTACTTAGGTTATTTAACTTCTCTGTCTGTTTCCTCAGGCAAAATGTGGATGCTGGATTCAGTGACTTCAAGATCTTTCTAAATTTGTAACTCTCCAAACTTTTGTATATCTGATCCTCCTCCTTAACTGCACTCCCTTTACTTGAGGGTAGCCATTGTCAATTTTTCTTCCTTATGGGTCCCTAACACCATGCTTTATGTTTAGGTGGCTAGTTAGTTAATGAGTAGGGGTGTTATATCTTTAAATCCTGTGACAGATTTTGTGAACAAAAGAGAACATTTTAAATAAAAGTTGGGCCTTGGAAGCAGGAAAATCTACCTGGGTGTGACATGGACAAGTTATACTAAAGTTAAAGAGAATACAGACCAGTCAGTGGAAAGAATTTTCACACAAAGAGATCTCTATATTGATGAAATCACTCTCTCCAACACACACACACACACACACACACACACACACACACACACACACACACACTACAACTATCACCACCACCATGAGCAAAAAACATTAGCAAAATAAGCAAGTAGTCTTATCCCCAATTTAGAGAAGAGAAAACTAAAGCTAAGAGAACAGTAAAATTTCAGTAAATCATTTTAGACCCAAGGTTTATATTTTGTTTGTTTTGTTTTATTCAAAAGCTGGTGCTCTTCTGATTACACTGAAACTCAAGCCCCATAGCCAATTGATGGGGAACTATCTTTATTGGTGGAGGGCAATACCTCATTCCTTGGTGAGGGACAAACTGGGGCAGAATTGATGAGAGCACAAGAGAAGAGAGTTCTCAGTTTTGTCAAGCTCAAATCATTTTACACACTTCAGGATTCCAGTTTTAAGAGAGAAAATGGACAGTATTAATCCCACTTCAGGATGCTGAAGGGAGAATAAAATTCTGGGAAGAAGTAGATATGAAAAGAACTAGTAGTCTGCATCATGCCCCCCTCCAGTTTGTTATACTAGATATTTAGTAGTTTCTCCAGGCAGTAGGTAAAGTTTCTTTTGAAAAAAGGTGAAGTAATAAGGCTCTAGAGGGGTCTATTCTGCCACCCTTTGAGTCACACAATGATATCTCTTCATGCTACATGGGGGAGCAGGCTCCCATATTTTCTCTCATAATTGAAGTCTGAAGTAGTTGCCAAACCTTGAATGTGAAAAGACTGAAACTATTGCCTATTCCAATCTCGACAACTCTGTCCTGGTTCTCACACAGGCACAGGCTATTGATCTCCACCAATGAGGAAAGAGTCCCATCCTGATAGGCTATACTGACTCTGTTATGGTTGAAATGATTTGGGAAAGTTTTTCTAATAGCATTGAGATTACAAAGTTAGCAGGAGTTTGGCATATAAACACTACTTTCCTTACTGGATACTCCTTCCTGGTCACATAGCAATGCCCTTTTATCCCCTTCTGGCAGCAAAGCATAGTAAGGAGAAAAGCAGGGGACCCCTTTTCCTCTTTCTGGATCTGTTTTAAGGGTCATTTACAACAACTCAATAGCTTTAATTCTTTCCTTACTGCTGGGAAGTAAGCAAAAGATGCCTTAAAATGTTCTGGTACCATGACAGGATATATTACTTAACCTTGCTCTTCCTAACCCCTAGATACCATTTAACATGTTTCTCATTCCCCTGCTCCTTTCTAACTCAGAGAATTGGGACTACAGTATAGTGCTGTCTATCTTTAGAGAATCAAAGAATTTTGACATAGAACAAACTCTTCCTTTTAAAAATGAGGAAACTGAAATCCAAAGAGTTTCAGTGATTTGCCCAAAATTACACAGCTTCTTAGTGGCAGAGCCAAGATTGGAACCCAAGCATCCTGACTCATTTCAATGTTCTTTTACTCTACCATCCTACTTGCTTTGTTCTTCCCAAATCACTGGTCACTAACAATCTCCCAAAAATCCCACATGATCTACAGATCATAAATCCAAAGCTAAAAGTGACTTTGGAGATCATCTAGTCTAATTCCACCATTTTACAGATTAGAAAACTGAGACTCAGAAAAGTCAAATGACTTGTTAGAGATCACAAATGTCACAAGAATTTAAACCAAGGTCCTCTAATCCCAAATCAAACACTCTATTGTACCACTCTTACTGTCTCTCAGGAATCTTGTAATTACCTAATCATTGTATATAAGTAATCCAAATTATTCTGAAACCAAACCCCTGGTTCCCCAAAAGAAATAGATCAGTCTTCATTCAAATGATCATAATGAAAATGCTAACAAAATACAACCCCATTATAACATGGTTCACAATAACACAAACTTGTATTTGACTACTGGTAGTTAGATCTTGAAACTATAATTTCAATATAATACAAGCTGCCATATTACAGATAACCCCTTATATGGGTTTTAGTCTATCCCCCAAAGCTAGAATAACACAGAAATCCCACTAAAGTTTATCTCCTTGGAATTTTCCAAGTCAAACTCCTGTAGCTCTAGCCATTTAACACCCTACCTAATCAATTCATTTTTAAAAAATTAAACTGCTTCTTAGGGGGGCATTCTATAGAAAAGCTGAACAGCTGACCTATTGAAACGTTTACTTGGAAGTCATTGTGTTGGCAAAATATATAGGCACAGCCTAAATATTTACTGTTCCTCTGAGAAGGGTTTCTTGGTAAAATACTTTTGTAATTTAACATTTCCCCATACCACCCCAGAGACATCTCAATAGACAGCACTCACATTTCCAAGAGTGGTAACAGTTAATCCTTAGGAAACTGTAGCACAGCCCACCCAGAGGAGTATTTTCCCTCTGGCCACAGATGCCCAACTGCTCCCTTTAAATTTATCCTCGAAGTATTGTTGATCACCTAAATCTTACCCCGCCTCCCCTCCTTCCCACCCCTCAAAGCAACCAACTGCTGTTACTATATTAAGTGGCAATATGATGTCATGTCATAGGTGACTAAACAAACTAAGGTTTCTCGGAGAGCCATGATCTAAATATGACATCTCTCCATCATCTTGACCTTAATGTTCCAGTGTGAGTGAGTTAAATGAGGGGCTCAATTATAAAGTTCAGTGTCCCAATTCACAGATAACTTTCTATGGCCAATATCTAAACCTGAAAGTCTAAGAAGTTATGTGAATATACATAGGAAGCTAGGAGTATAAGTAGATAGGTAGGTAGGTTAGGTAGATAGGTAGATAGATAGATGAGTAGGTAGGCAAATGGATAAATAACCCCTCAGAACATATATATACATACATATATACATATATATAATATATGGTATATGTACGTATATGTATATACATATATATATTTTACATAAATTTGTGTGCATACTATATATAATACTTACTCCTACTATGTTTTTTTTAAAATTCAGATAAGATAACGTGCTGAAAATATGCAATATTCCAGAAGCATTTAAATAAAAAAGAATTAGAATATTAATATTCACAATCATGGCCAATAATAATATGATGTGGTCTCTAAGCAGATTTAAATATTCTATTTATAACGTGGCCTGATTTAAATTTTTTTCACATATTTGATAGAAAACATTTATTCTTTTCCTTCTCTATCCCTGTAGAGAACTTGGCACAAGATTCTAATAATAGCTAACTATATAAAGACCCCAACATAAAGTTTGTGCTTAGTTTTCCTTTAGGGAAATTCCAGTGTATAAACATAAACACACACATATAAGTTAAGTTTTGTACTTTCAAGAATGTCATGAATTCTCAATGTGGAAACTCCCTCTAGGAATGTAGACAAGCAACTTACTTATTTTTATGATTCTTTTGTATCCCCCAACATTTTGCATGGTACCTGGCATATTGTTGTTTCAGACAGTTCAGTTCAGTCTGACTCTTCATCACCGTATATGAGATATTCTTAGCAAAGATACTAGAGTGGTTTCCCATTTCTTTTTCCAGTATATTAAGGCAAACAAAGTTGTGACTTGCTCAGTGTCACACCATTATTGAGTGTCTGAGGCCAGATTTAAATTCAGGTCTTCCTGACTCCAGACTCAGTGCTCTACCCACTGAACTACCTTTGTGCTAGTTTGCCTCTGTGAGTGGTACATAGTTAGCATTAAATAAATGCTTGTTGATTGATTATAGCCCTAGATAATTGTCTAGAGACACTGGGAAGATAATGACTTGCATCTATGCTCATACAGCTGGCATTTGTCAGAGGCCACACTTGAATCTAGTCTTCTTGATTCCAAAACCAAACCCCTATCCATTGTGCCATGATGCTCTCAAAAAAAAAAAAATGCTTATTTCATTTGAATCTCTTGACAGTTTTTTGAAGTAGGTGTTACAGGCACTATTATCCCCATTTTACAGATGAGGAAATTGAGACCCAGGAAGACAAAGTGATTTAGTTGTCCAAAGACCCAAAGTCAGTATCAGCAGGAGGGTTTGAGCTTATGTTTTTAGTGTCTCCATGTCGATGCTATCTTTCTATCATTATTCCTTTAGTTCCTGACATCCTTCTTCCTCTATTAAGATTTCTGGGATGAATTTGAAGAATCAGGCTAGATTTTATACTTCTCTGAAGCCATTTTGCCTTTTATCCTTAACCCTTACAAACTTATCCTTATCTTGCATTCCAAAATAATTTGTTCCTGAAATATCTTGTTTCCTTGGCTCTTCATTCTTTTTGGTTTTAGGTGGAGTTTGTCTTAGAATTCAAGGCCTTGAAGGACAGGAATTTGTGCTTCTGAAAGTTTCTTTCTTCATAGCCAAACTCGGCAAAGTATAAGACTCCCCTCAATTCTTACTTTGATGAATCATCACGGTGTGGAGGTGACCCTGAGCTCTTTAAGGCTTGGCCAGCAAAGCACAAGCTCTGGCAGATTCTATGGAAAGTTTCTGACTACAGGCCCAATGAAGGACTCAGAAGCTGTCATCCAAGGACCAGTCTAGCTAATTTTGGAGAGGTTAATTTTTAAAAGATTGGCAATCAGGTAAAGTTTTTTTTTTGTTATTGTTGTTTGTTTGTTTTGTTTTGTTTTTATTATAACAACTTATGAGAAGTATTCACTTAGATTACCAAGATGTAGTAAGAATGTATTAAGTGCCTACTTTGTGCCAGGGTATTATAGAGGTATTATAAAGGCAAAAATGATGTAATTCCTGTCATCAAGGAATCTGCATATTAAAATGGGAAATATAATATGTAGTAAAGAGTGAAGGAAGTATATAAAAATTTAGACAAAGGGTTTTAGGAAGTGTATGAGGAAGAAAACACTTTTGGCCAGGAACAGTAAGGAAGAATATGTGGAGACCTTGTGGATAGAACCTTGAAAGAAGAAGTAGGTAAGCTGAGTTTTGGGAACAACTAGTAGTCTGATTTAGCTGGAACAGATAGCATGTTAAAACCTGATTACCAAAACCTTAAATGTCAGGCAAAGAAACTCTAATTTATCTTACAAGCAACAGGGAACTATTGAAGGTTGTACAAGAAGGTGATATGGCCAGATATGTGCCTTAGGAAGATGACTTTGGCCATTATAGAAAATATGAAGAGGACAATGATGCCTGAAGACAACAATGTATGTTTACTGAGAGGGGGTAAGAAATTGGAGGGAGAAAAGAGAAAAGGACCATTTGATTTTTGTTAACCTAAGAAGTAGCTAGTAACTCCTCCTATGTTGACTTTTCTACTTAGATGATTAAGTTTTGTCAATAATTTGAGTCTGAGTCCTCTGGACCATCTAAATTTCAAGGACTATTTCATTACCTTTTAAAAGAAAAAAAAAAAACTAGTTTAGCTTTCATGGGATAAATGCTGCTCTTATGATAGCCCTTATCTTTCTCCTGAACTTTAGTTCCTGCTTATTATTCTTTTTGGGGGGAAAGGGGCTTAATAATTTTTTATGGTGAATAGTATTTTATTTTTTTCAATTACATGTAAAGATACTTTTCAACATTAATTTTTTAAAATGAGAGTTTGAGTTTCAAATTTTTTCCTTCCCTCTCATCTCCCCCAAGTTCTGATATAATACTTATTCTTATAATAAACCATCTCTTAGTGGCAAGGTCCTAAAGATCTTCTAGAGTAGAAGTGCCAAACATAAAATCCATTTACTATTGAGGGCCAGATTAAAATTTAATTGGGAAAAAATTTTAAAAACACAATAGGTTACAGATAATGTTAATATGATTTTCTAAGTCAGTATGTGGCCTACATGGATTCTTATGTACTATTTAATGGTCCTCTTTTTCTATCAAAGTTTGATACCACTGTTTTAGAGAATCTTCTACCATTTAAATGTCCCTAGTATCAGGAACAGGAAGGTCACAGTGTAGATGATGATACTTTCATCATAGTTACCAATCCTTATCATATGTCAAGTCATTTGTAAGTAATGTAGCTAAGAGGCCATATCCTTCTTTATTAAAAAAAAAAATCTGTTCTAGTTTGGTCAATACTTTCTTTAATCAATATTCCTTCACTTACCAGATAAGGATTTTTCTGTCCCTAGAAATCCCATGATGTCAAATTGTGTCCCTTAAGGATCCTCCACTAAAGGATTATCCCCCTTCTTTTTTCCCTATGCTAATTGCTTAATACTTGTTCCTTTCCTCCTTCTACAAGAATAGACAATTTCATATCCATTGCCACCATAGCTTTTGACATTGCCATTCATCTCTTTGCCACTAAGACTCCTACAAGAGCTTACTCTGCTGCTGTTAGGACTTGTGCCACTGCTGGGGACTAAGCCACTGCCTCTTGCCAATGGAGTTTGCAACACTGCCCACTGCTGTTGGAACACATGAGTGTTACCCTTCTTCTTTTGTGCCAGGGTTAGGCCCTCCTGCAAGAGCTACCAAATTTTTCACTCAGCTGGGAACCAAGGATATTGCTGTCCACCCTCTGTGATAGGGTCTGAGAGTTATGACTGTGCTCAGGCAAAGAGCCGTATAACAGATTAGGATACAAGAGTCTCATCTAGGCGAATATTGCTAGGAAGTTCCAGCAGCCATTTGTAGAAAGCTTCCACTCTTTTTTCAGGGTTGATAAAAAGAAAGGAAGGAAGGAAGGAAGGAAGGAAGGAAGGAAGGAAGGAAGGAAGGAAGGAAGGAAGGAAGGAAGGAAGGAAGAAAGAAAGAAAGAGAAAAAGAAAGACGAATAAAAATAAAATCTGTGGAGAGAATTCTTCACCAATCTCAAAATTCCAGTCTTTAGGAAGGTCACAGGCTGGAAGTCACTATCACCCCTTAATACGACAAATGACAGCTTATTATATTTATCATATTTGTGGCAAGGTACTTAAAGACACAGAATATTCATATCTATCTCTAATCAGTCTGTCAATTAACTTTATTATCCTCCTCTAAGATGTCTGATGTTATGCTGAATGTTGGGCATACAAAGGCAAAAGCCAGTTTCTGCTCTTAAAGACACAATCTATTAGGAGAGACAACATGCAAACAATGTACAAACAAGACACAGAATGGATAAATTAGGGGTAGTCTCAGAGGGAAGGCACTAAGATTAAGGAGGACTGAGGAAGGCTCTTGCAGAAGATGAGATTTTAGTTGCTAGTTAAAGCTCTTCTTGTTAAATGTCCTTATATATATAACTTACCATATAATCCCTCCCATATCAATGTGGGATGCCATGAGCACCACTGGAAACCCTGCCAGTACTAAGGCAGGCACAGAGTGCTAAGCTACTGTATCACCCAAGGCTCTCCCTTCTCCACATGATTCTTCTTGGCAGCACACAGCTGTCAAATGAACATTCTTATAAAACACACTGATCAAAAGTGTCCTTGGTACCTCTTGCTCCATCCAAGTCTCAAATCAATCCTTACAAAAAGCCTTTCCTGATTCCCATTCCTCACCTTAGCTATTAGTGTTTCTCCCCTTCCCAAACTACTTTGCATTTACTTTATAACTAGTATTACCTTACTTGTTTATTTCTTAGTAAAAATTTTTTTTATCTTTTACTTTCCTGAGATGTACCATAGTGTCCAGAGGAAGTAGGTACTTAATAATAAGTACTTAATAAATGCTTGTTGTACTAAATTAACATTAAATCTGGGAGGTTATATAGGCCAAAATATATAAATAGGTTTAAAAAGTGTTCATATTTGGGACAGCTAGATGGCCTTGAAGTCAGGAGGACTTGAGTTCAAATGTGGCCTCAGACACTTAATATATCCTAGCTGGGCAAGTTACTTGACACCAATTGCCTCAGGAAAAAAAAAAAGGTTCATATAGGTTAATAGAAAACAGCTCCATAAAGGGTCATTAAAGCTATACTTAGGACATATTATAACTTATAAAGTTGACAACACAGAATCACTGTATGTTTAAAGTAAAAGCTTTATAGAGCATTTAGTTCAGGGTTTTGTTTTTGTTTTTTTTTTTAACCTAGTATCCATCTGAAGATCTATGGATAGGTTTTAGGGGGTTGTGAACTTGAGGAAAAAAAATAATCTCTAATAAATCATTCTTTCATGCCACAATCAGAAATAGACCACTGAACTGTATGGAGCATGGAGCTGACTCAGTGTGACATTTCTGAGGTTTTTTATGACATAATAGTAGGGTCCTTTTAGCTTTTATCCTATATAGGGAACCAACTAACTGACTCAGTGACTCTTTTTTTCCCCCTCTCCTCATCCTGCCTGGCCTTTCTGTAAGGTTAGAAGGCTACATGTGTTACTCTATTCTTCCCTGACACACCCCCTCCCACCCCACTCAGTCACAGATGGAGAATCAGAGTACCGTGAAAGTAACACTTACCCTGTGTCATCCAGTGAGTCACCGGCACAGTTGGGAATGCTCCCAAGATTCCAGCTTGTCTTGTCTAGTGCTATTTGCCCTAGATTACTGCCCTCCTATAGTAGAGTCTATTAACGTTTAATTGGGCTTCTGGGACACAGGAAATGATGGAGGGGAAAGGCAGGCAGGTACAAGTGGAAAATGTGGAACACTTGATCCTTAATGATGAGAGTTTAAAATGATAGCCAGACTATACTATGATGTATCATCATAATACTAGCCCCTACATCTTAACATTACATTTGCTGATGCCTAGTGTATGCAGAGCACTTTGCTAAGCAATATGGGGAAATAACAAAAGTTAGCTAAAAATCAATACCTTGTGGACTTTATAGTGTAGCAGAGGGATTAGACATAACCACAGAGCTATGATATACAACATAATATGATAAGAGTATTAAAGAGTTAGGAAACAAAGTATTATGTGAAGTCTAAGAAGGGATATTGTTACTAATTGAGAGTAGATAGATTAGGATCTGGGAAGCTTTGTTGAGATGATACATGTCAGAAATTTTTCTCTCATTTTTTTCCCTCTCTTCCCACTACCAAAAGGACAGAAAGTTGGAGCTAGAGAATTTTCTACACCTTTCAGATAGTTGATTTCAATTTCTTTATTGTTCTCTATTATTGATCTTGCTTCTTTTCCCTTTCATTTTTCTCCATATGCACTGTCATCCTCCCATCCCTTACCTTAATTCCTCCATTGAGAAAATATCTTGCTCATAAGGGTATTCTGCCTCTCCATTGTGTTCTTATATTTTTCTCAAACTGAAATAGTAAAGCTATATTGTCAATGTGACAGCTAAAAGCCAGGCTCAGGTAAAAGAATAACTTCTTTCTTTTTGCCTTCCACAAAAAAAAATAAAATAAAAAAAAATAATAAAAAAAAAAAAGATGCTGGATGGCCCTCACACCTAACAGAGTGAAGTCAATGATAATGATATCAATAAGGCAGAGAAAAAGATTTGGTGAAGAGAATCCCTGGATTTGGGGAAGGCATTAGGTAGGAGGAATAGGCTTAATGACAAAGGACAGGAGGAAAGGATTCCAATTAACATTATTAAAAGATGGCTAATAGAAAAAAGAAGCATTTATGAATAGAGTCCAAGGAGAAGGACTATGAAAGGAAGGGTACTCATTAGTAGTACTGAAATCTATGGAGAGCAGGAGATAGACCTGTAAAATATTTTTCATTTGATTAATTCTACCTTCAAAGATATATAATGGCAAAAGATTATCTATCAGGTTTGTTCAATGGCAAAAGATGGTCCAGTTATTTCAGTCTTGATTGTATAGGTACCATTACTTTGGTCTAAACGTTCTCCTTTTATTGTTTTCTCATCTTTCTATTTGATATGGGCAGAAAGTTTTTTTTTAATTAAAGGTTTTTATTTGCAAAACATATGCATAGGTAATTTTTCAACTTTAACCCTTGCAAAGCTTTCTGTTACAAATTTTTCCCTCCTACTTCCTACCTCCTCCCCTAGATGGCACGAAGTCTAATACATGTTAGTTGTGTTCAAATATTTGACAGATCAAATATGTGTATACATATTTATATAGTTATCTTGCTATATAAGAAAAATTGTTATCTATAAGAAAAAAAAACCTGAGAAGGAAAATATAATGCAAGCAAACATCAATAGAGAGTGTGAAAATGCTATGATGTGGTCCAGACTCACATCCCACAGGCCTCTCTCTGGGTATATATGGCTTTCTTCATCACTGAACAACTGGAACTGATTTGAAACATCTCATTGGTGAAGAGAACCATGTCCTTCAGAATTGATCATCATATAGTCTTATTGTTGCCATGTATAATGATCTCCTGGTTCTGCTCACTCCACTCTTCATCAGTTCATGCAAGTCTCTCCAGGCCTCTCTGAAATCATCCTGCTGGTCGTTTCTTATAGAACAATAATATTCCATGACATTCATATACCATAATTTGTTCAGCCATTCTCCAATTGATGGGCAGCCATTCCGTTTCCAGTTTCTAGCCACTACAAAAAGGGCTGCCACAAACATTTTTGCACAAGTGGGTTCCTTTCCTTCCTTTAAGATCTCTTTGGGATATAGGATGGGCAGAAAGTTTTAACAGGGAACTTTTGGCTATTCAAGTAAATGAGTAGATTGTGGTAAAAGAGACAAAAGTTCATCTTTTGCCCCTCTCTTGGATAGAACTAGAGGTTATGATATCTAGAACTTCTGTGTTATAATCTTGGGTGAAGAAGTCTCTCTATATACTAAGTTGTACTTCCCCTATCCCTTCTTCCAACTAAATTTTGAACTGTCAGAACCTAGAAACAAGGCAACAGTAGAGGTCTTTAAGAATATTTGAGACTTCAGGTTATAGTTCTGCCTAGAGGTAGACAGATAAGACTTTTAGAGAGTTCCATGTACCTTAGAATTCTTTTGCTTAAAACAGCATGAACAGCATAAGCATTTTTAATGTGACTATGAATGACACTACTGCTAAACAAAGAATGTTAAATCAACCAATAAACATTAATTAAAAAAACTACTATGTGCCAGGCACTAAACTCTGAAGTTACAAAGAAGGGTTCCTGCTTTCAATCTTATCAATCAAATTTACAATCTAATGGGGGTGGGGAATGGAGTCCAAACAGACCAATCCTTGATCTTTTGAAGCCTTCATAGTATAATGGAATGATGGACACTAGATTTGAAGTCAGTAAATTAGTGACTTATTTAGCGTGAACAACTAATTCATGCTAATAATAAAACTATTGGAAAACTCCTTACATTTGGAGTCCTGGATTCAAATTCTCAATATGCTACTTATACCTGTGAGTTCATTGGACCAGTACTGTTAAAACCAAGTAGAAATGTATACCTGTGAATGACATTAACTTGAAAAACCACAAAGTAACATTGTCTATTTTGTATTATATTTTTATTTTATTAAACATTTTCCAATTACATTTTAAAGTTGTTGGAGAGTTTTGTAGGCTTGTGCCCATGACACAGCTACTTTAATTTGCATTACACTATAAGCTCTTCCATTAGGCTGAGTTCTTCCATTAGACTAGGACTCCTTGAAAGCAGTGATTATTTTGCTTCTTTTTTTCCCCTAGGATTTGGCACAGTTTGCCCGCCACATGTTGCTGTTCAATTATCTCAATTATGTCTGACACTAGTAGTGACCCCACTTGAGGTTTCCTTGGCAGAGATACTGGAGTAATTTGCCATTTCCTTCTCCAGCTTATTTTACAGATAAAGAAACTAAGGCAAATAGTTCTAAGTGATAGCTAAGTCTGGATTTGAACAACAACAACAACAAAAAAATGGGTCTTTCTGATTCCAGTCCTGGTACTCTTAACCACTACCTTAACCTAGGCAGTAAATGAATATTTGTTAACTGGGCTAGGGCAAGCCTCAGTTTCATTATTTGTAAAATCAGAGTTTGGACTAGACTTTCTCTTAAGGTCCTTTCCAGTCCGAACAATCTCTATATTTTTAAATCAGCATGCTACATCCAAGGATTACAACTTAGCAGCAGAGAAACAAACTGCACAGAAGAGGTGGTGAGTGAAGAGGGTGAGAAAAGTGTCATGGAAAACTATTTGGATGAATGGGAGCCAAATTCAGCAGTCTTGTTTTAAGTCTCATTTGATCTTTAGAACAACCCTATGAGATATGTGCTATTTTTGGCTTCCATTCTTACAGATGTGATAACCAGACTCAGAGAGGTCTGGAGCCAGATTGGTCCCCTGACTTTCCTAACTTCCCAGACTTCCCCTGTCTTTTGGGACTTTATTTCTAATTTCAATTTCAAGAAACAATTCCTTCCTTCATTCTCTCTATTCTTATCATCATTCTCTCTTCCTTCTCCTTCTCTTCCATCTCCATCATCCCCATCTTCTCCATCAAGTCCATCTACATCATCTCCTCTATTATCCCCATCGTGTCTATCATCTCCATCTATTCCATCATCCCCATCTTTATCATCTCTATCTCCTTTTTCTCTCTGAACCTGAGAAAAGCTGGTCTTCAGATACAGAATCTTGTTCTTGGCATCGTAACTTATTTCACTGACTGGACATTATCTGATCATCTCCTTAAAATAAAACATCCTTTCTTTAGTTTGAGCCCTATCCCTTTAAGGCATGGAAGCTCCCCGAACATTCCACGAGCTTCTCTTTCTCTCTCTCTCTCTCTCTCTTCTCTCTCTCTTCTCTCTCTCTCCTCTCTCTCTCCTCCCTCTCTCTCTCTCTATTCCCTACGGCGTGCTCACGTCATCCTTCCGGGAAGCGGCTGACGTCAGCCCGTTCTTGGTGAGGGAAGATAGGGCTCCAGAGAAAAGACTAGGCCAGAGGGAGGGGCTGGAGAGGAGGTAGGACGTGAGTCATGACTCCCCCGCTCCCCCCGCCTCTTTTTCTCTGTTGTGCGCGCGCGCAGGCGTGTAAGCGTGCGGCGTGAGGTCAGCGCGCACGGGCGCGCGCCTGCGTTTCTAATTTTAGCCGCAGCTGGAGCTGCACAACTTAGGTCGGCTGAGGTAATGAGGGTGGGTTGGAGAAGGGGGAGGACTTCTGAAGGTAATCCCCCTCTTCCCCCATCCCTCCTGGCCGCCTGGTTTCCTTTCCTGCCTCCTGGGGTCGAGGAGACCGAGGTTTGGGGCAGGAAGGAGTGCAGTGAGTCCTGGCCCAGTTGACTCCAGGGCAGGTGGGGGAGGAGCCGTGAGGGGAAGGCCCACTGAGACCTGGGGTGCTTTTCCCTGGGGGCATCTGGGAGTTGGGGGGAAATTGACTTCCGGTGGAAGAGAGTCGAGGTGGAGAGACCTTGGACCTGACTCAGGGGTGGGCTGTGTTGGTTTTGAGGGGAGGGAAGATTTCCATTTTAAAGAAGAAACGAACGATTTAGAACAGGGGTTCTTCACTTGGGGTCTTTGACCTTGGATTCCAAAATAACTACAACTTTATTTTTACTGACCTCTAAAATTTAGTACCTAAAAAACGGTGTTCTGAGAAGGGGCCCGTAGAGGTCACCAAACTAGTGTGGGGGGAAGGGTTCTATCCCATAAAGACTAAGAACCTCTGGTTTGGAGGGAGAGAAGGGCGGCATGTTGCCCGGGAGAGGCTCTGGAATGAATATGTGGATTTCAAAATGAATAAATGAAACATTTATTAAGTACCTATTATGTGCGAAGTCCTGAGAATTCAAATAGAAAAGTCAAACAGTACTCAGTGTTTTCTTCCAGTATAACCATTTTCCATACAGAAAAATTATATATACCTCCATATCAAAATTGTAAACCACAAAAATTTTTGGTGAGGGATCATTTCAGCATCCTAGAAAAGTTTCAGTTGCATCAGGTGAAAGGGTCCCATGGTGCTAATGCCATTGATGCTGACGAACTATTTGACAGCGCCAAGGACTTTGGGTGTTGAGTTTTAGGGAGAAATATAGAGTGAAAGTGGTAGTAGTGACTAGGTATTTAAAATGAAATTAGCTCTGCTGCCATGAGCAGTGAAAAGTGGTGATACAGGAAGGAAGCCTGGAGTTGTAAGCTCCCTGAGGGCAGAGTCAGATTTAGTTGATGAGGTGCCCAGGCCTTAGTTATTTTGATTGGTTTTGAAATAAAAATGATTGCATCTGGAGTACCCAAAATGGTTAGGAATAAAACCAAATTCTGGTACCAAAAATTGAAATGAATTAACAGTTGATTGTCCTTCCCTGACCTTCCAGGAATGAGATAAAGAGATAATTATTTGAAGAATGCTGGGCTGAGACACCTTGGAAAACTGATACTTCCACTTAAAAAAATTTTTTTTCTATCAAGATGCTCAGTCAGCATAAGATGAATTGCAATTTTGACTTTGCTCTGTTGTCTGCCATGTCACAGTGACCTGCATTCTGTTGTTGATATGGTCTCCTCAAATTTCGAAGTGACTGCCTCCTGGAGTGGCTTATAACAAAGTTATGTACTCAAAGCCTCTTACTTAAAAATGATAAACAACAAAAGTTATTGATGATGAAGATAAAATAACAGGAAATACTAAGAAATATAATGAAATATTTTGTCCATTCTAGTGTTCTTTCTTCCTCATGTTCTGGGAACAATCCATATTTCTAATTTTTGAAATCTGACTTTGGTATTTTTCCTCAAAGGTTCCAAAAAAATCAATGAGGGAAAAATATTTGCTGTGGAATGGAGAATCCTTCTGTGGTTAATATTGGTGACTAATGAAGGTCTATAAATCTATACTGAGAACTTTTTTCCAAATATTATAATGGTTATTATAAATGGGAGATTTTTTGTATTGGTTTCTTCATATACAGTACAATGTCTTTCACAGAGTTTGGATATAAATATTGGTTGAATTGAAGTGAAGTAAAATAACTTGTTCCTAATTCACTGCATGTACAAAAAATGTTAGAAATGAAAATTTTAAATTGTTGAAAACTTAATTTGTCTAGTATAGACTCTAACCAGATGATTCAAGTTTTAAAAAAACAATTATTTTTATTTTTTTAGGGAACTGACCTAATAGGCAAATTATATAGTTTTAGGCTGAATTTATATCAACTCATGCTGTCAGTTTCTGAAAGTTTAATTTTCAAATATTAATAGCTTAATGATGTTTTAAAAACCTATAATCAGGATTCTTTTTACTATAAAAAAAAATTCTTTCTGTCCCATATTAGACAAATCCAACCATTACTTCTGGTTTAATGCTTACCTGATGAGGATCTTACGTTGATCAGATGTGAATGGTAAATCATGTTCTTAAAGTGAGCTAGTTTTATGTATTGGGCTTTTTTCTTTTTTTTGTATGTTGCATTTAGGGATCTTAACCTAAAGTCTGTCAGGTTAGTAATCTTGAATTGATGATTTAAGTTTGTTATCCTTAATATTTAATTTTTGTTTTGAAAAACATTTAAAAATTAACTTGTAATAAAACTTACATTTTAGTTTGTACATTATTATTAGATTTGCATATTACTTCAGAGGTACTCCTTGTGATGTTGGTTGTTGATACTTCCAATAGGGGTCACAACCTCTTTATCACTTAGGAAAATGTCTTTTTTTTTTTTTTTTTTTTGGCTGAGGCAGTTGGGGTTAAGTAACTTGCCCAGGGTCACACGCTAGGAAGTGCTAAGTGTCTGAGAGTAGATTTGAACTCAGGTCTTTCTGACTTATGGACTGGTGCTCTATCCACTGTACCATCTAGCTGCCCTGGAAAATGTCTTTGAAAGCCAATTTGACAGAAAAATTTAACCATTTCCCTGCCACTAACTCGATAGTGAGCCTCTCTACATTTAGCTAGTTTGGTCCTGAAACAAAGACATAAGCTGTCACCTGGCCATACTTGAAATCATTCTATCTTATTTGGGCCTTCCAGAGCTTTTGTTGTAGTAACATAAACTTTGAGAACTCCGGGGTCATTTTCATTAGAGCCAGACATTAATAGAGGATATTATCTATTTAGCATAAAGAATGTAGATAATCATAAACATTATATTAAATTAATAAGCATTATTTGCCAGCTGAAGTGCTAAGCACTGGGGATTCAAAGACAAAAGTAAGTTTCTACCTTCCAGGAGCTTACCTTCTAATGAGGAATGTGTATATATGGTACATAGAAGGTCTAGCAGTTTAAGGGACCAGGAAAGCCTTTATAAAGAAAGTGGTGTTTACTGGTCTTGAAGAATTTCGAGAAGCAGAAATGAGGAGGGAGTGGATTGCATTTAAAGCATGGAAGCCAGCCTGTACAAAGGCACAGAGGTAGGAAATGAATGGTTGGTGTGTGGAACAGAGAGTAGGTCTAGGCTTAGTGTGATTAGACCTTATGCAAGAAGAATAAAGTGTAAGACTGGATGGGTTAGAAGGACCAGGTTGTGAACAACTTAAGTGTCTGACAGGAATTTCTATTTGATCGTTGAGGCAATAGAGAGCAACTGGAGTTTGTAAACGGAACATAAGGGGCTGATAACCAGACCTGCTCCAGGAAAATTATTTTGGTGGTTGAATGGAAGATGGATTGTAGTGGGAAAAGCTTGAGACAAGGAGATCAAATAGACTATTCCAGAAATGAGGACAGCCTGACTTAAGGTGGTGGCTTTGTGAATAGATGGGAGAGATGTGGTGGTGATAAGACAAATTTTGACATTTGATTAGAGGGGAGATGAGCAAAGTTGAGAAATTGAGGATGATGCCAAGTTTTAAGCCTGCATGACTGGATGAATAGTGGGTCCCTTGACAGTAATAGGGAAGATTGGAAAAGAAGTGGGTTTGGGAGGAGAGGTAAGTTCTTTTTTGTACATAATGAATTCAAGATTTTTCCAGGACCTCCAACTTGAAATGTCTAGTAACAATTGGTGGTGTGGAATTAGACTAGGGTTGAATATTTAGTTCTGGAAGTTATCTGTATAGAGATGATAGTTGAACCCAGCTCAATTCATTGAGCTAATTGTGTCTTTGAGAATTATTTGAACCTTTATACATTTTGGGAGATTATTAGTGTCCATCTTCAATTATGGTGATTTAAGTCCTTGTTGGTAGTGAGTGGAATATCTGAAAATATGAGAAAATGAGATTCCTAGGCCTGATCTGGTTTTTATTTAGACAGACATGAAATGACAGTACTGTGTTGTCTTGTACTATGGACACTAGCTGTAATTTTTGTCAGGTTTATAGCTCTTAAAAAAAAAAAAAAAAAACCTAAATCATACAAATTGCCTCTGGAGCCAAGCTCTCTAGTGCATTCCTGCATTTGGAGTCTAGAATCTGCTTAAAATCTTTGGTCATGTTAATCACTATACAACTTAAACACATTAGTTTTGGCAGATTCTGTGGTTAAATTAAGTTTGCTTAGATTTTTCATTTTTAGAAGAAGGGGAATTTTGGAACCCTTACTTCCCCTGTTTAAATTCAGGAATTGTACATAAAAGGAGTAATCCTTGTATTCATGTGAAAAGGGGGAAAAACTGCTACTGCTTCAGGTATTTTAACTTCTGGGCATTAGAAATGTAAAAGTGCTTTCATTTCTTACCTTAGTTAAAAAAAAAAAAAAAAAGATTGTTTCTTCTCTTCCTAAGAAGTGGCCTTTGGAAATGGTTGGGGAGGAAGGGAGGAGAAGAAAGACCATGTAGAAGCCTTGATTAATGGGAATTTTTTTTTTAATTCAGGGTTTTTTTTTAAAGTAGAGCTCTAATACTAATAGAAATTGTGATATTCAAATGGGATAAAAGTATAGAACTTCTTGTAAGCTTTGAAACACTTTGTTATTATTTGCTTCCATGTATTTTATGATATAGTTGGTAAGACTCTGAACTTGTAGTAAGAGAGCTAGCTAGGTTCATATACAGCTTTAGATACTTTGTGACCCTGGGCAAGTTACTTCTCTGTGTCTGTAAAATGAAGAAAATGGATTTATGGCCTCTAAGGTCTTTTCCCAATTGCATTGTCCTATATCCAGTTCCCTACCCCAAACAGCCTGTCCACAGAGGTTATTTAAACTGGGATATAGGATTGGGTTTTGTTTCTCAAACATTTTCCTTTGTTTCTTTTCACTTGTGCCTTTGTACACTCCATTTCCCTATTCTTAAAATACCCTATCCTCTCCCTCTTTACCTGCTGCATCCTACCTACTCTAAAGCCCAAACTCCACAGTACCTATTTCCTGAAGCCTTCTTTTTTTCCTCTTAAAGTGCAGATAGTTCTTGTGTAACTTTCTAATTTGCTTATGCAATATTTTATATTCATAGTTATCTATATCTGTGTTTCTCTCTTCTCCATGTCTTACCTAAACTTTGTATCACTATTCTGTACAGTGTTCTGCTCTTGATAAATTGATAAAACGTTTGTTGAATGAATGAATGTCCTACTCTTTTCTTCCCTATTTTCTTGTTTTCATTCTTTCTTCCTCCTCTGAGATCTTTCTTTTACATGCATCTTCAGTCTCTCTTCCTCTAGTCTTTCTTGCTTAGCCTCTTCTTATCTGCCTATTGGTCTTCCCAATTCTTTAAAAACAAAACAACAACAACAAAAAAGTATTCTTTTATTCCTTCTATACCTTTTAGCTATACTGTCCAATTTCTATCTGGACTACTAACTTTAAAAAAAAATCCTTTGCAACCTGGCTTTTGCTCTTAGCAGTCTACTGAAATTTTTCTTTTATCATCTTGGATCATCTCCTAAATGCCAAATCCAGTGTCCTTCCCTTATCTCTCTCCCCCCACCCCCCAACTTCTTTTACCTCCCTGTAGCTATGGATTGCTTTTGTCTACTGGGTAATTTAATTTTTAAGGATTTTACATTGTCACTACTTATCTGACTTCTTTATCTCCTCAGCCTCTTCTTTAATGTGTTAAGTTACTGAAAGGTCTCTTTGAATCATTCTCTTTATAGGCTTTCCCTTAACCTCATGTTATAGTGGAAAGAACACTGGATTTGGAGCCTGGAAACCTGGCTCCAACTCTTACTAGCTGTGTGAATATGGTTAGGTCTCTAACTGCTTTGAATCTAATTTTCCTCATGTATGAAATGAGAATAAATACATTTACACAGTCTACCTCACTTGGTTTTTTGGGGGAAGTACTTTGTAAATCACAAAGTACTATCGAAATTGACCTGCTATTAGTGACAGTTTGATTTAATCACCATGTTTCTTTCTTTCTTTCTTTATTAAAGCTTTTTATTTTTCAAAACATAAGCATGAACAATTCTTCAACATTAGCCCTTGCAAAACCCTGTGTTCCAATTTCCCCCTTTTCCCCCACACCCTTCCCTAGATGACAAGTAGTCCAATATATGTTAAACATGGTATGTTAAATTCAATATATGCATACATATTTATACAAGAAGATAAGCAAAATAAAATGCAAGGAAACAACAACAAAAGGTGAAAATGCTGTGTTGTGAACCACACTCAGTTCCCATAGTTCTCTCTCTAGGTGTAGATGGCTCTCTTCATCACTGAACAATTGGAACTGGTTTGAATCATCTAATTGTTGATGAGAGCCATGTCCATCAGAATTGATCATCCTATAGTCTTGTTGCCGTGTATAATGATCTCCTGGTTGTGCTCATTTCACTTAGCATCAGCTCATGTAAGTCTCTGAAATCATCCTGCTGGTTGTTTTTGCAGAAAAATGATATTCCATGACATTCATATACCACAATTTATTCAGCCATTCTCCAATTAATGGGCAGCCATTCAGTTTCCAGTTTTTTGCCACTGCAAAAAGGGCTGCCACAAACATTTTTGCACATATGGGTCCCTTTCCCTCCTTTAAGATCTCTTTGGGATATAAGCCCAATAGAAATACTGCTGGATCAAAGGGTATGCACAGTTTGATAAGTTTTTGAGCATAATTCCAAATTGCTCTCCAGAATGGTTGGATCGGTTCACAGTTCCACAAACAATGTATTAGTGTCCCAGTTTTCCCACATCCCCTCCAACATTCCTCATTATCTTTTCCTTTTATTTTAGCTAATCTGACAGGTGTGTAGTGGTATCTCAGAGTTGTCTTAATTTGCATTTCTCTGTTCAATAGTGATTTAGAGCACCTTTTCATATGACTAGAAATAGTTTTAATTTCTTCATCTGAAAATTGTTCATATCCTTTGATCATTTATCATTTGGAGAATGGCTTGAATTCTTATAAATTTGAGTCAATTCTCTATATTTTAGAAATGAAGCCTTTATCAGAACCTTTGAATGTAAAAATGTTTTCCAGTTTATTGCTTCCCTTCCAATCTCATCTGCATTAGTTTTGTTTGAACAAAAACTTTTTAACTTAATATAATCAAAATTATCTTTTTTGTGATCAGTAATGATTTCCAGTTCTTCTTTGGTCACAAATTCCTTCCTCCTCTACAGATCTGAGAGGTAAACTATCATATGTTCTTCTAATTTGTTTATAATATTCTTTTATGTCTAGATCATGAACCCATTTCAAGCGTATCTCGATATGCCTAGTTTCTGCCACACTATTTCCAATTTTTCCAGCACTTTTTTTTTGTCAAATAGTGAGTTTTTATCCCAAAAGCTGGGGTCTTTAGGTTTGTCACACTAGATTGCTATAGTTATTGCCTATTTTGTCCTGTAAACCTAACCTATTCCACTATTTCTTAGCCAATACCAAATGGTTTTGTTGACCGCTGCTTTATAATATAGCTTTAGATCTGGTACAACTAGGCCACCTTCATTTGCATTTTTTTTTTCATTAATTCCAATCACCGTGTTTCAAATTGTCACTTCTGTAAAAGAAACTCTGAAATCTGCCTCTTCTAACCCTGGTATCTCTTAGCTTTATGTACTTCCAGATGCTTACAGTACATTTATATTATTCCACTAGAATCTCAGACTCTTTAAAAAAATCCATTGTCTTTTACTCTAAATTCATTCTTTTATGTTACTGCATTTTTCTTGTAGCATTACCATGTTTGCATATAACCTTGAGATTATTTTTCTCTCTCTTATGTCCAGTCATGATAGGCCTGTGGATTCTACCTTAGAAACATCTGTTTCATCCTCTACTTGTGCTATCACCACTCTAGTATTGGTCCTCACTGTCAATCTTGTCCACTTGCTCACCCTTGTGTCCACTAACCAATCCTTAATGGCAGGCATCTTGTCATTTTGCTCCTCAGAAATCTTCAGTGGTTCCCTAATGTCTTTTTCTCTGTCTGAACTTTTAGAGCTCAAGCATTTTGCTTTGCTGTCTAAAGTTGATACATCCTACCTTGATGGTCTTATTTTATGGGATTGAAGATTTAAAATTGAAAGGGCTCTTAGAGGTCATCTAGTGCAACTGTTTTATTTTTCAGATAATGAAATAGGGGCTCCCAGAGATTGTGACTTGTCTGAAGTCAAAAAAGTTTCAAGGAGCAGAGGCAGGCTTTGGTTTCTGTCTCCTCTGACTCCAAATCTAGTGTGCTTTTCAACATATTGATCTCCTTTGTTACAGTATTTTCCATTTACTCTACTCTGAGCTTAATTACACTCACCTTGGAGTATGCTCTTCATTCTTCTGCCTTTATTTTGCCCTCAACCTATTTGCTATGCTTAGTGATCTTATCAGCTCCCATGGGTTCACTTAGCTGTGCAGATGAACCCCACATCTGTATATATAGGTCTTTTCTCTCACCAGGACTGTCATCCTCTTATCACCAGGTGCTGGTTGGGCAAATTTACCTGAATATTCTGTTAACATTAAAATTCAGCAAATCTAAAACAGCTGATAATTATTACCCCTTAACATTTTCACCCTTTACTTTTGTAGTTGAGGGTACTATTGTCCTCCTAGTCACATAAGTGACTGAAAATTCCTAGACTCTTTCCCCTCTCTATTCCTATCATTTGCCAGGTCCTTCAGTTTTGCCCCCATAATGTCCCTCATATTCCTCTTAGACAGACACCCTCACCCTGATGGCACTTTATCATTTATCCAGACAATAGTAATCCATGTTTCCAGTCTTGTCTCTCCAATTCAACCTTCACAAGGTACCAAAATCATTTTTAAAGCCTTTAAAATTAGTAACTGCCTGTTTATGTCTAGGAAAAAAATGCAAACTTCTTTGCTTGACACTTCCAGCCCTTTAAAATATGGCTCCAACCTACTTTTACAATCTTGTTTAATTTTATTCCTCTTCAGTTTAGATGCTACTTCTTTGTGAAGCTTTTCCTGATCTTCCAAGTTATTGATGCCCTGGTCTTCAAATTATCTTGCATTTATTTATGTATACACACATTGTATCTTCCATGTGGAAAATAAGCTTCTCAAAAGTAGGGAATGTTTTGTCTTTGAATTCTCTGAGTCTTAACAAAATGACTTGCCAATAATAGGTGCTTAATAACATCCTACACTCCTTTGCCCTTTTACTGTTGAGGGCACCACCTTCCTCCCAAGGCTTTCAACCTAAGATTTCATCTTTGATGTCTTTTACATCTCTCACACAGATTGACAGTTGACAGACCCTGTTGATTTCCCTGTTGCCACTTCTGTCCAATATGTCCTCTGATACTGCCACCACCCTTGGGCAGACCCGAGTCTCCTCACCTAGACTATTTCCATAGCAGACTGGTTGTTCTCCCTGCCACAAAGTCTCTTCCCATTCCAGCACATTCTCTACATTGGTGCCAAAGTGATTTTCCCGAAGTGTTACACTGTCCTTATCACTTCCCTTTTCACTAAAGTCCAGTGGCAACCTTTTATCCCTAGGATAAAACAAAGTCCTTTGATGTTTGAAACTCTTTATAATCTGGATCCTTCCTGCCTTTCTAATTCTTTTACACTCTACTGTCCTATATGTATATGTGTGTGTGTATGTGTGTGTATATATATGTATGTGTGTGTATATATGTGTGTATATATATGACATATATAGTATGTGTGTATATACACTCATATATACACATGCATATACATATATACATATACACACACATATATATAGAGAAAAAATATCTATATATATACTGTCCTATCTATATATATATAGGACTTAGACTACCTAGATTTTTTCAGGATGCTTGGATTATCTGCTGGAGCCTTTTTCCAATCTCTACCAGCTGTCAGACTTCTCCTCTTAAGGTTTCTTTCTGTCTGTAGGTATCTTGTGTTTACCTATCATGTGATATGTTTCATGTTCCTTATTTGTATGTAAATTACTTGAGGGTTGGGACTATTTTTGCCTTTGATAATAATCACTTCGAGGTTCCCTTAGCATTGTACATGTTATATTTGATGATCACCACAGCCTGTGATGTAGCCACTCTTGTTAAGTTTACTGAGGCCAAGAGAGATTGTGACTTGCCCAAGGTTACACAGTTAGTAAGTTAGTAAGTAAGTCTCCATCAGAATTTGAAAACATGTTTCTCTGACCCCTAACTCTACTAGTCCAACAATATCCACTGTACCACCTAGCCACCTTTGTATCCTCAAGACTTGGCACAGTGCTTGGCACAACGTTAAGTCCTTAATAAATGCTTATTGATTGATTGACATACCTGCTTAGATAGGCTATCTAGTTTCCCTTTAGGATAACTTACTCTCTTGGAACAAAGCATTCCTTTCCTTCTCCTCTGACTTCATCATTTCAAAAACCCCTTAGAGAAGCTGCCACTTCAAAGGACATATTCTCTTTCACTTTAGATTGCTGTGCTCAAAAATGGTGAATTCCTTTGAGGAATAAAGGAGGGAGAAGTATGGAGTGGTACTAGTGGTTTATGTACTTTATGAATCTCAGTAATGCAATTTATTGAGTTTACCTGATTACAGTTCTGGAAAGAGACCAAAAATTATGACCACCATTATTATCAAATTGGCCCTACTCACTCTTGTTTTTTCTGAAGTGTCAAATATAAGAACTTCTGCAACTTGGAAGATACCTCCCCTGGAAAACTTTTAAATTGTCACTCCTGCTATATAATATAAGCATTACTTTATGAAGTTCATCTTTTTGTTATTAGTACATTAGTAATGTTTTAGGAGTAAAGCTTATTTGTTTCCATCAGGGAAAAAAGTGGTTTATTCATAAAGTTAAAAAAAATTCTACCCCTTTGGATTCTATAACTAGATGTTTGTTTATTATAAAAGTAAAGATTGAATACATCTAGGGAAATCAAAATGTATTTAAAAAGCACAAGATTTTGTTGGTATTCAGAAATTAATACTTTTCTAACATTTAAAAAATCTTAAAATCATTTTTAGTCAATATCTTTAATTTCCTCTTAAATTAAGCCTAATTTTTGTCACACTTTAAAATGCTAGTTTCTGCCCTTGTAGAATTCAATTTCAAAATATATTCATTAGTTTGAAAAAAATAAATATATTTGTTAAGAGTACAAGCACAGTTATTAACCTTTTTCTTAAAATTTATTCTAACAATTTGTTCATTTATGAGGAAATAAACTCTTACATCTTTCTGTCTTTCTGAAAGGCAATTGGGATTAAGTGATTTGCCCGGGTTCACCCAGCTAGTAAGTGTTAAATGTCTGAGGCCAAATTTGAACTGAGGTCCCCTTGACTCCCCCAGCAAGTACTTTATCCACTGGCCAGCTAGCTGTCCCAAACTCTTATATTTTTAATACTGATTGTAGCATTTGCTATAGTTCTGCTGCCATCAAAACTCAGTGAAAGTTTTGTGCTTTGTACAGTTTATTTTTTTAAATATTTTTTAAAATCATGAAAAATTTATTAGTTATATGTAGTTAAAAGATTTCCAGTTGTACAGTTTATTTATTCCAAGATTTCCTCTATTTCTGCTAGTACTCAGAAATCACAGTGCTTGTCATTTGTATTTCACTTGACTCAACCATCTAGATCAGCTAGTAAACAAAATTTATTACCAAGTAGTAAAATAGAGATGAAAATTAATTGTAAAGGTTTGCCTCCAATTCTGAGCTCTTTATGCAAATCAAACTCCAGGGGAAGGCAGAAGTGCTTTTGTCTTTTAAAACAATTATGATGGAATCCTTGGTAAGTTGTTTCTTCAGTGTATTTGTTTCTACTGAAAGTTAATAAAGAAACAGCATCATTTAATTACCCCTCTCTGTGTTTTTAATAAAGAAAGGCCATCATTTACTTACCCCTCTCTGTGTCCTTAATAAAGCCTGAATTTTCTTTTAGTTTAGGTCTGTTGAAAATAATAATTTTTTTTCTTTGACCTTTTTATAAGCTGAGTTGCCATAAACACACTTTTATGAAGTAACCATCTTGTCATATGGAGCTAGTTGAATATTTCCTAATTCTTAATATTTTTAAACAGGAATTTTGTGGACCTCTGCAATATACTAAGAGCATAAGTTACTAGCATACTACTCATTTAAATTGCATATATTAAGTCTTCATTTTTGAATTTTTCTCTTGTAGATATTAGTAATTAGAATTTACCAGTGTTAAAATGGAGAAAATGTTTGTTCTGAATTCCTATTTTCCACTGTTTTATATGTAATCTTATAGCTCTTTTAAATTGTAGTGTTAAACTATTTGGTTATTTAAATTACTTTAAAAGATGGTGATTTTTTTTTTTTACATTAAATTTTATAGGTACAAGTACTTGAGCTATGATTTTCTTAATATTGGAAACACCTAAGTAACCAATAAGTGAGGAGGAGATTCTACCAATGCAGAATGGCACCTTTTCTACAATGCAGATTGATACTTTTTCTACAATTAATAGTCTTAGCTGTCTAGAATTCTGGGAGATTAAATGACAATACTCAGGGGTCAAAGAGGCAAAATATGTGCTCCAAATAGAAGCATTTGAGTTGATTACTTAACTGAATTAATGTTAAAATAGGACTATTCTTCTGAAAATCCATATTTATTGTATTATTCTTCCATTTTACAAAAGCTTTGCAAATGGACTTTGTATTAAACCAGGTAAGCTTTCCAAAAACTGGCCTAACTGGGTATTGAGAAGCTCATCACAGATAGGCTGGCTGTTTATTTAGGAGTGATTCTTTGGCCATGATAACCCATGAAATTAAAATATAAAATGGCCCTTGGTCCCTTGAGGCCCCTTCAGTTTCTATAGTGACAATGGCTAAATATTGTAAAAGGGTCAAGAGGGAATTTAGGATTACAGTTTTTAGACTATAACAAATGGACATCATGGATAATGGTTTGCTATCTGTATACTTAAAAGTCTAGAAGATATTCAGTACATTGGATGGATTTATAATTAACTTAAACAAGTGTCACTCAGGATGGTCGTGTACACTTTTGTAGTCTTTGTAATTGGAGGGAGTATCCAGATTGATAAAATCTCAAATGTATCAGGATAATGGAGTAAAGAACCTACTAGATGGAAGAGTATGTTTGTCTTGGTCCCATCCTATTCCCTCCCTGGCTTTGGCCTTTCCAGCAGTTATTTTCAGTGGTCTGTGGGCTCTACACACAAAGGCCAAGGTTTCTGGGATTTTTTTGTCTTCTCCCCAAAGAGGTGGTTTGTCGGGATTCTTCTATTCACATCTGAGGATTCATTCTCCTCCCCTACTCATTGCACTCCAGCTTCAATTCTAGTTCTAACTGAAGGTAACACCTGGAAGTAGAAGGGGACAGATATAAGTAGATGTTACAAAGGTAGAATTCAAACAACTCCACTATTAGTTTGTAAGCTCCTTAAGGCTAGGGACTGTATTTACATCTTTTTGTATCCCCAGCACTTAGAACAATGTCTGGGACAAAGTAGGTACTTAATAAATATTTATTGGTTAACTGACTTAATAACTAGATGTGAAATGTGAGTGAAAGGAAAGAGAGATAACCCATAGTAACAAATTTGAGAGTCAGATGTTTTCCTTGTCACTTGCCAGCTTGTTTTTTATCATAGATTACAAGAAACTTCTTATCTATTATATTATTTGAGCAGTCTAGCTCTGAGGCCTGGACCAGCAGTGGATATTTCAATCCTAACTTTGCACGGTTGAGGACAAACTTCATTACCCTCAAGGTCAAAGCAGTCCCTTAGAATATGTATGTATTTTACCCAATACATGAGTCTTAAGCTCTCATATTTTTGGTCCTGGATTTGTAATAACCTAATGTTCTTTCCCTTGTGGCTGGGCTTAAATAAGAGTGTATACAGGTTCTAGCCAACAAACTAGGTCTAATTGGCTAAATATTTACTGAAGCTGACTTCATTAATACCATGCCCTACCCAGTTGTTAAAATATCCAGTTTACCAATACAGTTCAGACCATAGGTTGGATGCCCAGTAGCATTTATATTAAAATTTTCAGAATTGATGTTCAAGTACTATTTGAACAAAAATACTGAACTCCAGGCTTATATTGCCATCTGACTGATAGACATTATCTGGATAAGAACCTCATATTCTACATCAGGAGCGGAGAACTTTTTTTTCTGTTAAGGGCCATTTCGATATTTATAAGCATCATTCATGGGCCAAACAAAATTATCAACTTACAGAACTCAAGCATTGAGAAGTTGTACCTAGCTTTCAGCTTATCATTGCCTCCAGTTGCCTAAGCAAATGATAAAGTTTATGGCCAATATATTCCCCATCTGTGTTCTACAAGTACTAAACAACTTATACTTTTCCCAAAATCTTTTCTTCTCTTAAACTCCCTACTTCTTTGGAGCTTACCACCATTTTTGGAGACCCCCCAGATTCATCGTGTCAATCATCATTGTCATGATCATTGCACATCATCTTCATTTGCCATATCCATTAAGTTGCTAAGTCTTACCAGTTCTCCTTAGAGATTCTACTTATTTTCTCATTGCAAAAGCCTTTTACTTGGTTTCCCTGTTTCCACTCTCTACATACTAAAGTTGATTTGGGGGGGTCGGGAATGCAATTGGCACTAAATGACTTATCCAGTGTCACCCAGCTAGTAAATGTCTGAAGCTGAATTTGAACTCAGATCTTCCTGACTCCAGAGCTAGTCCTTTATCCTCTGTGCTTCCTACGTGTCTCCCAAGTCTATTTTTAAAAACAGATATGACCATGTTAGTCTTAAAACTCAGAAGTCTTTCATGATTCCTTAATGCACTAAGAATAAAATATAAAAATTTCTGTCATTTAGTCAATCAACAAGCATATTAAATACTTACTATGTACCAGGCATGGTGCTTTCATTGTGATATTTACAAGGTGGTATGGTAAGAACAGTTGGTAAAAACTTCCTCCCAAAAGTGTATGATGATCTTTTGCAAGTACATTTGTATGTACAGAGTCCAGGGAAGAGTACATATGTCCATATAAAGTCTAAAGAAAAGTTTTTTTGTAGAACACATGTGGCAAAAGGTTGGCTTTATAACTCCTGATTGCTAGAAGTCTTTTTCCCCCCTCTCATTTGGAGAGGGTTTTTCCAGAAGTTCCCCTTAAGTGTTACAAATTTATGTTCGGTCTGATGTTTCCATTGGGGACATTAATGCTAGTCACTGCAGTGCCAGTGGGACTGTGGGAACTCCAAAATTCTCCTGCCAAAACCAGAGGGGACTTTAGGCCTGGCCAGGACTGAATTACAGATCTCTCCTTCACAGATTGATTATCTGGTAACATTTCATTTCATTCAGTGGCTTTCAAAAACTTGATAGTTTGAAATATATGATTGGTGGAATGATTATTAAATAGGGAGGGAAAACTTGATTGACTTCCAATCAACCCCACACTTATGTATTCAGTAAATTTATTTCAACATGTCAGACGCCATGTTGAAGGCACTGTGTCTAGTTGTATCTTTGTCATCAGGAACTTAGTATAAATCTAAATATTGTGTTGAAATTGACAAGGAGAATTAAACTAGGAAATTACCTCATAGTAAATTATAATCATTGACAATATGTATAGCAGAGTTTTCAACATGTGTAGCATTCATTGTATGTGTGTATGTGTTGTCAGCTAATAGCAGTTATTTGAAGAAATGCTTTATAGAACTATACTTTTAGACCTGAAAGGCACCTCAAATCTGGGTCATCTTGTCCAACCCCATAATTTCAGAGATGAGGAAACTTAAGGGCCAAAGAATTAAAGTGACTCATCACAAGTAGTAGCAGAGCCAGAAATTTTTTTAAATTTCAACTTTATTTTTTCCAAATTCCCCACACATTGATAAGTCAAAAAATATAAAACCCATTACAAATAAGTCATACAAAACAAATTTACACATTAGCCATGCTCCTCCAAAAATGAAAGGGGAAGAAAAGCTTCAGTCTGAAGTCATCAGTTCACTATCTGGAGGTAGATAGCATTTTTCATCATGGGTACTTTGAAATTATAATGGATCATTGTGTGGATGTTAGTCTTTTACAATTAATTATCTTTACAATATTGTATTACTATATAAATTGTTCTAGTTTTGCTTACTTCATTTTGTATCAGTTCATATAAGTTTCCCCAGGTTTTTCTAAAACCATTCCCTTCAATATTTTTAATAATACAAACAGCATTTTCCCATTGGATGGGCATTTTCCAGTTTCCAGTTTTTTTCTACCACAAAAAGGTGCTGTTTTTTTACATGAGTCCTTTCCCCCCTTTCTTTGACCTCTTTGGAATATAGACCTAATAGTGATATAGCTGGATCAAAGATAAGCAGTTTTAATAACTTTTGGGGCAAAGTTCCACATTGCTTTCCAAAATGGTTAAACTAGTTCACAAGTTTGCCAAAGATACATTAGCATAACTATTTCCATAACCCCTCCAACATTTATCATTTTCCTTTTCTGTCATCTTAGCCAATCTGATGGGTGTGATGTGATCCCTGGGAGATGTTTTAATTTGCATTTATTAGTGATTTAGAACATTTTTTTTCATATTACTATTGATAGCTTTGATTTCTTCCTCTGAAAACTGCTTATTCACATTCTTTGATTTTTTTATCAATTAGAGTTTTGTGACATATTTTTTTTGTTAAAAAAATTGAAAAGTTTATTTTAAAATTTTATTTAATATTTTTATTTTCCTCAGTTAACATGTAGATTTTTTTACATTTCTTTTTAAAACTTTGAATTGCAGATTCTCTCCTTTTTCCCCACCCTCCCCCATTGAGAAAATACATGTGAAATTATTTTCATAAAAGTAAAAAAACTTAGAGCTCCTGTTCCTCCCCCCCCAAAAAAAATCCTCAGGAAAAATAAAGTTTATGTGTCAGTCTGTATTCACAGTCAGTTCTGGATAGTCTTTATCATTGTATTGCTGAAAATAGCAAAGTCATTCAAACTTAATCATCCCACAACATTGCTATTACTTTGTACATAGTACATTTCATTTTACTTGAATTCATGAAGGATTTTCCGTATTTTTCTGAGAGCTCATCATTTCCGTAGAGCAGTAATGTTTCATCATAATCAAATACCACAATTTATTAGTCTATTTCCTAATTGATAGATATCCTCTCAATTTTCAGTTCTTTGCCCTGAGAAGAGAGCTGCTATAAATATTTCTGTATGTATAGTTCCTTTTCCTTTTTTTTTTTTAAATCTCTTTTGGGATTCATACCTAATAATATTATTAGGTTAAAGATTTTCAATGATTTTATATCCCTTTGGGCATAATTAATATCTTTTGATCATTTATCAATTGGGGAATGGCTTTTATTATTTATAAATTTCATTCATTTCCCTATACATTTGAGAAATGAGGTCTTCCTCAGAGAAACTTGCTTCAGAATTCTTTTCACAATTACTGTTGCTATTTCCCCCCATATATTCTACTCCTTTCACTCTGTCCCTCCTCAAAAGTATTATATTTCTCCCTCAATATGTTCTCTCTTTTATCATCCTCCCCTTTTCTCATGTCCTTTTGTCCTGCTATTTTCCTATAAGGTAAGATAGCATACACAACTGAATATGGCTATTGAAATCTATTTCCTCTTTGAGCCAGTTCTGATGAGAATAAAGTTCTTTCACTCCTCCTTTCTTTTCCCCTTCCACTGTAAAAGCTGTTTCTTGCCTCTTTTGTGGCAGATAATTTTGTGATATTGTATTTTTGACATTCTTCACCCTTTTTAAAATTTTTATTTTTATTTTTTTGCTGAGGCAATTGGGGTTAAGCGACTTGCCCAGAGTCACACAGCCAGGAAGTGTTGTGTCTAAAGCCAGATTTGAACTCAGGTATTCCTAATTTCAAGGCTGGTGCTCAATCCACTATTCCAACTTTTTTTTTTTAATGGGATAAGTAGAAAATAAACAAATTGGTAGAGGTATAGCCAAAAAAACAACTTTAAGAATGTCTGTCATATAATAAAGCTTCAGTCTACTTCCCATATCTTTGATTTAAAGTATTGTTTAAAAGTTACTAATTTAGTTCCTCCTGGATCATTAAAGAAAATGTTATGTTTAAGATAGTTAATGTTAAATGTTAGGTATTAATGTTAAATGTATGTATTATCACCTAATTCTTTGAAAATCAGTAATACTTTTGTATGGTTACTTCATTGGGACTCTTCATTTCACAATTATTTGTGGTAGTTTATTGTCTTGTCTTTTTAATCACTGAAACCTCAGTTTTAGTGTCTTCCAGATAATGTTTAAAGCCTAGAAGACTTAACAGTTTCTGGGCTGGGTTCCCATCATACCTGTTTGTTTTCCACACATTTGTTTGCAAGATACCTTTTTGTTTTTTAATATTAATTCTTCTTATCCATGCCTTTGTGAAGAATAGGATACAAATTTTTATCTTCCCCATCATCTACAACATTAGAATAACTATCCTAATGATTTTTTACTATAGAAAGAGAAAGGAATATTACTGACCAAATAAGTAGATTTTTGAAAAATCTACAATAGTATATAAAGGCTTGGCCTTTATGTAAATATAAATGAAACTAGGTTGGATCTTTCATTGATTTTCCTCTCTTTTGTTGATTTATATTTTGATTTCTTGACCTGGTACCCCATCCTGATAGAAGTATCTTTCCTTTTCTAGGGTTATTGATCGTAGAATGTTTCTTTGTAAAAGAAAAATCCTTTTTTTTCCCCAAAACTTTTCTCACATTTAGGCACTAGTAATGGGCACATAGAATTCTAAGAGATGTACTTATTTATATTTCAGACTGAAACCCGGGTTTTTGCCTCATTTACATTTCAGACAGAATTATTAATTTTTTTCTCCATGAATATTACCTTAGATAACTTTTTCTTTATCCAAATATTTAAATATGAGTATTAGGCTCTCATAACTCCTGGTTACTCTTCTTCTTTGAGCCAAGTTATCGTAGGTCTTTAAGCATTACCTAAGGGCCAACATTAAGAACTCTATGAATCAATGTCTTTTCTTCTACCTCCTCCCTATTGGGAGATTGTATATTTATCAGCAACACTTCTTTTTCTTTTATAGATCAGCAAATTGGATCTCAGGCAATTTATTTTTCAAATGGAAAGCAACATTATTCAATGGAAAAGACATTGGACTAGAACTTGAGATTTTGAGTCTAAGGCCGGTTTTCCTACTAACTTGATATGGAAATGGCAAGTTTATCATTGAAGTCAATGTGATATAATGGAAGGAATGCTGGATGTGGAGCCATCTAATCTGGGTTCAAATTTCATCTCTATGACTTAGAACCTGTATGACTTTGGATAAGCCACTTAACCTCCAAGAGCTTTATTTCTCTTATCTATAAAATGAGGCTTTTGCTAATATTAGATGACTCGGTGTCCCTTCCAACTATAAATCTATGTATGATCAGTCTCCAACCCTTTTAGTTTTAAGTTAGTTGTTGTTAATAACAGAATGAGTAATGAAAAATCAATCTGATGCAATCTTTTCTAAACCACTATTTGTATGTGGCTAAAGTTAACCTGTAGTTCATTGATGATTGGATAAGTAATGGGAAAGGAATATGTTTTAGAAGTATTGAGCTAACCTTTTGGAAGATAAATTTTGTGCCAGTAGCAATTTTTAGTCTAATAGAACTTGGTCATTTGCACACATAGAAGCAAGTCACTCTTTCACATTAAAATGTAGTTCTTAAAGTGAATTTTGTTTGTACTGTTCATAGTAATATATTAATGATTTTTTTGTTTAGTGAACTAAATTGTTTGCCTTTCACTAACTTAAAACCGATAGTATTTTACTTCTTTGTAGAGCAGCCTTTATAAAATGTTCAAATTGCAAACAATAAAATACCTTATTAGCCCTGAAAATTTTTGAATTACATTTTCAATGTAGTTTTAAAAAGTAATACATAAAATGAGGATTCAGGGAAAAAAATGCTATCAGTGTTTATTTTAAAGACAAAATGCAGGCACTTGCTTTCAAATCAGAAATACCTCTGTAGAAATGGGACTAGCCAGATCTTCTCATTTTCCCTGACTTGATTAGTTTTACAACTTTTTTGGGGTAAGAAAACATTGCTTGCATTTAAAATATATCTTAATATAATTTATAAACATTCACAGTTATGAATCAGTGAATAATATGTTCCTTTAAATAGAACTCCCATTCATATTTAGAAATAATCTTTTGGAAGTGAAAATATGCCCAGATTTTTTTTTATTTTAAATTTGCCAAATTAAGTTGGTTTGACAGATATTTATAACAAGTTTATAAGTGACAGTGTTTAAAGTTTTACGAAATTATGTGGGAGTATTTTGCCCTTCCTCCAACTCAGTTGACATAATTGCAATGAGAGACAGAAAATACAAGTCATGGAAATTAACATTTTAGTGAAGTATAGAGATACACATTCCTCATTATCCCTTTAAGAAATGTTAAAATAAATTCCTCTGATTGCATTGGAAGGGTGGGCAGCATGGCAATAGCCCACCAAACTCTGGAAATGGTGGAATGATGAAGGTGTTTTGAGGCAAGGAGCAATTTTATGGAGTATGATTCTGGTATCTCTGCTAGAATGTGGGAGTGGGATGGGGTGAGGGTTGAAGAAAGAGATGTTTTTCTCTTCCTCTCTCCACATCCTCCCATCCTCTGTGAGCTGTGATGCCTTTGGAAGACCAATAAACCACTAAAACATGTATCCTCTTCTAGCATACCTTGAGAGAAGCAACAATCAAGCAGCAGGCAGACTCAGTGACTATGATTTATGGTTTTAGAGAACAGGGCCAAATGGATATCAGAGAGTTAGCTCTAGTAATCATGAGTCAAGCTTCACAGAGGACTAGACTTAGGGATTCTAGTTGTATACCTGTCCAACAAAGATACTGTGCTCAGGGGCAAGCAGCATGAGGACACCGGGAGAAGAGAAAGGATCTCGGGACTCTGAGGAATTAGAGGTTTGACCACGAGTATCCCCTACGTGAGTGAAAGCTTGTGTTCACTCATCACACCAACACTATATATTTGTGGAAGGAATCTTCTCAAATTTATGAGGAAAATACTGTGTTGTAGCTGCTGTTATTACTATGCAGTTTTGGTTTGCAGTTAAGCTAATTGTCTAAATTCCCTACTTGGGGCTTGTGGACCATAAAAATATAGATCCACAGTTGTGCCTTGGAACCTATGAAAGTCGTCACTTTCTTCAGGACCTAACCTGCTATCCTGAAAGTGCTGTTTGGAAAGTAACAATGGAACAAAATATCAAAAAGCAGTGATTCCAAGAAGTATCATAAAATGAGTATTGAATTGCAACAATATTGTAGTCATTGTATAAACAGAAAGAAGTGATACTTTTGTCCGGAAGCAGGTCAGAGGGATATTTTTGAAAGTACTTTCTAAAAAATTAGCAATTAAGAAATCAGATGGCTTACCTTTCAAAAGTTTAATCTCCTGATCATAAATTATTCAGAGACTTATTGGCCACCTGATGAATTTTCCAAAGGGGTTTCCTTGCATTAAGTAGAAAATTGAATATTTAGTCATTAGGAGCCAGTCAGGCTCTCTAACTGCCTTTATAAATGCATAATACCCTTTATGGTAACAGAATTGTAAACAGAGTCTATGTCCATTAGTAGGCAAATGGCTAAAATTGAAATATATGGATGTAGTAGAATCTTACTGTATTGAATGATTAATATTAAAAATTTAGAAAAGAATGAGAAGATTTAGATGATCTGTTCCAGAGTAAAGTAAGAACAGGAAAGACAGTATGCCTTGTTTCTACAGTATTGTAATTGAAAAGACCTTTCCCTCCCTGTCCCCCCCCCCAAGAAACCGAATGCTATTTATAATGATCAAACTTGGTCCTGAAGAAGAGTTGAGAAAAGCAAAAGTTGGGAGTTTGGAATATAGAGCATGGTTGATGTGTTGGTTGCTTTTGCTAAACTGATTTTTCTTTTTCAGTCTTAGTAACAGGAGGAGGCTCACTGGGTATGGTCCTTGGAGGATATAATAAGGAAAAGATAGAGATCTAAAAAGATACCAGTGACAATATGGATATAGGAACTGGACCTGTAATTTCAGTGATCCAAGGAACTCCTGGGTCAGGTAGTTCCCTCTTATCATAGGATGACATCTTCAACTTAAAATAAGTTTTTAAAATTGCTTAAGTGGAAGAAGTATCTATAACCTTTTTTTAATGTACTAAATTCTTGTGAACATTATATGAAGGTCATTGTGAAAGCTAGGTCCTCATTTATAAAATTTGCAGTTACAGAAGCATAATCTTCTGAAAGTCAGCTGGAGTTTATTTAATGTTTACCATATACTCACTGTACTAAGCTGTTATTTCAAATGAAATATTTGTAAAGTGCTTAGCATAGTGCCTGGCACTTAGTAGGTACTCAGTAAATTCCTGTTCCTTTCCCTGCTGAGTACTGAATATCTTTGGCATGAGAGTCAGACATTATTTCAAGGGCTTTGGGGAGCCTGACACTTTAAAAAGTTTACATTGCTGGTATATATTTCTAGCCCTAGGCAAGCTGTAATAAAGATTTCATAGGTAGGAACAAACCTTATGACAATATCTTAAATGTTCTCTATGAAGGACAGAGCTTGGAATGTATCAGTCACTGAAATTCAGTCACTGGAATTCAAACAGTAAAACAGGAGTTATAGATAGGGACTTTGAAGGTGCCTTCCTTACCGGTAGTTTGAAGAGTTTTTATACTCAAGAAAGTGTTTTTTTTTTTTTTTAACGTCTTGTCTTGGGAAAATCAGTGCCAATAAATGTTTTTAATTTTATGAAATCAGAATTTCAGGAGAGGAAGCTTTAGAAATCATCTAGGATACTGTCTTCTTTTTTATAGAAAAAGTACATAATAAGAATTTACATAATAGCAATTCAAATAAAAACGTTGATCTATTAGTAAAAACCACATTTTGAGTATTTTAGTTAATAGTTTTTTAAACAAAAGTGCCAAAGATCATCTTATCTTTGCCTTTGCTAAGGCCAATCCTGTAGAAGATGTGGCAGAGTACCAAACCTAGAGTATAGACTCGAGTTCAGATCCAACCTTAGAAATTTATTTACTCAGATTCTACACCTACCTTCTAAAGTTGTGTGAGAATCAGATGAAATAGTTATAAAGTTCTTATACTGCCTCGTACATAATAGGTGCTTAAAATTCTTTTTCTTTCCTTCCCCTATATGACCTTGATTCAATCCTCTGCTATCTTTTCCACCAGAATGCAAAATTAGTTCTATTTTTGTTCTTTCTGCCATCCTCAAACTCTCCCTATCTATTGGTTTCTTTCCTACCAACTTCATAGGACTTAAGTTAACCTCCATCCTTAAAAAAACTTTCATTACAGTGTTATCACCTCAAGCTATTCATTCTCTCTTCTCTCCTCCCTTTCTTAACCAAACTTATTAAAAAAAATGCTATGTTCATTGCTTTTATTTCAGCTTTCTGCAGTCTGACTTCTAACTTTTCCCCCATCTGAAGTTGCTCTTTTCAAAGTTAAAATCTTTAATTAATTTTAATTAATTAAATTTAATTAAGAGCTGATTTTCTTTCCTAGTCCTCATCCTTTTCAGCTTTTCTGCTTCATTTTAATTGTTCATCCCAATTGGAGTGATTTTTGAGTTCTTGTTACATTTTACCTTCTACCTTCTTGTTTCTTTTCCTACCTAACTACTCCTCTATCTCCTTTGCTAGCTTGTGATCCATATCAAGCCTCTCAATTGTAAGTGCTTCCTGGATTCTGCCCTGGGCTCTTTTTTTCTTTTATGCTAGGTTCTTAATCTTTTTCTTGTCATGGACGTTTGACAATTTTGGACTCCTTTTCAGAATGTTTTTACATGCATAAAATAAAATACATAGGATTACAAATGAAGACAAGTATATTGAAATAAAGGTATAATTTTTTTTTTCTATTCAATTCACCCCCGCCCAAATTCATGGACCTTAGGTTAAAAACTCCTGCTCTACCCTGTCACTCTTAGTGACCTCAACAGCTTCCATGGCTTTAATGATGATCTATGCAGTTAACTCACAGATGTGCATATCTACTCCCAGTCTCCTTTGAGCTGCATCATCAATTGCCTATTGGACATTTCAAGCTGGATGCCCTAAAGACACCTCAAAACTAACATGTTCAAAACAGAAATAATTTTCTTTCTCCTTCAAACCCACTACTCTTTCAAATGTTTTGCTTTCTATTGAAGATATCATGTTTTTTCTAGTCTCTCAGGTTCCTAAACTTGGTGTTATCCTCAACTTATCTAGACAGTTACCAAATCTTGCCATTCATTTCTACCACCATCACACCATCACAGATACCTGATCTTTTCTTTCTACTATAGCAAACACCCTGGTTTAGGCCCTCATCACTTCTGGCCTAGATTATGGCAAAGGCTTCCACATTGTTCTTCTCTACCTTGTCAGTCCCTATAACCTTAACACACACAATACTGACAATGGGATTTCCCATAAATGCAGATATTGCTTCTAACATGAAATATAAATTCTTTCATTTAGCTTTTAAAGCCCTTCATAGCCTATCCCCAACCTCTCTTTCCAGGCTTGTGGTCCTTTCCTCTATTCCTCACACATGACACTCATATCTTGTCTCTGTCCCTGCCCATTGACCATGCCCCCACCCTGTTCCAGAATTCTCTTCAAGGTTCAGTCTAAGCACTGGTACCTACATGTAGAGTTTCTTGATCCTCATAATTGCTAGGACTCTCTCCCTAATTACTTTGTACTTACATTCTTTAGATAGTCTTTATATACTTGTGTTCTTGTTGTCTCCTCCATATAGTAAGTATACTTGTAAATATTTATATATTTATGCATTTATATTTATAATATGTCTATATAAGTATACTAATAAGTACTTGTTTATTGATTGAATTATCCTTTTGCCTTCAAGCAAGGCAATATTTGTAATTTTCTCCCCAATCTCTCTTTTTTAAAAACCATTTTTTGAACCTATATATTCTTGAAAACATAGCCCTTTCACAGCCATTGTAGTCAGGTTTCTTCCTAATGTCTACCCCAAATCCGTTGGATTTATTGATAGCTGACATTTACATAGCACTTTATAATTTTGAAGGTACTTTGTGTATATTTATTTATTTGAATTGCAAAAACACCTCTGTGAAGTAGGTTAGTCCAGGTATTATTATCTACATGGATTTATGGTCAAGAGCCCTGCTATTTCATACTGGTTTGACCTTTGGAGGTCACTTCATGTTTTGGGGCCTCAATTTCCTCATGTGTAAAATGAGGGAGTTGGATCTAGTGATCCATAAAGGCCCTTACATTTTAAAAGTCTATAATCCTATAATGAGGAAAATAAGAAACAAAAGTCATACCAATACCAAGTGACTGAAATGAGGCAGCCGGTGGATACAGAGCTGGATCTATAGTTAGGAAGATCAAATTTAAATCAAAACGAATCATTTAACCTCTCTGCCTCAGTTTCCTCGTCATAAAACTTGGATAATAATGACATCTAGCTTTCAGAATCATTGTGAGAATCAAAATAACATTTTAAATGCTATGAAAATCTTAAAGTACTGTATAAATCCTAGATAACACAATTTGCTCTAAAATCATATCAACCATGTCTTCTGACTCCAAATAGAACAGATCAGGAGAATGTCCATTCTTTAGTAGAACAATACTGAGGACATAAGAAGAAATGGGAATTGTAGGGGAGAACAACTTTTAAAACAGATTTTATAAGGAACTGAAACAACTAGAAAAATATCACACCACAATTGGAACTTAGGTCAGATCCCTTAAAAAGAGAATAAAGTTAGCATGATTATGAGGGCTTATAGGGAAGGGATAAGATCAGAAAAGCCAAAACAGGAAATGAGTCAAGTGACAAAAGACATTTTGGTTGGGGGTGTGAAGCAGAACAACAGTGAGAAACCTTTATATAAGAAATAAAAGAAAAACTTTTGCCTTTTTAGGTAGTGAAGGAAAATTGATAGTTAATGGTACCAAATAGGTACAGACTCAATACCTTTTTTTGTTTAACTTCAATCTTTGCCAAAAACTATTTCTTACCTGGAAATACAAAATACCCAGAGATTAGAATCATACTACTGGGAAGGGGGAAAAAATTAGGGCTTCCATATAAAATAGGACTGGGATAACTAACCAAAAAGTCAAATTCACACCCTATCAAGGTGGTATATGTGTGTGTTTTTGTATATGTGTAATCATATGGTATTTATTAAGCACTTAACTATTTTCAGGACATTGTGCTAATTGCTAGAGATACAAAGATGAATGCAATCCTTGTCTTCATGGAGCTTATGGTCTAAAGGAGGAAACATGTATAGAAAGCAAAATTATTTTTTATTTATCCAGGTTTTTTTTTT